>PVLA01000564.1:0-515261 GCA_004027455.1 Hydrochoerus hydrochaeris
TAAATAAATAAACCAACATGATGTAGTATGAGGGGGCAGGAAATAAAAAGGAAAAATTTAAGGAGGGAGAAATTATTCTATGACAAACTGTAGTAATCAATGTTACACTGTATTCTTAAATCATTCACAAAAGAGACAGGCACGCAGGCAGGCAGGCAGAAAAAAGAAAAGAAAAGAGAAGGGAGGAGAGGAGAGGAGAGGAGAGGAGAGGAGAGGAGAGGAGAGGAGAGAAGAGAAGAGAAGAGAAGAGAAGAGAAGAGAAGAGAAGAGAAGAGAAGAGAAGAGAAGAGAAGAGAAGAGAAGGAAGGGAAAGAAGGAAGGAAGGAAGGAAGGAAGGAAGGAAGGAAGGAAGGAAGGAAGGAAGGAAGGGAGGGAGGAAGATGTCAGGACATTAGTGTATTTTTTCAAATGTGGAAACCAATTCAGATATATGAAATAGTTTGTCCAAACTCACAGTGATGATTTTCTAACAACGACAATAACAACAAAATAGAATTTTGACTATTTGTCTATTTGAGCCCATTTGACTCAAAATCCCTAGTACTGGGTAGATATTGTTAAAATTACCACAATAGTGACACCTTCAGTATATTACAAAATGTATGCAATGGTAAAGACACTTAAAAATTTAATGAAAACACAAATGAAACATTCATACTAAAGGTACTTATTCATGCTTTTTAATACTTTTAATCTCTTTAATATATATTTCAGTTTTATGTTATTCTTTTCTTCCTTATTACAGAAATAACATATTGATTATGGAAAAATAAATATATACAGAAATATTTTCTGCTGTTTCCAGTTCTGACATACAATAGATCATTAATAAATGCTTTAATTCCCACATATTATTCCTAAAATTGGAATCATATATGTATGGAATTTTGCATCTGTTTAATAGATCATAAGTACGCTTTGTAATAGACCACACAGTTTTCCATCATATGAACTTATTCTAATTTATGTAACTATTTTTTGTTATAAATTTATATTATTTTCAGTTGCTCATTCCTTTAAATAATGCCAAATGAATACAGTGGCTCATTAGTCTCTAGTATCATTTCAAATCAGTCTCTTAGGAGAAATTTCTCCAACTGAATCACTAGGCAAAAGCAAAAAATATTTAAAGGTTTTTTAATACATATGGGCCAAATTGCTTTCCAAAGCGATTTGTACCAATTTGTAAACCCACATGCAGAGCCCAAGACTGATATTAGTTATAGCAAGGTTTTTATGTTGATCAAAATATGTTCACTCTTGTTATTATTTCTAGGGACTCTGATCTTTTTTTCTTAGCACTTAACAAAATCTGTAAGGTTTTTTTTTTTTTTTTGCTTATTTGTTTAATGCAGACCTCTGTATTAACTGTAGTGTGGGTAAAAACAGGAAATAAGCATTTTTTAAAAAGTTTCACAATGGAACACTTCTTCCCTACAGAGAAAATTATTTCTATGCTGAATGAATGGTGAAACTGGTTCTTTGGTGAGATTTGTGGTTTTTTTTTTTTGTGTTTTTTTTTGAGAATTTAAATGCCACAAATATTCCAACAAAATAACTCTGAAGTGATTTTTTAATGGTCAGTCATTTTTTTTTTTAGATCATATCAATAAAGAAAAAGTGTCTGTGATATTCAGCATGTGGTCTGGTACAGGCTCTGGAGCAGAAATGGTGTCGTCACAACAGCTCAGCTCAGCTCAAAATGTAGTGGGCTTCCTGGTTGTTCTCCTGGTGGAGAAGATGGCAGGACCAGGGGTTGTGGAGTGCCCTCCGGTAATCTACACAAGGGTTGTCATATCTGCACTAGGTGTTTATAAATATAACTCCTACCAAGAAAAGTCTCTTTGGTGTCTGGGACATCAACTTATTCAGTCACTTGAAAAGAAATAACACTCTCAAATTATTAAAGAATAGAGCAGAGACCACAGTCATATGACTTTGGGTTTTCTGGTTCCTGGCTGGTGGCAGAAGGACGCTGTTACTCCTACAGCCACTTTGTTGTGAGCTGACCTTCATGACTCCTTCCAACTGGACTCAGAAATAGGCAAAACATCATCTCCAGGTTTAGTTAATCTTGTAGGAAGTTTTCTTCAGTCAGAATTAAATGACTTTAGCCAGTTCTCCCTGCCCCCCCCACATGATTTATGCAAAGCTTGTTTTATGCAAAGTTCTTCTAATCCTGTGCCCCATGTAGCAGATCTCCCCTTTGCCTCCAGCAGTGTGGCAGATGTCTGTCCTCACAGCGCGGTGCCTAAGTGAGGATGAGACGCTGCCCTTTGTAATGCTGTGGAAAACCTCACCCCACCTGGAGTAGGGAGACAGGGGGATCCCACCGCTTTAGCTGCCCCATTTCCCAAGAGTCTCATATTTCCTTCACATTCACATCTCTTTGAGGATATAAATAAGTGACAATTATTTCAGCTAGGGACAATGAAGAAGCCAACATTGCCAGGCACCTAAAAGCCACCAAATGAACCCTCAGATTTTGAGGTGAAAGGGGTAGGGCTGGGAGGAAACCAAGGAAGAGGGTAACAATTTGGTACAATCCTCTTAGAAGGCTATGGTGGCTGAATGTGAGGACGTGAGTGTCCAGAGTGGAAAGCTGCAGGAACTTGAGTCTGCTGCCTAAGAAAAGAGCATTTGATGGAAAAATTAGAAAAAACATTTTGCTCTTTGACAGAACTATTCAATAAAGAGCGAAGGTCATACTCTCTCCCAGTTCAGACCTGACATAAAATTTGGGCACAATGAATAGCTGAGTCTCCTAAAATTACTTTATGAAGCTTATTTCAAGCTTTTTTTTTTTTCTCCAAAGATAACATCCCTAAGGCGTAATTCTGGCTCTCTCCTGTTCAGCATCCAACATGCCCTGACCCATTTACTGACCTGTATAAGCACCTAGGACTCTTCTCAGTCTCTAGCACAATCTTCTCACCTTTACATTTGCCTGATGTCTTCAATTAGTCTCTACACACTCTTCCGTAACCACCTGTATCATCTCTGTTGTTTTCAGGTGTTCATTTATGTTGATTTTCTTTTAAAATTCATTATCTTTATTTCCTAAAATAGAGTGAAGACATAAACATGTGAGAGACACATTGTATCTTATACCCTGTTCATCCCAAATTGTTCTTCCTAATTGTGAATAGCTTCCCCCATGTCTTACGAGGCAAAGTCAACAATCTGAACATGTTATTATTAGTTATATCATAATTGGAGCTTTATGCATCAAAGCTTTGCGCATACACAGATGGAAAGCAAACTTTTAGAATTCCCCTAGTAACCATGCTGTAAGCTTCATTGTTCAATACAAAAATATTAAATGTTAATTGCGTATCAGATCTAGACACATAGGGGCTGCCTTTAAAGAGTTTGTACTAGGTACCTTGTATTATTTCTCTATTGCTGCTCTAATAAATTGTCACGAACTTGTTCTCTTTAAATAATACAAATGTATTGGCTCACAATTCTGGAGATTAGAAGTTTGTAAAGCATCTCAGCAGGCTAAAATCGAGGTGTGGGTAGGGCTCCATTTCTTCAAGATCCTCTAGGGAAAAGCTGATTTGTTTTTCCCAGGTCCTAGTGGCACTCTGCATCCCCTAAGATCTAGGTCCTGGTCTTCTCCTACCTTCAAAGCCAGTAAACATCTATTCAGTCCTCACATGGCATCTGGCCACCCAGGGTTCCAGCATCTCTTCTGTATCTCTGTCCTCTCCTTTTAAGACCTTAGTGATTGTATTGGACACGCTTGGATAGTCTAAGCTCACCTGTTTATTTTATGGCTAGCAACATCAATTTCTCAATGGCATGCAATCTAACATAATTGTAGTCCTTAAAGTTAGTCTGTGTCAGGGTTAGAAATATAGCTCAGTGATGCTGCACCTGCCTGGCAAGTATGAGGTCCTGAGGCTGATTCCTGATACCAAAAACTATAGATAAATGAATAAATAAATAAAGTTAGTCTGTGGGCATCTTGGGTGAGCCATTATTTTTCCCTCCATACTGATAGAGAACACAGGCAGTAAGCTAGTAAAATGAGATATTTTACAATGAGGGAGAGAGAGAGAGAGAGAGAGAGAGAGAGAGAGAGAGAGAGGAATCCTGTGGTCATATTTGTGTGATAGAGAGTCAGCTAGTACTGTAAAATGAGGTGGCAATGGAATTAGAGTCTTAAAACTGTGCAATTTCTCACCAGGCTAATAAGAGATGATGCTGTAAGAGTGCAATTCTGAGCAAAGAAGATAGAAGGAGTAAAAATTCTTATTCACGAAACACCATGACAAGTTAATGCAAATTTAAAGACTTTTAACTACTATACAAGAGTGCAGTATACAAGCCACAACATTAAAGAAAAGAAAATCACTTAGGAAGAGCTTTGAATAGCATGTTGAAGATTTGGGACTTTTGCCTGGAAAATACTGATTAAAATTAAAAATTTTGTGGTTTTGAAGGGAAGGGATGTTGCTGTATTTGGGGATTTTTTTTTTTTTTTTTTTTTTTAGCATGGGCTTGTGTTTTATGAGAAATTTCACTAGCCAGGAGTAATAACTGGCTGGAAATAAGGAATTCTACCTAGCTTCCTACAGTAAACAAAGAGCTCACTAACAGAAGGAGTTGGAGAGAAGATGGAAACAATACTTTGATGAAAAATAGTGAGAAGAAAAGCTGACTCTGTAAGAGACTGGATTTTGGAAATGAAACAGAAGGAACCTTCCAGGACGGCTCCCTGGATTTGTTCAAAGTGATAGTAGCCAGAAAAAAGAGAAAGGCATTTTGAGGGAAAAAGAAAAACACTGTGTTCTATTTGAGATGTATTTATTTTTAGTTAATTGCAAGAAATTCAGGTAAAGATTTCCAAGAATCAAGTAATTATATTGATCCAGAAATGAAATAACTCTGGCCTAAAAAATGTAGATATTTTTGTATCATTATATAACGACAGTTGAGATTATTAAATAGTTGAGTATAAAATTATTATAACTATTAAATTAGATTATTAAAATAGTTGAGTATAAAATAGTTGAGAAGAAAAGCTGACAGAAGACAGACCGCTGGAGATCACTAATGGTTATAGGAAGGGTCTATTCCACATAGGAAACTAAGAAATAATGAAGAATGTGAGAGGAAAACTGTCTTGGAAATCAAAAGAGGAGCAATTTCAAGAAAAGAATGATCTATAGTGTCAAGCATCAAAAGAAGTTCAAATAAGAAGATGATGAAAACCAAAAACAAAAAGGCCAGGGACATAGCTCAGTGGCACGGCACCTCCCTGGAAAGTTCAATGTCCTGAGTCCAATTCCCAATACAAATGATAATAATAATAATGATTAAAAGTCCATTGGACAGGTGATTAGGAGAACAGTGCTGACCTTTGCTGCTATCATTGAAGAAATGGAAGGAAAACCTAACTGTGGTGAGTTAAAAAAGTAAACTGATGGTAAGCAAGTTCAGGCTATGTTTCAGTGGGAATAGCTTTAAAGGAAAAAGGAAGACCATAATTAAAATCAGAAGAGGTTTATTTTGCTTCATTTTGTGTTTCAGCTAAAGATAGAAGAAGGATTTAAAGCTTTCACTTTTCCATAAAATTCTTTACAACTGTTTCCAAAAGAAGTGCTTCTTCCTTGGGACTTCCATAAAATGGCACATACCATTGTGAATGCATTAAGAACCTAAAAAAATTTTGAAGACTTTTTATACACATATGCTTGGCACATGCATGTTCATAAATACTTTTTACATGAATGAAGACATGAATAGAATCTTTGGTTCACTTAACCAAATTTTGCAACACTAAAATGCTCACATATGCTGGTCAAAAAGCAGATTTCAATGATGTCATTTGGTCACTGGACACCAAGAAATATGGCACATAGGCGGTATTCAATTTATTTCTTTATAACCAACAGACAATAACTGGCAGAACATTTCTCTCCACAGGGATTCAATTTTCATTAGAACGTTTACTTTATTGTTCATACTATCCTTTCTAGTAAGTAACCCGAAGTAAAAGGATCCTGGAGGGATGATTCTTTGGAGAGAGTTTCAGTGTGCAATACAACTCCTGCTGTCCTTCCACTGTTAGCCTTGGAGATCAACATAGAAACTTTCCTCTGATATTAAACCTAGGTGAGAGAGGGAATTTATGGGCAGCTCTTGTCAAATTTGGCATGTTTGTTTTTCTCTGAAATATCTTCACCTACTGGGGACTAAAGGCAGAAGGAACATGTCCTTAGAGACAGTGAAAAGCATCTGTATCAAAGCTACATTTTTACCACAATGAGGGAGAGTATCTGTCTTATATGTAGAAGGTGTGGATTCTGCAATAGAAAGCCATTCTGAATCAAGTTTAAACGGAGTGCTGCTGAAATTGAGTCCTGGAGAAGAGCTCACAATGGAAGAGGATCTGTGCAAATAGTCCACTGGATTCAGGTACTGGAACCTGGGCCCTGGGTAAGATACCTGGTGAGCCCCTTCCCCTGACAATGGGAAGCAGGAATCATCTGATTCAGCAGTGCATGAGGCAGAGGATGAGTGTGTGGAAAAACAACAGAAGTAGATTGTAGAGGATGCAATTGATTGAAGGTACATTTCAAAAGTAGAATAAGCAAAACTTAGTGGCCTATTGTCAGGGATATATGCAAGAAAGACAAAAGAGATTGACTCTCAGGTAAAATGTGATATCATCCAGATAGAGAAAGTATCACAGAAGAGAAGCATTGGAAAGAAAGAAAATTAAAAAACAAAAATACATTCACTTTTACATATTTTCATCTTTAGTAAAGATTTGGTCAGAATCAGTTAGTGCCCTAACATGTAGCAGCCAGAACTACTACTGAAGCTGAAAATATCAGTCCAGAAAAACATCTCAGGAGGAGCTATTCATGTAAGCAGGGTATTCCATTCCCCCCTGCTTATTTCTCTTCTCCTGTGATTTACACCTTTTAGGATAAGTGGACCTCAAATTGATCCACCCTAGGATGTTTAGAACCTCTTGAGTTTCTAACAAAACAATGGAAATCTAACAAACTAAGGCATGAATAAAGTTGAACCAGCTCCTAGCCAAGAAGAAATTATGGTGAGAAGGGTCCAGAGTTGCTTGTTAAATTATCAGTGTTGTTCGTTTTTCATTTGAGTTTTTGCTTTCTTCCTTTCTGATTTAATATTTGAATCAAGAAAAAAGCTCAATTATGTAAAAACAATGAGGTTCTAGCAATTTATCTGTGACTCATCAATTTTAACAAATCTAAATTTTTTTCTATATTTCCTGTGGACTAGTTTTGAACAAAGTACACAGCCAAAGTCACCAACACGTCTTGCCTAATCACTTTCCTTCTCCTCTCATACGGAAACTATTCTCAACTCAGTGTTCATCAAAGTCATGCATGTTCTTACTTCCTATGTATGTGAATATATCTGTGCTGGTATATAAACTTCAGCATTATTTCTTTTCATTTAATAATTTACCCTAACTTCTTTATCCATTTTGCAATTACAGATATTTAAAATGTGTCCAGTTTTCCCAGTTGAGAATAATAAAGGAATGGCCATTTCTATTTATTTATATCAATTTGTGCACATGAGCTGGAGTTTCTCCAGGATATTTTATCTGAATTTGTACATATTCAGTTCCACAGTAGGTTGTTTATCTTAATTGTTTTTTTCTGACAGTAGAGCTCAAACCGTATCAGAGTACAGAGTTTATTTGGAGATGATAAGAAATGTGAATGGTGGACTGGGTGGTTAGTGAAGACAGAATAGTGAACCCAGAAAATAAAGGATAAGTCACTGGTTAACTGGATTTGAATTCCACTGAAGAACTCAGAAAATAAGTTTAGGATACACACCTTAAAATTATTCCACAGAATGGAAAAGGGAAGTGAGATATAAACATTGGCTTCATTGATTGTTGATTGAGGATTAATTCCACAAACATTAACACTCCACCATTCTAGGACATGAGCAATTCTCAGTAGCCTGAGGAAGTCCTTAGGTAAAAATCAGTAGATGCTGACAGCTGAAAGTCAGGCATATGCTGAGGTATAAGCTAGGAGGCACGGAAAAGGCATGGACAGCATCTGTTACAGAGTTGAACTTTTCTGTAAGGTCACTGTCAATTTTCTCTTCCATAAGTGGAATTTGAGACCAATTTCTTCCAATCATTCATCTTCGTCTCATTCAATACTGTTCATCCTAAAATATTCTTATTGACATGTATCATTACATACAAATTACTCTTTTCAGTGTCTTCTCATTGTGTCATATTCTAGCCTCTTATTTTCAACCTTCCTGTGTGAAACTCTTTCTAACAAGTCTTCAGTTGCTCTGCTGTAGCTGCCTCAGCATCCTCAATCAATTCAAAACATATACCTTTCAGGGTCATTTTCACTTTGGGGAAGAGCTAAACTTTGCATAGTATCAGGTGTTGTGGTTTTGACACTATTTTCTGTTGGGTGGCACTTGGCTGCATTCCCCATATTTTTAATCGCAACTTGTACAGGTTGAAAAGAAGACTTCTACAACTGCTTCAGAAAGTGTCAAGGTTGGGGGAACATGTGTTTGAAGTGAGAGGGAGTACTGTGAGGGAATGAGTGACAATGCGTCTTTCAATGAAATTTTCTTCAAAAAAAATAAACATCCTAGTGTTTTGAGGAATCTCCTTTTGTTTTAAAATTCTGTATCATTGTGCATATTCATTTTTGTTTTTGTAAATCTAACTTTTATTTTAATCACATATTATATTCCCAGCTTCAAAGTGTAGCAGACACACAGCTTCAACTTGGTTTTATCTGCATTTCTGGTCCACTCCTGTTTCACTGAATTCTGGTTTCATTTTTGAAGTCATTTCTGGTAATTGCTCATATTTTACTTTCTTGAATATGGCTACTGTTATCATTTAGAGGGAAATCATCAAAGTATGAATGACTATCTTATCATAAACAGAATTCTTTAAAGGTCTACAAAATTACACTAAAAGGTAGGGTCCAAATTAGCTCTGTAAGGATTAAAAAACAAAATAATTTCAAAGTACTAAGTAAGGGTCAAAAACTTCAAAGGAAGCTTTCAAATTGAAAAATTGTTCTCAATCTTTGACAAAGTTTATATCTGATAATAAAAGCTACTGTGAACAAAGAGATACTCAATATTGGTGAAAATTCGTCTTCCTGTAATGAAAGCTAGTGAGATGGATCTCAGTTCTCTGGAGAGATGGATCACTGAAGAACCAAGACTAAAGCCATCCTTAGTTGTATGAATAGCAAGTCAAATGTCATAATCACAGATACTGATTTTGTGATTCTAAATGGCAGCAGCAAATGTAGCAAATATGGCTTAGGCTTTGGTCTTTGTCATGGATAGATGTGCCACAAAAGTCTCCTACGTGCAGAAGGTGATTAGGTCGGGATGGGGGTGGGGGATGCCGTTCTCATCAGTGGGTTCAGCCACTGAGTCATCAAAACTGAATGTGCTGCTAGGGGTTGAGACTGTTGGAGATGTGTCACTGGGGAAAGACCCGGAAAGGCACAGAAGTCCCCTCCCCCAGCTCCTCCCATCTTCCTCTGCTTCCTGGATGGCATGAGCTAAGCACCTTTTCCTCCCTCATGGGCTCTGCTACCTTCCTGTCAGATAACTATCAGCCACGTTGTGGGTGTTGAATATTACATCTCAGCAACACAGAAAAGCCTAGACAGTCTTGCTCTTGAAAGTTTCCCACAGAAAAGGCTACTCGTTTTTAAAAATTTCCTGACTCCACGCCTGTCAAGGGAGGATCTACTGTCTGTTAGGATTTTAGAAGGCGAGTGATTGTTTAACCAGGGATCCCTAGGCCTATGGGCTGTAACTGGAGACTAACTCAGTCTGGGTCATCAGGTTTTAGAGATACCCAGGTGAGCATCTTTCCATCCCTGCCATCCCATCTATGAAAATCTATTTAAAATATTTTATGTACTGTTTTTAAAATTGAATAGGATGATGTTTATCCTGTTTCTTTTGAAAGCAACAACCAGCCTTGTGTGTGGTGCTGATACTGTGGATCTCTATATACAGGATGCCGTGGAGAGACTGAGTCCCTCTTATGTGCTCTATTTGTCTTCCCCCACCCTGCTTTGTATGTCAGGAAAATTCTCAGTGCCTCTCTTTCTAAAGGCACCTCAACAGCTGTGAACTCATGACCTAATTGTTCTAATGGCATTCCCAAGCTCCCCTGCTCAAGGCCAGAGAATTCACAGCCCTTTGGACCTCCAGCCAGTAATTCATGGTACTTAGTCAATCTCTTTCCCTTCCTACAGGCTCCCTCCTCCCCCACCCCCTCCTCTCTCTCTCTCTCTCTCTCTCTCCCTATCTCTCTCTCTCTCTCTCTTCCCCGCCTGCTCTCTCCTTGCACCAGTCTGAAGCAGCTTGATCACCTGCCAACCAGTATTGATTTTTGCTTCCCAATCTCCAGGCTGGATGGAAGGAAAAGATTAAAAACAGTTTGTCAGTTTGAAGTTGAATAAGAATTCGGCACAAGGGACGTCTTGGAAATGTGAGGAAGCGGAGGGGGAGGTTGGAAGTATAGGCAGTCAAGGCCAAAGCAAATCTTAAGGGAGTTTACCCCTTTATCACAACCAGCTCCAGCATTCTTAAGGAGGGTTGGCTAGCATACTGCACAGCCCCCTTTTCCTGTATATCATGCATGCACATCATCTTGTGACTTTTTTAGACTAGCATGCACACAGGGTTTGAGACTCTCCCTGAGTCCTAGAGCCCCACCCTCTTCAGCTCACCAAAGCCCACCCATCTTGTGTTCGCTTCTCCCAGATCCCAGATCCGTTATGCTAGGTCATTTGATCATTATAAGGGGATGGTATCTGGATTTTTGATCTTTCCTATGGAATGTCCTCAGTCCGGTGACTCTAAGCTCTTGCAGCAGCCTCTGTTAGTATTCCTGGAGCAGGTCCTATGCTGTCCTTGTCAAGACAGAGCGGGGAGGCTAAATTATTTGCCCTTCAAAAAAATGAGTATCTTTGACTCATGGAGAATCCTTCTGGTTCTTTGTCAGCTATATTGATGACAAATGATTTACAAGCATCCATAGAAAACCTGAAGGGTCAGAACACAAAGAATCAGCCGGCGGAAGAGTCAAACCCAGGCCACTAAGATTTTATTCACTCAAGGGCCGTTTCTCGTCTTCCAGGGCTCAGCCGAGGGGCTGCCTTCTGCTATTTTCTTCCAAGTAGCACAGCTTGAAGCCATACAGGTAGAACTGAAAGGTTTCTGCAGAATAATGAAGATTTTACCAGTTATGAAAAAAGAAAAGAGTTCATGGATAAGATACAATTAATTTTTCTATCCCTGGTTGTTTCTATAGGATTTGGTCTGAATGATTTTTGCATGAGTACATCCAGAGAGTCGTCACTTTTGTTAAAGCAAAAAAGCTGCACATCAGGCTGCTTTGATTGTTTCAGCTGCTCTGCACAATCACATTTTGTGATTAATTGCAAAGTATACTGTACTTATTTCAAGTAGGCTGTGTATGAAAAACACACCTAGAAACAAGTGTTGTATAAATTGGAATTTCGTGAAGATAAAAAAAATAGCTGAAAGTCCATTAAAAGTGGCTGATTATTAGGGACTGTATTTCATTTCTTAGAAATACTTAAACAGAATAAGCAAGTAGGAGCATCTAGTTTTTCTTGCCATATTTACAAGGAAGGATGCCCTGTCCGGTCCTCATTTCCTTCTGCATTTCTTGTCTTATATTATAAACATTTTTATTCCAACTTCTTTTACAAAATCTTTAATATTTGGACTTCAGTGTATCTTTTGAACATGTTCTAACTCTAATCTCTTTCTCAACATTGTCTGTAACTGTTTTTTCTCCAAAATACTTCTTGGGGCTCTGTGACAACATAACTGTATCTTTCAAAACATTGCTTGATTGTCCACTTTTTATGCTTTGATTTTGTGACTTCAGCAACTACTTCTAAGTTAACAATATGTAATTTATCATCTAGTGATGTCTTCCTTTTTGGGGGAAATTCTGTATTATTTCTACCCTTTCTTCTGTTTTGCTTGTTTTCTCTAAAAAGATACTGTTATTTTCTGTTTCTGTTTTAATAATGTCTTTATTACTTCTGTAATGGACAGCATATTCTTTGGCAAAAGCAATAAGAATAAAATATCATTTAGGAAATAAAATGTCACTTGGCCACTTCGAATAATTGCTATGTAAGAGGGATCTGGAAATGTTGGTCTTGGTAGTTAATGGGCACAGTAACACTATTCATTTCACAACTTTGACTTCTCTCACACTCCTCTCCCAAATGCAGTTGCATAGAGCATCAGTTTCCAATTACCACTGCAACAAAGTACCATGTATTTAGTAGTTTAACAAGTACTCACATTTATTATTTTACAGTTCTGATGACCATAATCCTAAAAACAGTCTGGCTAAAGTCAGTGTGTCCATCAGCAAGATTCTAAAGGAAAATGCATTCTCCAGCTACCTCTATCTGCTGAAAGTCTCCTTGATTTCTTGGTTTTCACTTATGTCACTTAGTCTAGTGTTTTCACCATCGTGTCTCTCCTATTTTCTTTGATCCTCTTGCCTGCTTCTTATGAGGACAGTTGTAATTACACCGATAATCCACTCAGATAACCCAAGATAATTTCCACATCTCCAGATTGTGCAATTTAATCACAACTCAGAAGTCTTTTTTATTATAAATTCATATACCCACAGTTTTCAGGGGTTCGAGCACAGACATTTTTTCAGTCTGTTTTACTCACATTGTTTATTGGGACAAATATTGTAAAATGATTTAATTAACAACTATACACAGTATGCAGTAGATGCAAATAAAACAAAGACAGTGGAAATTTAGAATATAGTCTCCATTGTAACAATTTTTCTCACAGCTCAAAGTTGAGTTAGGGAAATTTAATTAACTTGTCTCATTTACTCCATGCCTGCCCTTCTTATCAATTTTCTGTAATGTAATTTCAAAAACAAAAAACCAAGCATGTTTCTCACTCCAAACACCACTTCCCCAAGCTACATAAACCCTTGTGCTGTTCCACACTCATTAGTACTCCTTTTTTTTTTAACTTTTTTTTTTTTTTTTGTACCAGGGATTGAACTCATGACCTCATGCTTGCCAGGCAGGTGCTTATGCCACCGAGCTAAATCCCCAGCCCTCATTAGTATTCCTTTAAAGATAGTTATTATCCATATGAACTTGTGCTTAGAAACTGAGCACATAGTTTCATTGTATTACAGTTTCTTCTTTTTGGAGCAATTTTTTTCTGCTTCATAATCTGTTAATTCTTACCGCTCTAGCAGGTTCCTGCCTGGGGGATACTTAGGAAAAAATCTTTTTATCCTGTCGCAAGTTAGGTCAAGTGTCCTTGCTAAGCTAGCCTTGAGCACTTTTTGCACACCTCCTACCACACAGTGTGTTGATTTTGTTAATTATTTGCCTCATTATTCGAGAAACTGTAAGACAAGGCTTATTTTGATCTAGTCATTTGTCACATCCTTAGTGCTCCACATAGTAAGCATTTTACAATTTTTTTAGTAGAATACTTCTTTGATCCCCCAGTGCCTTATTCACTTTCTCATACCTGACACTCATAAATTAAGCAGGGAGAAATTTATTTGGGCTCATGGTTCTTTAGAGGATGCAGTCCATGGTCAGCTGGCTCCCAGACAGGAAGGGAAGGCATGGAAAGGACTAGTGGAGGAAAGCTGCTCAGGTCCAGGAGGCAGGGAGAGAAGGGAAGAGCTTGGGACTTGGCACTTCTATTCAGGTCTCACCTCCTCAGGGTACATCCAGGTCTGAACTCAGCAGTAGATTTATCCACCGATGAGGATAGCACCTCCTTGATAGTCACCTTCCAAAACTCCATCTCTGAACACATAAGAATTTGGGGGAACAGTCAAGGTCTAAACTATAACATAATCCAATTCTTATGGAAGTTTGCTTTTTTAGGACGCGCCCTTTATTAGAATCTAAACAATGAAAAGAGAACCTTTACTCAAAAACCAAGTTTCTATAGTAACTAAGGCACGGCTTTAGAGATGGAAACTGTATGTAGTTTTCTCCTTTAGGTTACCTTGATTATCTATTTTGGTTAATTCATTTTAGCTCTAACTAGCTCGCTATATAAACTGATATGTATGAGTTTAATGTACAATATTATATGTTTGTGTATAGCTTTATTTTGTTGAGATGTTTGTCTGTTGCTTTTGGTATACGTATATGTAATTACATGTGCTTCTTGGATCCCAAACCTGACTTTTTACCTTTTCAAAACTGGGAACACATGACCTCTAAAGGTAAGTTTAATTTCATCCTAGTCTTTAGCGCCTGTTACACACTAGTTAGGAGTTATATAAGAATAGATCTTGGTGTTATTATATGTAGATAATCCGACTCCATGTATGTTGTTGAGTTTCAGAGTCCTTGACGATGTGGCCTGATTCTTGTTAAAGGTCCTTTAACTAGATTCCAGTCTTCATCATTATTTTTTCCATTTCCTTTTCTTGGGACTTGAACTCTTGTTAAACCTCAATCTGTGACTCATCTGCAAATAGCTTCACTCTCTCCCACTGCTGTACTCTACTTTGTATTCTTCAGATAATCAACAATTGCTCCCAAATTCACAATCACCATTCTCTACCTTGGTATAATGCCTGCTCCCTTTGGCATCCTCAAAGTAATTATTGTGAGAGGTGAAACTGCATCTATTTCTGACTGTTTCCCTCAACATTTGATGGACTTAGTATAAGACTGAGTACCAGGGTTCCTTAGTCTTATCAATTTATCTGCAATGAATTCAACATTCCAAGCTTTCCAAGTTATAATAGTATCCCAAACTAAAAACAGGTAGATTTTTAACAAATAGAAAAAAGCATCTTCATAAGGAAATAATTTCAATTTGACAAAATCCGATAAAATTAACTAAATGTTAAGAAATTCGTAACAACTTAGTTACTTGGTTCCAGAATAACAGTGGGGAAAAAAACATAGCACCAAAGTTGATTGTGACTTTAGTTTTTAAAAATTGACTGAAGCAAAAATAAAATATGTTTCCGTATAAAGTAAAAGTTATATTTAAATGAAGAAAACTAATATTTTTTCTACACTAGGATTGGAAATAGGGCAGCTCTCCTTGTTTTCAAGCTTTCACAGAATTTCTAACAAGTAATTATGTTAGTCAATTCCTTATAACAAATTGTGTGTGTGCGTGTGCGTGTGTGCGTGTGTGTGTGTGTGTGCGTTTGTATCCTATGTGTTCTGTGCCTTTGGAGAACCCTGACAGCTCTAACTAGCAAATTTTGCATGTCATATGTAGGTCAATGTTCCAAATAATTAAAAAAATGTTTTATGCAATATAAAATTAATAAAAGTTGGTCATATAAGGGCCACAAGTCTGAATTTCAAAGATTGAAAGGCAAATCTTGTCTAGAATATAGCTCAGTGGCACAGAACTTGCTTGGTAAGTACCAGGCCCTGAGTTCAATCCCTGGTACCAAACAAACAAACAAAAGGGTAAACCTTTTAGAGCTTTTGATGACACAGCCTGCTGCAGCCTGTATTCTGTAGGTTCACCATCACTGATGTGGAATATATTTACTATTCTAGTAAAATCAACTAGAAATATTTCAAAGAACATCAAAGAAAGAAGATAGTAGAAATATGTAACAAACATATAATAGAAAATCACAGAGAAGATAAACAAAGCCAGATATAATTACTTGAAACCACTAACAACTTTGATAAATACCTACCAATACTAATTCAGGATGAAAAAGAGGAACAAAAACACTTGAATTTTTTAAAATATAAAAGCATGAAAAATGCAATCAACTAAATTTGAAGTTAGGTTGAAGTGGCAACATTTATTTTAAAAAATATAACTTAGAAAAATTAGCTGAAAAAAATAGAAAATCCAAATAAGCCTAAAACTGTGAATGACATTAAATCCAATGTGTAAAAATTCTGCAATAAAGACATAGTTTCATTTGGCTTTATGATGAATTCTTACAAACACTTTAGCAACAAATTTTACCAATGTCACTCAAACTCAGAGAATAAAGAACATTCCTAAATTCATTTTAACAAATCAGAATAAATTTAATATCAAATGTAAAAAGATCTTCACATGTAAAAAAAATTCACCTAAATATCATTTAAGCAGATGAAAATATTTTCATAAAATATGCAAATATTTTTTATTGTATAAAAAGCATATTGCACACATTTGACTCATTTCAGGAATACTATATATATATATATATATATATATATATATATATATATTTTAATCATGCAGTGTATCCTGAACAATAGAAAAATTAAAATACTGTTATCTCAGTGAATGAAAAATAATTTGAAAATTCAAAATCAATTTATATTTTTAAAAGACATAGATGGAAAATGAACTTTATCCTTTAATTCTTTAATCTAAAAAAGATTAATTCTTTAATCTAAAAAAGTATAATGGCAAAGTAACATGCAGAAAGTATCATGTTTAATTATGAAATTTGTTGTTTTCTTTTTGATCAAGATATAGTCAGTTCTACTCTTCAGTTCTTATTTATTATTGTATTGGAGGCCAGTTAATGAGGCAAGAAAAATAAATGAAAGATATAAGGATGGAAAAAGTTATCAAAATATTGTTATTTATTATTGTATTGGAGGTCTTAGCCAGTTAATGAGGCAAGAAAAATAAATGAAAAATATAAGGATGGAAAAAATTTATCAAAACTATTATTTATCCCTTATATAGTTCCATCCAGAAAAAAATCCAATACAATTTTTAAATTAATAATGGCAATCAGAGTATTTAGTGAATTTGCTCAATACAGAGAAAATACATAAAAATTTACAAGTGCATTTCTATTCAACATAAATAAAAAGATTTTTAAAAACATATTATTTATAAATGCTATTTAAATTGTAACAAGAAACACTAAGATTTTATGATTAATTATGTAAAAGTGGTATAAGATACCTGCAAAGAAATAGAAAGTGTTAAAAGAAAGAAAATATCTAGTAAACAGACAATAAATCATGTTCACATTGAAATAGACAACAAAATATTGTAAAGCTATCAAGACTTTCCAAACTCATTGATTTCCATAGTATTTAAACAATTTCTTGTTATAAGAAAAATCTCAAAAGATGTTTGTATATGCCTATGTATGTGTTCATGTTGTGAAATTGTCAGATTAATTCTCAAATTAATCTGGAAATCAATTTATAAACAACCAGCAACATCCCCTAAAAGAGGTGAGAAAACATGCTCTTCCAGATATCAAGACTTATTACAGGTGTGTAGTAATTCAGACTATTGTAAAGTGTATATCTAATATGTGACAGAAGTAGCACTGTGGATAGCTAAAGAATAATAAATTCTGTGGAATCCACTGAAATATTTATGTAAAAAAGAATATTGATTCTTATTTCAAATAATACCAAATAAATAAATATCCATTCCTGTTAGAATATAGATCCTAGCATAAAATATTAATATATAACGTTTCCAAAAGATAACAGAGATATTGATAAACTTATTGAGGAGGGTGAGGGTCTTGAATAGGACTAAGACACAAAAACAATAAAAAATTGATAACAAGAGTATGGAGTATATAAAAATTAAACTTCATCTGAAAGCACTACTAGAAAATGAAGATAAGCTATTGAATGGGGAAAAAATCTTTAACACATTATGCGAGAAAGAGATAACATAAAATAAAGAACTTTTAAAAATTAAGTAGAAAATAACGACATTCAAAATACAAATACAATTAGCATTTAAGAAGTTACCTAAAAGCACAACTATTCAAAGAGCTGAAAAATAAAAACAAACACAGAAACCAGTATTCAATCTAACTAATAAGAAAGGAAATAAAAGTCACAGCTAATTTGCAACTCCACATCTACAAGATTAGACACACTTTTTACAAACTTACAAACCTAATTGTTGGTAGGAATATGGATTAGTTAACACTCTACTGCCCTCCTGATGAAAGTATAAATTGGCACTGGCACTTAAAACACATTTAGGAATCATCAACTAAAATATGGGTTTCCCTTTATGACTTGGAAATTCTGTTCTGTTCTCAGGTATGCATGGAGCAGAAATCGACAAAAGTGCTTGTAGCAGCTGTATTCATGATTCTTCAAATCAGCACAAATGGGTAGCAACAACAGAGTTTTAAAAAGTAATTACATAACAGAATAATACATTGCGATGAAAATACTGTGATGAAATTAGGGCTCAATGCAATAAAAATGAATGAATCTCAAAATATAATGTTACATAAAAAGAGGTAGAAAAAATTCATGTGATTCCACTTCATATGGAATTTAAATAGCAGGAAACATTAGTTATATTTTGAAGGAGTGCATACTCAGGAGGCTAATTTTAAAAATAAATCCAGGAGTGGTGGCTCACACCTATGATTTTAGCACCTGGGAAGCTGAGGCAAGAAAACTGTCATGAGTTTGAGGTTGCCCTGGATTATATATATATATATATATATATATATATATATATATATATATATATATATAGTTTAGACCAGGCTGAACTACGTAGTGAAGCCCTTTCTCAAAAAAACAAAACAAAATTAAGAAAAGCATCACTAGCAAAGTTAAATATCAGTATCCTTCATGGAAAAAGGTGGGGTTATTTATGAAGAGCAGATTATTGACCACAAGATTTTCAAAATCTTTGATTTTTTAATCAAATAGTTACACAGGTCTTCATTGTGTGACAAATTAATGAATTGAACAACCTTTATTTTACTTTTTATATTAGATCTTAAATTACAATCTAAAAGACTTTTAAATATCAGCATGAAAAAATCTGAGATTATTGGGATTTATTTTAAAATTGGAAATTACAAGACAACATTTTGCATCTACATTTATGTACTAAATATTTTGCTTTCTATTATCAGAGAAACTCTTGCTGATAAGGTGAAATTTCACCAGAAACCTGAATAAAGTAAGAGAATAGATGTACATAGGGTTGTAGAAAGTCTCTACAGGTGTAGGGAACAGTTTTTGCAAACACCCTGGGCAAGGTCCATGCTTAGTTTGTTGGTAGAACTGTAAGCATAATGATGTGGCTGAATTTTGTTGAATAAGGAAGAAAAGGTTAGGAGACAAGATCAATTTTGAGAGCATCTGATTATGTGCAGCTCTGCAGAACATTATAAAACATTCTAATTTTACCCAGAGTCACAGGAGATACCACTGACAGCCTTTGAGCAGAGGAGTGACAAAATGCAATTTTAAGAGTATCATTCTGGCCACCTTGTGACACTCAGACCTTAGAGAGATAAAAGGAAGACCGGATGTAGCTGGAAGGCTACTGTAGACCAGGTGAGTGATGACATTGGCTTGAGCCACGCAGCAGTGCGCAAGTGGTGACAAGGACGTAAACTATTTAAGGGTGGAACTGGTGAATTAAAGAAATAAGGAAGTCAAGAAAGATAGACATCAAATTTTTGGCTTCAGAAACCCGATAATGTCCACTGGCATTTTCTGAGCTGGGGAAAATACAGAAAACAGTCCAATTTTATGCTAGAATTTAATCTAAATCATCAAAAAGGAGCTCTTTTCCAGGACAGAAATTAAAGCACTCTGAGGTAGTCTAAATGTGTCACCATCAAAGTGCATAGGTTGAAACTTAATCCCCATTGTTTATGTAGCAAGAGATTCAACCTTTGGAAAAATAAGTAGTGAGAACTCTTCCTTTATGGATGGATTAGTGTCTTATAAACAGGGTGTAGAGAACTAGTTTAGCATCTTTCACTCTTCCTCTCTTCCAACAAATGAAGTCTCTATATTTGTTCATCCTAGAGCATGTGGCGACAGAGCACCAGTGATTCAGCCCCTTTCCAGACCCCAAATCTGCCAGCACACTGATTTTAAAATCCCTGGCCTCTGAGACACTGATAAATAAATTGCTGTTGTTTTATAAATTACCCCGTGTGTGGAATTTTGTTAAATTAGCACTAACAAATCGAGTCGCTTCTGTACATGACTAATACAATTTGAATAGTCACTGGCAAGTGGAATGGGCCCCCACCTACCAAAGTCGCAATTAGAATTGTGTGAAGTTTCTGCAAAAGCTTTGTTTAGTGTACTGTCTGATTTGTTATAATCTCTAACAGGGAGTTATTTATTTCAGGAACTTGAATACTAATTTTTAAATGAATTTTTTGAAATAAAAAAGTGAATTAAATAGTCAACAAAGTTTAAACTGGATCTCAAAATATAATTTTCCCACCTACAGAATTCTTGCTCCTGAATTTGGCACGTTTCTGAAACTCAAATGTTTAGAAACTTGAATTTAAAGATGAACAACTGATGCTGAGATAGCATATTTGTATCACATTAGCATGGTTGAGTATACAATTGCGTAAGATCTTCATGAAAAAAAGTGCTAGTAAGCACAAGGAAAGAACGAAGTTCAGGCTGTAAATGAACTGGTGAGCTTAATACATAGAAGAGAATAAACTATGTATTCTGGAAGGTAAGCTTGAGCTCTGGAATTCAGTAATCATTCAAATCCTAATCCCATCTCTGAATGGCAACATAACCCTGAGCAAATTACTTACCCAGTCTGTGCCTCAGAATCCCCTCCTAAGAAACTGAGTGAATAGTAAGGCCTTCCCTAAGGAATGCTGTCGGGTTCAGATAAATGCCCTTGCAGAGTACCTGACATGTAATCATAATCTCTGCATAAGTGTTATGCATACATGTCGACCAGAAAATATTAAGAATCCAACTGGTTCAGATAGGAGTAACCAATTTCAGTAGGAAATCATTTTTTCTCACAAGCAGAATGCCACATTTATTTGAAGACATTTTTTTTTGAATAGTTAGAAGGGGGAGAAGGGATAGCCTGGAATAAAGATTATACTGGGTGCCTTTGACAGTTCCCAGTTGTAAGTATTGGTTCAGCTTACCCTGGGACTTTTACCCCTGAATCAAACAACTTTCATTAAACCAAATTTGGTTTTCTAACTTTACCAGAGGGAGTCCCGGCAGTTGATTGAAGCTCTGTACAAAGAGATGTATCTTACACCTTCGCCTGAAAATTATGATGTCAGCACCCTGCCTCGAAGCCAGCAGAATGAGAATGTATGGTTTCCTTAAGAACATGTGTTGACAGTTACTTTCCTTGTTGGTCTCCCTTCTTGGTTCCAAGAGCCCATAAAATCGCATAACCACATAAACCAAAATTACACAGCAGACATTCCGTTATGCTTGGCATACACTTGACTTTGTGTGAGTGGAACTTAGCTTCCTCCTCCCAGGGATTTCTTCCCTGAATCCTGGGTGAAGCTTCACTCTGTGCCCTGGCCTGCCTGTTGCTCTGTGTTTCATTTTCCTTCCACACGTCCTCTCACGTACCTGTTGCTCCAGGCTGGATTGTCGGCCCTGTGCACTTGTTGAGGTGAACAGACAGCCTTCTGTTCTCATTTAACAATTCCTGCAACATATCTCAGAAGTAAACTTAAGCTGCGGATTATAAAGCTTTCTGGCAGGTCAGTGATTTTCAAGGCCACTCAAGGAGCTTTGCTAATACAAGGAGGTATTTAACAGACAGCTCTCATTCAACCCAACATCCACAGCTATGCAGCCTCACCACTCCCAGAAAGACTTTTCTGTCTATGCTGCAATGCTATTTCCAATCTCTCTACACAGTGACATGAATTCTGATTCCCCTCCCTAGCTCTGTACCCAAACATTATTTAAAGTGTACTTGTTTAGACAGGGAAGGCAAATATTCAGATATACCCTGTACAAAGCAGAAAGTTGTACACTTGACCTCCTTGACTACCAAGGTAGAAACAAAGACTCCCACAATTCTTGAATTAAAGCTTTTAATGGCTTTAGAATAAAATTAAAATGCCAGAGTTTGGATGTGAAGACCCTGCTCGACCTCCTCCTGTCCACTCAGTAGCCTGCCTGCACCATCCGCCACCACCCTAGTCCTTCCAGGGTGACTGGCGCCTTTGCCTCCTCTAGCTCTGTCTGCTCTGCTCTCTTCCCCGTCTCTGCCTGAGGAACTCTTACCTTTCCTTTATGACTCTGCTTAACTGCCACATTTTGGGAAACTTCTTTGATATATTACCAGTTTAAGGCTGATTTGTACTATTCTACCAAACACCTCAGCATCTTCAGAGGAGACATTTTAAGTAGTATAGTTCTAAACAACCCTTTTTGCTTCCTGTACCAGGGATCGAACTCACAATCTTATTGCTTACACCACTGAACTAAATCCCCAGCCCCTAAACAATCCATTTCTTATGTGCACTTCAGAATCTAAAAGGTATATGAGCAGTGTCAATGTGAAGAATCCAAATTATTAATTCAGTACTTAAGGAAAACCTTTAAATTGTATTTATAACAATTATTATGTATGCGTGTTTTATTACATAAATATAGTATAAATATCATATGCCATATAATGCATATATTAGTTATCATATACTGTCTCATAGAATAGTACATAATACACATTATTATATAGTCAGGTACTGCTTAATAACATGAGTCAGTTATACTTGCAATGGTGATTCTGTTGCCTAGTGATATCGTAGCCATCTGTGTTTTTCAACTTTCAATCACTATGACTTTGGCTCATCGATTAGGAGGTTTCAGTCCATGGTCAGCCAGTCCTACTGTTTCTGGCTGTGGTAAAGCAGAGTATCATGATGGACAGGTTGTGCTGGTACAAATTTGCTCACCTCACTCCAGAAGGGAAGAAGAAAGAGAGAAGAAGAGAGATAGGAGAAGAGGGAAAGGTAGAGAGAGGATGGGAGGGAGAAGAAGAAGGAAAGAAAGGATCCAGGAGCAAAATACTTTACAGCCTCCAGGTTCTACTTTCTAATAACCACTTTTGCTATGAACTCCGCAATGGGCTGATGCACCAATGATGCTAGTGCTTTCATGTTACATACAGTCATACACATATGATTTTCACATTTTAAATACCTAGATTAAAGCACACCAAAAATTATTGGCATGTTGTAATTGGTGCACGCAGGTTTTTTTAACCACTTTGTATCAAATGTGAATAGATTTCCATCTAAGGCTGTCGGATAAAGGGCATCTAATTCCAAATATCTTTTTTGGGGGGACCAAAAATCGAACTCAGGACCTTGTGCTTGCCAAGCAGGCCAAATATTCTTTTAATTCACAAGTTAACCCCTACAAATGCTGTTAAGATGTAGCACAGTGATCCTTTAATGACCTTCTTCTAATAGTAGTTAGTGTCTGAGAAGGGTGACCTGAGATGACATTCACAAAACAGACAAAATAGCGGACCTAGAAAGAAAAGATATCAAATTTAGAATGGGTGGTGGGAAGGTTTTCATTTAAAATCTGCCAAGATTCATTGGAAGATCCAAGGAAAGTCACTTTTCCTCTAGGGACCTAGAGTTTATCTCAATAAAACAGATTCTGTCTTCCAGGGAAAGAAGGAATTACTCTTTCATAGTATACAGAGAGAGAAGATTTTAAAGTCAAAGCTGAATAGCCAATGTAGGTGAAACGAAAAAGAGAGGGAAAAAAATCTCATCTAGCATGGGCAGTGGCTTATAGGAAATGGACTTGAATCCCCAAAGCCTATTTACGTTCACAGCCGCTCCAGCATCCAGTCACTCTGGCCACCCAGCGGGATACATCTAAGCACTGGCCCACTGCAAGACAAGAGCTGATCACCTTTCCGGTTATGACTTGTGTTTGGGTAGCTAAGAACTGCCACTGACTCTAGCAGAAATAAATGAATAGACACACACCTAGTAACCTTTGGATAAGAAATGATTGCTACTAAAAGAGGAAATAGAACTTGAGTGTCCTTATTAACATGGTTTAACTTTAATTTTAGTGACTTATAAACCAACATAACTCTCAGGCCGCTTTTCTTAATGCAAGCGTGCTTATGATGGAGACATTATATTGTGATAGATAACAACCCCAGGACTACCACTGTATTTTCTTTAGATAACATGTATACAGAATCACAACCTCACACAGCATGGAGATGGAGAATGTGATATTGTACAGGGCTCCGACAGGATTATTAGTTAATCATTTCTGTGTGTAGTTCAGGATAAAAGGCTAATCTACAGTCCTTGAGGTGGAAACTCCCTGGGGTGAACCCGCCATATTTTATAATAGTCTTGGCATCTGAAAAGTGTATCTTAAATTTATTTCTACGTTTCACACAATATGGAGGCTTAGAGATAATAACTTCTCACCCAACAAAAGCAGAAAATGGCAGATCCAGTACTACAATGGACTTTCTATCTCCTGGATCATTCCAGATTCTGATTGGTTCTAGCTTTTAGAAACCCAAAAGAGAGAAAAATTAAGAATCAAGTGGGTAGAACCAACATCCCCCTAATAAACCCCCACCTAAACATACCAATTATTTTATGTTAGTGAAGTTAAAGGCTTCTCTGTCGTGTGTCTGATTCACATGACTTGGTGGGATCTACTCCCCAACTGTCTGGTGAGTGACAGCGGAAACCCTGGGCAGGAACATGTCTGCTCAGAGGAACTTGTGCCCTTCTGCCTCCACCCATAAATCACACAGCCTTTAAGAAGGCAGCCACCTCTGGGCTGAACACAGCAAGTGATGAACTGCGAGTAATAATTTATACTACAGAGTAATTTCAGCCTGAAAGTGAAAAAGATTTCTCAACCCTCCCAATGCTGAAAGGGGACTTAAGTCATATAATTTTATGCCAGTAACACGTGTATCATAGGAAGGGGGGAAATAGTCTTTCGATGACCTGAATGTTATTCGTTGTCATTAAAATATGTTTAGCCAAGGCTGTGGTTCAGTTTGAAGCCCATTTGAGGGTATGTGTCATACTTGGTCTCGGGCAGGATCTGGAGCCAATTTAGAGCGTGTGATATGAGAAGTCTTCATGTTAGAGGTGTGAAATTTACAGTCAATAGAAAGTAATTTTCTGATTGGAACTTGGCTGAAACATTGCAATGGATATAGTGAGAATTCCATGGGAACTGTAATAACCATCAGTGACAGATTCTGGGTTTAAATTCCCTCTCCAAATTGAACCAGAGCAGGCAATATGCAGAGCTGGATAAACCTATAAAAGAGTCGAATAGATTAATTAAATTCTTCCTGAACTTATCTCCTATAAAATCTCTCTCAAAAGGTGTTCATCAGTCTTTCTTCAGGACAACACTGACAAATAGATCTCCAAATATGATCTCTCTCCTTTACCTTTCCCTCTTGTTCACAACCACTGTAGTTTGAGAATTTTGTCAATTATATATATCCCTTTGTCTCCAGGCATTCTGAGATTTGTGGGGTGGAAATTTGCTTTAAACTAAAGCACCAATGAATGTCATCTTGATCATTTCCAAGATTTCCATATTTATAGGTTGATGAGTTCAAAACTGCCAGAAGCCAGCCTACCACGCCTGATTTTTGTGCCGTGAGACTCAGTAAGACAGAGCTCTAAGTACACCAGGGCTCTGGCATATGCCTGAGCAGCACTGTTCACTGTACCCGGATAGTCTGTGCCTTGCTTTACTTGGCTCTGCTTTAGGACAGTTGAGTGATGATATCATCCTGGAGACTTTTTTAAAATGCAGAATTTAATCCTATAGTCTGTGTGAGAGTGAGAAGTCCACGTAATTATGACCTCCTAGGTGAGAATGATGCTGTGTACTGTGTGCCAGTAGGCTGCTCGTCTTTCAAGTAGCCGTGTTCTAAGCTGTGTCTTTAAACATCGAGGAGATGGCTTCTGTTAACATTTTTCTTGTGTTCTCAGACAGAGCAAAGCACTGTGCTCCTTTGTCTGTTCTCAGACCTTGGTGATGGTTCTACGGGAGTCTCTACACTGCTCTGCCTTTTCACGTGTACTTCAAATGCCCCGCATATTGTAGGCACCTTGGGAACAAAGTTCTGGGCTTGATCATTCTCATTCTTACTCACAATCATGGGGGTTTGATACATTTTACAAAAAAGAAAGCAAAGAAAGAATGTAAGAACTTCCATGTCCCTCTCAATCACTTCTACGTATTCAACAAAAAGTGAAGATGTGGGGAAAATGCCTGAATTCTATAATATAGTTCTGCTGAATCTATTACTGCTTTTGTTGTGTGCTTATTAATTAAAAGAGCTGGTAGGAGAAGTCTTTAATTGTTTGAGAATTCTTTCCACAAGTTACTGCTGAGTAGTAAATTACTACAAAATTCAGCAGGTTAAAATAAAGAAATGGCTAGTCATGATGGCTCACAATCCTAGCATTCTGGGAAGCTGAGACAGGAGGATTGTAAACTGGAGACCAGTCTGGGCAACTCAATAGCTTCATGAGATCCTGTTTCAAAACAAAAATAAAAGGGGCAGGGGAACTGGGCATGTTGCTCAGTGTGACAGTCCTGGGCTCATTCCCTACTAGGATAAATAAATAATTAATCACATAAGTAAAAGAACATTTATCATTATTCACAAGCTAGCTAGTTGGCAACGGGATTTAATAAATTAGCAAGTATTGCTTTTTCCAGTAAGAACACAGTGCTTCAGCTACAATACTCATCAGTCACTAGGATGATAGCACATTCCTTTGTCTGTGGTGATGAGTGTACTACCTTATATCTGCAATACATATTGTGCAATGAGAAAGCTTGAGAAAATCCTAAAATCTTTTTTTCTCTGTGTTTGAAGTACTTTTACATTTGTTGGTACTATATAATAAGGTTTGTTATATGCAAATTAAATGGAACAGACCCTTGTTATCAAACTAATCCCAGTGATATCAAAATGAAATACTTCTCCCTCTCTTCTTATTCCTTTCATTTTTAAGAAGACATTCAGATTCAATTAGGATATGTTTTTACGGGATCAAATTTCTGGAAACTTCTTTCATGTTTGAAAATATTTCTCTTTAATCTTACCAGAATAGCTAAGATTCCAACATGGGATACCTAAAATTCTTCTGTGTACTAAAACCAAATTTTATTTGAGAAGATGTACGTGTGATTTAACTTATACTCACTTGTAGTTTAATTTGAATTTGACAGCTTCATAAATGTGGTTGGGATTTTGGTAGAACTGGATGCCTGGAACAGGTAGCTTTGAAGTGGAATCCAATCCAAAGCTCTCACCCACCTTGAGAAGGAAGTTGAGAAATGGAAAAAGCTTTCTGAGATGTGACTCACAGTTTCAAGGGAACTAAGGGTTACCATATGGCGAGAGGAGCAGGTGGTAGAGATGGACAGTGCCTGCGAGGGAAGAGACATGGAGAAATCAGAACAAGACAAATAATGAAATCAAATCCTATGGTCCAGCACAACATTTGGCTAAGCATGGTGTGGACTTACTGTATTCCACCTTCACTTGAAATTTGCTAATGTTATAATTACCTGAAAGCAACAAACTGTTTTCTGATGATTTTTAGCTGGTGAATCTAAAATGCATAGTCCAAAAAATTTTCTTTTTTTCTTCTTTAGCTTCTCTTGTTGCCCTAGGATAGTCTTTGAACCACCCTTTTGTTCTCTCTACCTCTTTCTTGCTCTTCTCTTAGTCTCTCATAGTTACAGTTACAAAGTGATCTCCAGGGAAAAAGAGGAAAAATGACAGAACAAGCAAAACACAAACAGCTTCCTTTGAACAGTCCAAGGGAGTTTTAAGTAGAAATGTCATTGCTGTTCTGTCACCAAAACAATACAGCTAAACTGCCTGGATTTGGAGGTGGACTCTGCCCTCCTAGAGTTAAAAATAGTGAAATGGTCCTTTTGAGGTTTGACTTGTAATCCAAAGTCATACTTGGCAAATGTCTTTATCTAGCTCTTATTCTCCCACACAGGGCTTCACAGATGTGGCATGGCATTTAGCTGTCCATCCAGGAAGGCACCCCGGGCATGACACAAAAGCAGGGAGGATCCATCATGCTTTGCATTTGCTCCTCTCTAGGCTATCAGAACCTCTGATTGACTTAGTCAAACAGTTCTGATTGGTGATGGAGCCCACAGGCCAAAGACAGAGTAAGGGCACATGCTGATTTTCCCCTCTGCAAAACTTGACATTTCCCTGTTTATAATCCATTAGCATCTCTTTCCTTCTTTCTTTTTTATAGCTCAGCAGGAACCAAAAAAGAGCTGGTCAGCAGAAATGTACCTATACCATGAAGCAATGAAGAAAAACAAGTTTTCTTTATCTTCAGATACAACCTGAGCCTAAGAGCTACAGTCTGTTTCTTCTTGTAATTTCGGTTGAGAATAAGTGGTGAAAAGGAAAAATAGGAAACTTGGATTCTCTTTTTCATGAATGAAAATGATCCTCCCAGACCTGTTCACAAAAAGACAATGATACACACCAACCCAAACATCTACAAGCAAAAATTAAAAAAAAAAAAAAAGTCCTGGTAAAATCTGATCAGACCCCAAACTGTAACTCAAGTTTAAATGCACCAGACAAACGGTGCTCCACTGAGCTGTACCTGGGCCACTTGAGGACAGCAACAGTTAAGTGTTACCAGCACCGCTGTTATAAATTATGTGAATTTGCTTCAGTTAGTGACCTCTTCTTGCGTTAGCCTCCATAACGAAAAGCTGAGTATAATACTTCACGGCAACACCATGAATACCTAAGCAATAATGACAATAAATATCTGCCACATGGTAAGCACTTAGCAAGTAATACTGATTAATACTATAGCTATGTTATAATCATTTGAATATAGGGTCAACTAACAAATAAATTCAAAAGCGGGTTTAGCTCAGTGGCACAAGTGCCTGCCTGTCAAGCACGAGGTCATGAGTTCAATCCCCCATACAAAAAATAAATAAATAAATTCAAAAGTGGAGTGGATATGATAGGAATGTATTTCTTGCTGAACAAAATGAAGAATGGTGGCAATGCTTTGCCCCTACAGGTCACCCAAAAATCCAGAGTTTTTTTTTTTAACCCATGTATCTATCATCACTTAAATTTCAGGTGTAGTCCTGGATTGCCAACTTTAGCATAATCTGAGACTTCATTAAAAATGTAAATGATTTGGCCCAACCTAGAACGTCTAGGTCAGAAGTTACATGGTATGATCAAACACAATGAATGTTTAAATTCTGAAAAATCTATTACCATGAAAGAAACATTATCACTGAATGCCTTCAAAATAGGTTCCGTTCCTTGAAACATTTACCTCATCATTCTTACAACTTTCTGAAGCAATTCTACAAGCCCTTTTTCATGACTCACTTTAGTTGTGCTGTTGTGGCTAGCTGGATGCTCTGAATCAGTTCAAAATATTTAGATCTCATGGTCCATTTGACTGGGTGGGGGGGAGGAGCAGAACTCATGTGGTTCCAGGATAAAGCAGGTGAGGACACACTAAAGTAATTTTATACCCTGTCTTTTGGCTGACCATCATTTGGTGCATAACTCACTGTAGTTATGACCACGCCTCAGAGAGATCTTGAGGAAAAAGAACTTCTAGAACTGTTTCAGAAAACGGTAAGGATGACAAGCTAAATGTGTTCAAAGAAGAGGGGAAAGTTTTGAAGGGAATTAATGCCAGTGTGTTTTTTCCTGTTATAATTATTTTTAATTTAGCCACTCAAAATATATTTTGTTAGTACCACTTGCATTTTTAAATGATCACATGAGAGAATACATGCTTCTCTTTGTACCACTTTGGAGTATTGTCTTCATGTACTTAAAGTTAGTTCATAAGCACCACCTCCGAGGAAAGGTAAAATGCATAAGTGAAGACTACACACAGTTTTTGTTTGTTTGTTTGTTTGTTTGTTTTGTGGTTCTAGAGTTGAGTCCAGGGCCTTTGCACTGAGCTATACCCACAGTCTTTGTTCATTTTTAAACTTTGAGCGAGTTCCATTAAATTATTAACTCACAATTTCCTCCTAAAGAAAGTACTGAAAGCTGCCTATGTCTCTTCCACTCATGCTGATCACACCAGCAACAGAGGGTGCATGACATAGTCTCGCAGTGGCCGAACTCATGCCAAGTGGGAACCCCATCAGAGGGAAGAGGAGAGGGAGAGGACAGGAATAAATGAGAGTAACTCAGTCTTTGCCAAAATAGTTATAACTGTTTTGTTGTAATCATTTTTACAAAGAAAGACAGTATAATTTGATCACAGGAAGATTTCCCTTGCCTACGATAGAAAAAAAAAAACAGCATAACCTTGATTTTTATACTAGGAAGGGGCTCAGAAACTTTCCAACAAGAGAGAGGAAAACTCCAAACTACATCCAGTGTTTTCCCTTCAACAACACTTTAGATTAAAAAGATGTATTTCTGTAGGAAACAAGTGGGGGTTTTTTTGTTTCCTTTTTAGAAATACAAAATTTGCAAAGGACAGCTTGACATGGTTCAGGAAGTGGTACTTTTCCTTGGACATGGAGAGACACTGCTAAAATTCTGTGTCTGATCACTAACAAGATATAAGCCCATGAGTCCCTAGCTGAGCTCAAACACTGAAAGAAGAGAGGCAAAAGGAGGTCACAAGGATGAACGTAAAACTTAGTAATTAACGCAAACCGCCCATTTGACAGGGCTCCAGAACTGAACAGTTTACCATAACAAACGGTTATTTCAGTTCATGTAAAGCTCTGTGCAGGTCAAGCAGTCTCCCACCATCTTGCCGTAATGCTGGTCTAGAACACACAGACTCTAAGAGTATTGCAGCAAAGAAAGAGAAAGATGACAGAGGCAAACTATGTTAGCATTTAACTACCGCGGCCTGGACCGTCTCCACCAGTCTCTGTAGTAGTAAGCAAAACAGTCTTTCTTTGTATTATATTTAACATAAGTTACCTGAAACTACTCTTTGCATTGACATCTAGAGCCCCCTAAAAGTGAGATTCCCACTAAGTGGGGCACATCTAGAGGTAATTTAAATCAGTGGTCCTTTCTTTTGCTTTTTAGGACTACACCTTCACTGAAAAAAAAAAAAAATCCAAGTTAAAATATTTAAAAATTTAATTCAATATTGCAAAAGTTTATTCCAGTGAAACTTTCAGAAATCTTGATTTTGCTTTCTTGACATCTCTGTAAAACCACTTTTTATGAAGGCATCTTAGTTTAGACAAAAGGACCAGGCTAGGAATCTGGATATAGGCTCTTTTCTCATTAGCTGGAGATGGCTAGCTACATTTCTGCAAACCTGCTACCTATCTATTAAATGACACAGGACAGGTGACCCATGACAACACTTAGACTTTAGAAAGTTTTACTACTGGAAGGCAAATGAAAATATCAACCCATGAGCGACTGTGAGTTCAGGTTATACATATATATCCAACAGAAGACTAGCATTACTCAAATTGACAAACTTATTATTTTTGCCTTATTTTAAAATATTCTATAAAGATGGGGGAGATAAAACACAGTTTTGATAATTATGCACTCTAGAGTGGTGAGATATATAACTGAAAATCATTGCTAGTATCATTGAGCAGTTAAAAGTCAGCTTATCACAAATAACTGTGTTTCATAATATAGAATGTACATGCTCCTGAAAAGGAGATTTTAAGACAGTTTCAGTAAATCAAATTTGATTTTTTACATTGATTTCCATTTAGGTATAAAACTCAGAATGAATAAATATTTTCTACTCCAGTATTGGACAGAATTATCTTCCATTTCAATGCTTGTTCAGATATTTCATTAAAAAATACAGAAAAAATTTATATTTCTAGGGTATTAGGTAAAACAGTTTTAGTTCTACATTTTCTGAAGGACAAAGTTAAGAAGTCTTGGTCTCAGGCATTTCCTATTTCTTATTTCTTCTTTAATGTGCACTTTTGTTCTTATTCTTGAATTTTTTTGGTTTGTTTTCTTGTGCAGGTAAGTTCTTTACTTAAGTCTCTTTCTTTCTAACTTGGTATCACTGTTTTCTAAGAATTCCTCACAACATTATATTTATGCTTACATATGTAATTCCTTATGCAGTAAACTTTCTTATCCACACCTTACAAAATCTTCAAGACAATATGATCATTTCTAACAACTATACATCCTACCTTTTGTACCCAAAGCTTCATTCAGTTAAGATAGGCTTATTTAAACTCTTGACTGAGCTCCATACAGATAGCCTTGCTGCCAGCTCAGCAGAACATGTTTCTAAGAGGATGCTTCTAGGGGCTGCCTAGTGACAATACATGGCTTCTATGCTCTGCTCTATTCTTTCTCAGAACAGGTTCTCACACTTCCTTTCACCCAGGCAGTGGTTGGGGATGTGTGGTGGGCTGGTGTGTTTAACAACATTTGGAATACAAAGAAGGAACCTGAGGTTAGGAGTTGTGTTAGCTTTCTATTGCTGTGACAAATACCTGAGACGGACAACATTAAAGAAGGAAAAATACAGTTTAGCTTACAGTTTCAGAGGTTTAGTCCATGGTGTCTTGGCCCTGTCAGTTTAGACATGTGGTAGCCCATCTACATTATGTTGGGAACACAAGGTGGAAGAGGCATGGCTGGGAAGTAAAAATAAGGCAAAGGAGCAACATCCTCACTTCCTCTACGATGCTGCATTCCCAGAGACCTGAAGCCCTCCCACTGGGCTCCATCTCCTAAAAATTCTACCACTTTCCAATAATCATAGGCTGGTGATCAAAACTTAGTGTATCCATCTTCGAGAACCACGTAAGATCCAAACTTTAACATGAGTGGACCATCAGCATTCAGTGTTACTGACATGGAAAAACCACCCCAGAAACACCTCGTCAAGAGGGTGGTGTCAGTAGTTCAGCAAGCACTCACTGAGTCTTCAGAGCTCCCTTAGAACCTCTCTTTATTTCTCCAGTTTATCTTTATGATGTCTGTGTGTGTGTGTGTGTGTGTGTGTGTGTGAATGTACATCTAGCAGGGGACATTTTTTGCTTATCAAAATTTTAAATGATCTTTATGACTTTATGACTTTACAGATGTCTAGAAAAGATACATTTGTCCATATCTAGCTCCAGAATTGCAGTAATTCCTTTGATTTTCTACCTTTAATTGCTGTAATCTCCTAGCATCTGATTGCTTAGAATGGATTTGCCAGTGAGCACTGGAGTAGCATGCCTGGCTGCCATCAGAAGCCCCTCTGTCTGGAGGATGCCTTTCATAACGTTATTTTTTGCTCCATCTCATAAAGCCTGTTCTGTATAAATATATTTTAATTAATTAATAAACAGGATGTAATGAATTCTGGCAGGGTGACATTTGAGCACAGAGCAAGGGGCTTAGACAGATCCTGGCATGTGTTTGCCAAGAAAACACCCCACACATGTGCCCATGCACACACACTCACCAACATTCACAAAAGGTCTTTTTAACCACTGGAGATCTGAAGTAGTTTCAAGTTTCAGAAGGTTAATTTGATATTTGAGGGAAACTAGGCAGGAAAGATATAAAGGAAAGATTGGCTCTTACTGTAGTGTTCCCTGATAAATCTCATCTTGGTATATTCAAATTGGTATATTCAAATAAATTTTAGCAGTGTCTTCATTGAATCAACCTATTTTAGATCATAGCTACCTTGCTTTTCTCCTTTGTAGTAATCTTGCTTCTGGAAGACTCTGTGAACAAACTTGGACATTCAGCCCAGTAACAATAAACAATTCTTCATAAAATCTGGACAAGAAATTTTACTTTAATTGTTGGTGGAACTTTCTTAATCCTCCTCTGTGTATTTTAAAATTTCCTCTTTCCCTAAATAGAAACTCTTTGATATTTTAATGCACAATTTAGGTATTTCTTTACTTTAGCACATAACAATGCATATTGTGATCATAATCCCTCCTTCCCCGTGGTTCCCTGAACTCCTTTATGGAAGAGGCAGTCTTATTTATTTTGCATCCTTATTGTCTGAGCACAGAATACTCCCAGTATGTTTATTAAATGAATGAAAATTTATCCTCAATTGTGTTGCTTCACGTTGGCTTAATTGCTTGAACTTCTGCATTCAATTTCCTGCTGTTATTTAAGAACCTTTAGAAAAATTATCAACCTTAAGCAGAATTCATAAATGAGTGATGTCAGCCTTGAGTCCTTTCCACCTGTATGTCTATTCTTTACCATGGCTCTGTTTTCTCTATTGTCTTATTGCCTACTGCATTTATAATGCATGCCAGTCTTTAGCTAAATAGTCCTTCTCAGAACAGCAGGCAGAATCACCTCCTGATCATTAATACCACCAGCACCAAAAACAAACAAACAAACAACCCCCCCCGCAAAAAAAACCAGGGGTATGAATGAGGGCAGATTATCTGTCATCTGAACCTTGATTCTTCCATCTATGCAAAAAGTTTCTAAGAAATAGATGCCTATTGCTGCGGACAAGGGTTTCATCTTACTAAATTGGAACGAATGTGTACCTGAGGCACCCCAGACAAACAAATCTGAATCACCAATCTAAACATGATCTAGTTCCAGCTTTTTACTTTTTGGAAATCATGCATACTGAAAGAATCTTATTGATAGATATATGATTAATGTTATTTTTCAATCAACTATTTTTATGAAATTTACACATTACAATCTGCCATCTTGCTAAAGTCCTTGTTTCATAAAAACTTGTTAAATGCTTAAAAGTTTTCACCCTATATTAAGTACTATCTGCAAATACAATTGATTTCAGAATTATCTGAATATCCTATGTTCAAATACTTACAGGAATTATGTGTGATAAAAGTTGCATAGTCAAATACAGAAAATTTGAAAAAGAAAAAAAGGAAGAAAATCACTTAATGTCACTACTATGTCTATTTTGTATATTATCCACTAATACTTTCATAAATATTAAAGATAGAAAAACCAAGATTGTTACTAAAATAACAGTCATTATGTAAAGCAACATGTAAGTGCTTTATGTATATTATGTCTTATAATTCTCACAAGCTGTTTAAGAAATAGTTAATAGAGAAATTCTCACTCAAGTCCCAGGGCATGATTCCAGAACTGTGGTATGTCATCACTGTGATAATTGTGGTAAAGACAATCAGTTTTCTAAGAATTGTTTCAGTTTGCATTTGTTAGCATGGCACTGCTACTGCAAAATACCTTTCCAGCCAGTGATGTTACCTTCTCCACTACACTATTATGTAGGCAGGACCCTGTGACTGGTTCGTGACAACATAACTTAATTGACAGTGATTTCACTCACATCAGGTTTAACTAGCTGAGCAGCAAACAGAAGTCCTCATCTGGCTTTCCATTCCTATGGACAGTAAATGAAAAACTCCAAGGTCTTGAAGACGAACGTCTAAGAAGTGTAAGTATCTGAATCACAAAGAAGTTTCTCCCCCAAACACCACCACGGAACAATTGTAGGCATTTATGAGTGAGAAAAGATGTTATAAAATTGCTGGAATTTCAGTCTATCTTTTATCATAAATAATATACTATATATTGACACATGTACACAAGAGGATACAGTTATATTGGATTGATGTCCAAGTTTTCAAACCACCTTTAAAATTTTACATCACTCCATGATCACTTCTCCCAAGTGGTTGCGTAACATCTTTCAATGTAGACGTTTACAAAGTACAAACACATCAGATAATAATTTTTCATTGGCAGACACCTCTGTTATTTACTTTTTATCAGTAATTGAAGTAATGGACCATTTAACATCCTTTTTTATACAATTTCTTCTACATAAAAATCAGGTAATCACAGAGTATTCCTACAAATGAAGTAATATTCCAGGATATGCTAACATTAATATATACAATTTTACTTCCAAACAATTTTTTCAATTTTTACATTTCAAATAGCTGAGTACTAAAGTGTGTGTCTTCTGATTTACCAGGAATGAATAATCTTTTAAAAAACTGTTTTCAAGTTTAACAAAATGTAGTAAATTACTATTTTAATTAGATTTAATGTTCTCACTAGTGGGTTAATTGTCAGTCCTCTCATATATTCTACTAGTGATTTGGTGATTATAATTGATTAGTGCATTTTCTCTGGACCCTCACCTAGACAAAACATGTTCATAAACTCGATTATGTGTGGAAGATTCAAACAACAAAAAGACATTGATTATATAATCATGTGATTTGTGAATACTGGAAAATCCATAGTGAGAAAGCACAAAATCTCAATCTGGCATATTTGAAAGAACGAAAGAAAGAGAAAGGTGTAAGAAGTAGTTCATGTAAAAATGATGGAGGCCATTTCAGTGTGACTAGTGCTTCCAATACAGGGCTTGAAGTTGTCTTTCCCAGATTTACACAGGAAGTTAGCTAGACTCGGCCTTTTGGGATCTTCACATTGCCATTCTCTAGAATGCTAGCTGATATATTCCATAAACACACTCTTTATAGCGTTTTGAAGTGGACTGGATAGAGACTAGAAAACAAAAAAAAATGAAGAAATTAGACAATTTAACTCAAGCTATTAAATATACCTCTCAATTCTTGGACCACTTTAGTGATAGTTTTATTTTGGCTTGATTTGCTCTGATAATCATCATATTCTCCTATCTTACTTGGCTTTGAAGATACAATCATACATATAAAGATATATCTTGAACAAATACATTGTGTATGTAACAAAATTCTCTCCACTGACCTTTTCATTGGAAAATACTACAATGCCTCTGTAAGCTAAACTTAGGTTACCAGGTTGCCTGGCAACCTCAATCTATCTATTTAAAATATATGTCTCAGCTGAAAAATAGAGTTTTATTAGTTTATTTCAGAAGTCTTTGATGGTCTTTGTACCCTTGCCATAAGATTCACAAAATTTTTTTTTGTAGGTTATCAATTGCATTTATTCTTTCTCAAATATTAAAGAAAAAACATTTTAGGAATCCTAATATATTATTTGTCTATCTTGATGATCAAACCAAAGAAATCGGACATTTTTTTTTCCTTTTTTGAGACAAGGTTTTGCTGTATAGTTCAGGCTAGCCTTGAGTTTATAGCAATCCTCCTGTTTCAGCCTCCCAAGAGCTGAGATTATAGGCATGTGCCTCCATACTTATGGAAACTCTGATAATTTAATTTTAGTTAAACTATTCAAAAGTAAAAAGGTAAACCTTTGCATCCCTGAAGTTAAAGATAGCTAGAATTATGTGAAAGAATGCTTGTGTCAATCATAAATGATACAGAAATTTTAATCTTGAATGCTCAAATTTGATATTTATATAATTTTCACTGCACTTATTACAGATTATTCATATTAATATGAATGATCATTTGTCTTGGTTACTTTTCTCTCATTACTGAGACAAAATATGTGACACTCAAATGAGGGAAGGAAAGGTTTGCTCACAGTTTGTGGAAGTTTCAGTCCATACTCAGCTGGTTCCAAGGCAGGGTGGTGAGACTAAGGAGCAACCATCCATGGCAGTTGCAAGCCACAAGAGCAAAAGAGACAAAAAAGGAAAAGCATGCCTCCTTCTCTCTCTTATACTGTATGCCTGTTATCCACCCCTGAAAGGGTGTGACACTCACACCACCAATCCCAGTGCTAGACAAGGAACCAATCACAAATGCTAGACTCAGCCACCTCCATGGCAGCATGAGGTTGGAGGGGGCATCCAGAGACAAACCACAACACCAACTGACCTACCATTGAACTCTCTGTCTTGTCCATGTTGCTTCCCAAAATGTAAAATCAAAGGGGCCCATACAACAGTTACTTGTACTTATTAAATTCAAGAAAATTTCATTTATCAGGGACCAAACCCTAAATAATTCCCTTTGTTTGATTTTTAGAGCCTTTAAAATTCTATTTAATTTTCATGTGTAAGTTCCATGGTTAAGTGTGCTTTTTTACTCTGTACTGGAGTATATATAGAGATCTGTGAGTTTCCCTAAGTTGCTTTATATTATGGATGCAGTAATTATTTATTGAACTTTTAACATGTTGCTGGTATTTGAGTGCTTCTTCAAGGTCCAAAAGGAACCAGAAAACTTTAGAATTCAAAAAGCTGAATTCTGCATTTTGTTGCAAGTTTTAGAATAAATTTCAAAATCATGTAATACTTCATTAATGTTAATGCAATGAACATATCTTCTTATACGTTAGGCTGAGAAATTCTGTCACATCTCAGAGCTTCAAAAGACTTTTTGTAATCAATTTCTTATTTGGGCACATTTTTATATACTTTTTTGTCTATTTTTTTTACCAGTACATGTTTGCAATATCTAATGAATACTTTAATTATGGAATATTGGTCAATATACACCTCACATCTTGATTCATTTTGCATTTCATTCACCGCTCCTTCTTTCAAAGTCCCCCACCCCAACACTAGATCTCTTTCCCATCTCCAAAAGTCAAGCTGCAATGTACTGGGATTTTTTTAAAAAACAGATTTTGTGAATTCATTGCGAAAATTCAGAGGAAAATGAATGCATCCAAATCAGTAAATGTATTTATTACGGAAGACAGTGAAATTTCCTGGTCTGGTGGGCTTTAGAAACAAGATTGAACTTAGACTTTGAACTCAGATCTGCTTATTTCAAGTTATCCACCCTCTTGCAAAACCAATATCTTTATCTACAAAATGATACCTGATTCCTTACTTCATAGTTTACAATGAGAATTGAGTGGAATAGTGCATATGAAGCACTAGCATAAGGATGGGCAAATAGAATCGCTGGTACCATTATGGCCTGAGAGTTTGCATTCCTCAAACTGCTGTATGTTGGAGCTGTACACCAATGTAATGGTGTTTGGAGACGGGACCATGGTTAGTAATTAGGTTGAGACTGGGTTATTCAGGTAGAGATTAATGGACTTATAAAAAGAGAAAGATCTCTCTGTCTCTGTCTCTGTCTCTGTCTCTGGCCATGTGTGTGTTTACATGCATGTGAGCATACAGTAGTAACAAGGACAGGTCCCATGAGGAAATAAAGAGAAGGCAGACATCTACTAGCCATGAAAAGAGCCCTCATCAGAGCTGGACAGTTGACAATCCCCACTTGCCTTAGACTTGTTATCTCCAGAGATATGAGAAGATAAATTCGAATTATTTTAGCATCTAGCTAATGACATTTTTTTTTGTGGCTAACCAAGAAGAATAAAGCATCTACCACTGAATACTATTTCCCTAAATACTCAGGTATCTTTCTGCAGGAAGGTAGGAAACCACCTGAGCTCTCACATCTCCTGAAAGATTTAGATTGTTTTTCCTGTTTTGAACCAAAATTCAGTGGAATTCCCATGAGTGAACCTTATCATCTTTCTCATCACCTTATCCCATCAGCCTTGAACTGACTCACGGAATTTCAGAGCAGTAGCATGAATCTACATAATAAACTATATTCTTAATGCTAACTCAGTATTTAATATTGCAAGTATCAAGTTTATTCATATATCATGAAATGATCAAAGAAAATATGACAAAACTTTTAAATTATTTTTTCTAATTGTAAATGAATAGCTCACCGGGAAAATTCAAGATAACTTGATGTTTCTAGCACTAACTACATCAAGACAACCAGAAATCCATGGTCTGATTGGAATAAACAGAACCGTATCATCAACTACCAAGGTTCTACATATGAGATATTCTTGCTTTCACATCCACAGATATGGAATTCAAAGTGCTGTCAATGGCTGTGAGAGTTTACATGTAGAACACTGTTATAAACAGGTGTGTGCCTATCAAATACAGAAATGTTGATAGCCAGAATATTTCACTATGGGATAAATCTGTGATCCCATTTTGGTCTGCGAGTGCACAAACCAAGATAAGGGCCCCTGCCTCACTCCTTCATGCTTGTGTAACCATCCAGAAAGATCACGACCGCATGGAATATCGTTAGGCCCTGTTTTCATCTCTGTTTAACTTCAGGCTACAATTTTCTGCAGCTTCAAGAGGGTCAGGCTGCTGTAATTTTTCAGGGACATTAAGCCAGGAGAGTTGGGAATGCCAGCTCTGCCAGTCAAGCAAGAGGAAGGGTCGTAAGATGGGTACCTATTTATTCTCCCATCCTTTCATCCACATCATTGATTGTGACACTAATTTCTGAAGCCAGTCTCAACTCAGCACAAAAGAAGTTTCCCCAGGACTTTTTACTACCATGATTCTTACTGTCTAAAAGTCAAGCTCCAATACACTAGGGCCAGCATGGTGGTTAATGAGTGGAGTTTCACCTTTGATTTTTTTTTCTATTTGGCTTTGTGATGGTGGAAAGTGACTAGTTGATGATTTACGCCCTTGCCGAAGCTGAAAGGGAGGGGGGCAAACTGAAGAGAATGCAAACTCTAGTGAAATTCAGTCTTTTCTTCTTCAAAAGGACAGATATTTCTTGTCTACCTCTTGAGTGATTAATAATGCAGTGGATGATTCTTCTTCACCCAGAGGGTTATTGTCATCCTTGGTAGAGTTTGACATTTTACACTTTAAGTAAGCATACCCTTAGGTGAGGAGACACCAAGAGACAGATTTCCTTATTAAAAGAAGATGTCACCAAAAGAGCAAGTCAACAAATGTGCCCCTGCCAAGAAACAAACAACAGACTGAAGGGGAGAAGAAAATAAGGCAGAATTAAGTGGGAGAAAAAGAAAGGAAAGAAAAGGAGCAGAGAGAAGAGGTTGTGAGTCTCTTTGCATGCAGTGTGAAAGGAAAGCGGTAAATGAGCTAGTCTTCACTATAAGGTACAGTTCAGAAAGCTAAATTATCTTGCCACGAGCAAGTATGAAAGCAGGGCCTGATATCTATATCACTTATGAATGAATGTTGGTGAGTCTCAATCAGTTGTGGTGTTGTGGTCAGTTAAAAAAAAGTAATCAATAAAACAGATTTGGTGCCAGACTGTACAGATTTAATACGCAGTTTTGAGGTAGGTAATAGGAAGAGAGTTTCACATGCTATGTTCAAGGCCACAGCGCTGAGAGCAATCCAGAGCCTCGAAGTGGAGAGGCTGGCTGAATGCAGGAGGGGCCATCCTAGGACCCCCAAGAGGAACGGATAAGCAAAACACTCAGAGATTCCCGGGACAGCTCACAGTGAACTCTGCTGATCTTTCATAGGGTTTTCTAGGTCAGGACTGGAAATCTAAATCACACATGAACTAAAGTGCATAACTACACAATTTTTGCCACCTATTTCACTTACTCACGTATTTAATATTTATCAAAAGCCTACTCTGTGGGTATCACTGGCCTCAGAAACAGAACAATAAAAAACCCAACACAAGTCCTTGCTCTAAAGGTAGAAGATAAGAAATAGGAATATAGATTGTATGGCAATGGAAGGGAATCTAGGGATAGAGACCAGTAGCAGAGGTGAGGAAAGAAAACTGAAAAGGATCATGATACAATACGTGCCAGTTGCCCCATGACAGATGCACTTAGTACACATCACAACTATTTACTAATTCAAAAAGGGAACAAGAAAAACAAGAATTATTGCTCTCAGTGAGCATAAAACTTTGAAGGGAAGAGTTTTTCAGAAATAAAAATAAAAACAAAGTCATCAACTAAAAGTGAGAAGAGTAAGAAGGTATTAGAAATCTTAGGAGTGAGAAGAAAGCATAAAATAATGGCTTAAAAATTTTAAAAAGTGAGTAGATACGGAAAATATATTATTGCTGTATGAATTCAGAGACTCATTTGAGGTTCACAATGATGATTTTAAACAGATACCAAGCCACATCATTGTGGATTTTCCTGTAGCCCTTTCAGTTCCAAGCGTACAGGCACAGCTTAGCTGGAGAGTTGCAGTTTAACCAAAAAAGTACAGTAAAGCAAGACAACTGCAAGAGAACTGCAGGTATATTCAAAGGAGTGATTCTGAAGATTGTCTCCAGAATAAAAGCCAGGTGAAAAGGTAAGAAAGATGATCAGAATTGAAAGAGAACATGAAAATACTTTAGCATCAAAGGATTATAAATTCCAATTTCATATAGTCCTTGTAAGACTTGGCTTCAGAGAGAGGAAAAAAGAGAAAGTCAGAGAAGTGGTGTACATGGACGAAAAATGGTGGTCAGAGAAGAGAGTAAATCAAACTGAGATTATAACTATAATTATTGATGATAATTATCCATAAAGAAAATATCTAGGACCTGATTGAGGAGAAGGATAACATCATTAAAAGAGAGAAGGGCTCAAAACTCAAAAACCAGAGGTTTAGAAAAAAGCATCAGTATGGACACTGGAATCACCAAGGATGATGGATCCGTACTTCACTGGAAGACAAACAGGGTGCCGGGAGAAAACACTTTGAGGAATATTTATTCAAAAGGATATGTTTTCACATGTTAATCTCATTTTCTCCCCACTAAATGATATAAAATGTGCAGATTTCATATGTCTAACAGATTATTTTAAAAGACCTTTGATGTTTCTTAGACATTTTCTGAAACCAATAAATGATTGTTGGCCAAAGTTTCTCAAACTTCTTTATTAGAAATTTCACACACAGAGCACACACCAGTATTCAGAGGTACTTAAGGAGGAAAAGAAAAGAATAAAACCCAAGTACAAGTTGAAGATAACTCCTTTACTTTAAAAATCGATATGAAATGCTTCTCCTTAAACATCCTAGTCTGGTATATAACATGAGGTGCTAGAAAACCCATCCTTGAGCCCAAACATATTAGTTTATTTGTTGCTCGTGTGATTAATCAGTGAAGCTTATCTTCCTAGTGGTTCCATCATATCAGAGAGACACAGCTTGCTTCCCTGAATTTATTACATGAGCTTGAGGAAAAGGAAAGAAAATATTGAGCAAGATGTGAAAGTTACAGTTCATGCATGCAAATGGCAATGTTACTTCCTCCCCCATTGCATTGTCCAGGATACAGACACAGGACCACATTTCCATGCCCAGGAGGCTGACCGTGAAGCAAACTCTGTAATAAAATAGATTCAGGTCTACTTGATACAGTTTTGCTCTGTGTCCCATACACAAATGTTCATTATTCAATATACAATCTAACAGTGTATAACATTATTCTTCATAGAGCATAATGGAAGTTACAGAAAGATCAGACATGGTAAGTTTTTCTTTCTACAAAGCCTGTGGGAGGATCACAGCATGCAAACCAAAGAATATGTTAAATAATGACCTGGGGGAGGAACATTTCCACCTCCATAAATTTTTCTGGACAATCATAGTAAGTCCCATCATGTTTTGGTTTCATTCTCTATATAAAATAAATGTAATAACTGAGAATATCATCCTCTATCACTGAGGAGTAAAAATCCATCCATGAGATAACAGTGAACAGTCTCTAGGGAGTAGTTCCACACTAAATAAATGACCAGCTTATTGCAATATTCCACAGAACTTTTGTTCTGTTGTTCTTTCTACTGAAGAAGTGACTTTTCAATGACTGCCTCTGAAATTAGTAACCCCTCTTTGTATGTTAATCTATTCTTTTATAGACTATTGAACACCGCTGGTAATATTTTATGTCTGAGGAGCAGTAAGATTTGTTTTCGTCCACACAGTCCGTACGGTAAGTGTTCAAGCTAAATCCCATGCAGTTTCAACATTCACTTACTGTGATTCTACTTATTGCTGATCTACCTTGCTCTTATTACTGTAGACTTGATAGCTGAATTACTAATGTTTAAGATTCAATAATGATAATAAATAGACTCTGAAATATTCAGTAAAAATGATTTAAGAAAACAACCGAATTCTCACAATAACAATTTTTCTGGAACATTTATTTTTTAAGAAATTGGTTTATTGTGGACCTAATTGAAATAAAAATTTATAAATTTAGGTTTTAAATAAAGAATTTGAGATAATTTTCACTTCACCTCCATTCTAATTCCTGTTAAAATAGATGCTAAAAACAAGAAGTATAGAGTTTTGGAATTCTAGTAGTATCCATTCTAGTAATATCTAGTGGTAGTAGAATTTTGGAATTGTAGTAGTATTCTAGTAGTATCTAGCAGTAGTACTCTTTCTTAAACTTTTACTATGTCAAAATATCCATTTCTCCCTCTTCTTGCACTCTGCTGCCCTTCCTCTCCAGGTAAGATCATGATGGAGAGTTAAAGCAGCAACAAGTCAAAGAGGCCAGAACCGAATCCAGAATGGAGTGAAGAGTGGAGTAAAGCGAATGGTACAGGGGCCAAAACCCACAGTGCAGCTAAAATGGTTGTATACATTACCTGGGTGGGACTGGTCAAATAGTAAACGTCTTGAAGATAATGGGAGTCATGTTTCACTGCCCCCAAAATAAATTTACAAATATGAAAAATAGAAAAGTTAGAAATATATAAAGGAGCTACTTATAAGAACTCACGATGTCTAGAATAAATATATTGGCTGAGATATAGAATACAGTTTTGTGCACATACAAAGATTAATAAAAATATACAGTGAATGTGAACATTTTAAAATTATTCAATGTAAAACATAATACTGCTAATCTCCCTTAAGATATGTCTCCTCATTTTGAACAGGGTTGTCCTGTAGATCTTGCCACTTTCCGATGCAGTTCTGGAAGTCCTCTTTCATGAGACTCTTTACAAAATAAAATCAAAATTACAGTGAATGCTGCTGCTGTCATCCAGTGGACAGGCCGGCTCATACATGCATGATGCTATGTCCTCGTTCCCTTTATTCACTGCATCTGGTATTTTGCAACTTCTAGCTATCTTGCAAAGTCAGAATGACCATGAAAGGTAATTATTTGGAAGAGGTTCAGACTCTGAGTCAGCCCATGACAGTGCAACCAAAAGCACAAGGAGGATTTCAAGAACTGCTTCCGAAAATGGCAAAACAGAGAGATAAGAGTTTGAAACAAAGCAGCATATTTGGGGGAGGGATCAACAACAATATATCTTTTACTTTAGCTTTTCATTTAAACACAGACTATATTTTTGGATCACAGTGTGAATGTGTATATATATATATATATATATATATATATATATATTTGTGTACATCTCTGTGTGTACATAAGTACACATTTCTCCTAATGTTATCCTCTGAGTATGCAGATAGGCAGTAACATTTTAGTAACAATAAGGCCACTTAGCACCAAGATCTTAGTTTCTAATTACAAGAACCAGTGCTTCTTGAGAAAATAAATGATTCAAAGTTGAGGGGGAAAAAAAGCACAAATACTTTGGAGTTCTAGAAATCAAGGAAGTGATCAAAACATAAGGTAAGTATGTTAAAAGCACATGGAAATATCTTCAATGAAAACTTTTCAATTCTGGAACAAATTTATTATTAAATGAGTAATAATAGTTACACACTAAATAAACTAAATTAATTAGGAATCATGAACTCATACATATATAAACAAATAAATGAAGGTAAACAAAGGAGGGATAAAGAAAAAGCATAAGATCTGATTTACAGTAAAAAAGCAACCCACGAAGAAAGAATAATGCAATTTAAATCGATAAACGTGAAGTCAGAAAGAAGATGTCTCCAGTCACTAATACAGGTGAGTAAATGTTTGATGATGAAAATGTACACATATAACGTCAGAATATTGTCTCATAACTGCACACCACTTACAAAGGTAAGCGGTGATTTTGTGGCTGATAAACATAGCAGCATTGAATGATCAAGTTTAATTTACCAGTTCCAGGGCAGGTTATGACCATGGGCATCCTAATAGGAAACACTGGAGATCACACCATTGGTGCTGGGGTAAGTCTTGCCCACTCTGTGTGAGTTGCATCTATCCATAGGGCCTCAACTGATGGACATTTCACCTAATACAATGTCCAATAACTTTTAAGCATTCAAAGACATGAAATGTGTAGAAAAACTGAAGAACTAATCCACACTAAAGAGAAGTGTAAATGCAAAGCATTATCCCAGAAGACAGAAGAGAAATTAACTTCTCTGTGGTCTTGTATCAGTGGTGATTTCTTCATTTGGGACATTACATCATGGTTGTGGATGCCAATGTCTTTGTTTGGAGAGTGTAATAATCAGATTGCTGCAGAATGGTAGGGGTATTGTGTTTATAGCTTGCTCTCAGATGGTTGAGAAAAAGATTAAAAATAATGGAACCGGTTATCAATTTATTACTGATCAGCTCTAGAGTCACCTTTTATTATGTGCTTTTGCAGAAGTGAATCTGGGCTTTTAAATTTCCCTCTGCTAACTGTAAATATGCCATATGAGAAAAGAGAAATGGAGAAAAAAAAAAAACAGAAGCAGGAAGGGATTTTTGTCTTTGGGTTCCACGGTATTTCCTTGGCAAGTACCTGCCGAACAGGTGGCTTTGTCACTGCCTGGCTTCTGCAATATGGGCACCTTCCCTGCTGCTCAGAGCCGGTAGCACCTGACTTCTGTAGTGCCTGGTGGCCAGGAGCATCTGCGTGCCATCCCATCGGATGGTTTTGAAGTGCAGCACCTCCAGGGATAGGCCTTCCTGTGAACAGCCTTAGCTGGAACAGTGGATAAATTCCTAGCAAGCTTTACTGGGGAAGCACTGCAGAGAGCTACCATTTAGTGAGCTTGGGCCATGTCCTCTTCTGTAACAGCTATTGCTTCCCTGAAAACACTAGCTTAGATTTTAAAAACTACAGTGAATGCTCCTATTCTTAAAAATGTGTTCAATTCAGAGACGCATTGTCATGAATCCCACCCTGAACACTCTCCCTTGCTCTGATCGTACTTATCCCACTGTTCTTACCACTTACGGAAGCACTTATGGAAATTTCCTCAGCAAATATCTTCCATGGCTCTGTCATAGCTGACTCAATGTCCTAAATCATTTCAAGATGTTTGCTTCCTTTTTTTTGGAAGAGTCAGAAGTTTCTCTATGATGGCATTTGGTGAATAAGGTGGATGAGAGTCTACTGTAACAGTTTTACAACCCCGTCTTTCTGTTGGATGGCATCTGTCAGCAGCTTTCACTGTATTTTTGATCACATCTCATAAAGATACTCACAAAAGAGGACCTCTAAGACTGCTTCCGAAAATGGGCAGAATGAGGGGTTGAGTGCGTTTGAAGTGAGGAGGAGAATTTTGAGGGAGATCAACGACACTGTAATAAATTCTTTCATTTAAACCCACACCATAGTTTTTGATCAGCGCTCGCCAGCCATGGCTGTTCCTTGCACCACTATTCCCGTGTTGCTTAGTTTACGTTTTGCTAGTAAATTCCTCATTTATACTATCCCGTTGAGATGGTAATTTTAAACGTTTCCTCTTTAAAGTACTATATAGTCTTCTAAGCTAATCTGGAATGAGAACACAAAATATTAGATACGTGAAAAGGTGTATATGGATATAGAGAACACACATATTATAAGAGAACAAATGTCATAAAATGGTCACAGTTGAAGAATCTAAATAAAGGGAAAAGGGACATTTTTTGGTATGGTCCTTGCAACTTTAAATTTCTTAAATTAGTCCTCGCCCGTTTTGAAATGTAACGGTGCTGTTTGTGTGATTTTGGGTATAAAGGGAAACAAAATGTCTTTCATGTTTACTTCATGGAAAATAATTTATAAATACAAATGTTTTGTGTTTGTTTCTACTTTAACGAAATTAGTAACTTTGATATGCTAAGAACAGACTCTTGATATTATTTCACTATTGCCTGGTTTTATAATTACTGAAACAAGGGCTTCCCTCTTTCTACACGGCCAAACCTTGCCCTGTCCCAGCCGTGTCAGCACCCCGTACTTTCCCTATTTTGTAGTCTATGCTCTTAGGACACAGGTAGACCCTTCACCACACACGGTTAGTTGGGTGGGATAGCAGTAGCCTGTGTCGGTGGCACTTGACTAGAATTCCAAATATCAGCCCTAAAAGGCAGTTTCAAGAAACTCTACTTTGTCATAATACCTCAAGCCCTCCAGACAGTGGGGATAGTTATGGAAGACCTGGGGCCTGGCCCCATCACATATACCCTCTGAATTCTTACACCTTATTCTGGTCACTTACCTGCTGTCTGTCTGCTGCTCCAGTGGCTGCTCCTTGAAAACAGCTGTGTCTGTCATCACAGAGTCCCTCGAGGTGACTTGGATGTCTCCAAAATAACAGGCCGTAAATAAATGCTTCTCGTATTAACGTGTATGGCATCCTGTTGCCGAATAAGTCCGGCAGGAATTCTTCCTGAGAAACAGTGTGGAGGTGCCTAAGAAAAACTTCCCTTTCTCTTTCCTGTTCCTTATTTCCTTGCTGGTTGCTTGGTGAATTAACCACTTCCCATCTCTGGGACATAATACCCAACACCTGCAGTTAATAAAGGAAGAGAGGTTTATTTTGACTCACAGTTTCAGTTCTGGGTCAGTAGGCTCCAAGGCAGCAATAGGATGGCAAAGATTCATGGCAGAGGAAAACGTGTCTAACCCATGACAACCAGGAAGTACAAATAGAAGACAAGAGCCGAAGAGACAAATCCACTCATCCAGGTCACGCCTCCGATGATCCACCTCCAACAAACCTCACCTCCTAAGAGCACACTCAGTTCTGAACTCATCAGTGGATGAATCCACTGATGAACACAGCACAATTAAGATCCAATCACCTGCCCCAAAATATCTCACCTCTCAGGACATGAGTCTTTTGGGAGACATTCTAGATTGAAACCACACATTTAGCAAGATCATCATGTTCACATTTGACATGTTAAAATTTGAAGTCATACCAATTCAATGCTCCTCCCTCTTCCCCTTGAAGAGGGAGGGGTTTGAGTCCTCTATATAACCTGCTGAAATTAGTGAAGAGTTGACCTCTGTCAGCTGTTTAAAGAGTAGAAGCAGAAAGGAGGTAGGAAGTAGACTTTGTGTTCTTTTTGGAGATCTGCATCAATGGGATATGACCTGAGTGTCTCATAAGCTGGTGGACAGATTCCACTGACTACAGCTCTGCTTGCTGTGGGTGATGCCTCTGTCCATGTCTATTTTCCCAACATTGCTGACAAAGGTATTTTGCTCCACTTTATGGAGTATAAGTATCATGCACTTAATAGCAGTTAGTGATGTCAGTGCTCTTTGGTATAGTAAATCTCCAGCGTGAGGATAATCTCAGTTAATGATCAGCATAAAGCAGAGAGAGGTCATTTTTTTTAACATTGCCATAAAGATTACGTTTACTATGATAGAGTTGGAAGGAGACAATCCCATTAACCTTTGTATTGTATTGATAAAATTATATACCCCTCTGAATATCAAGGGTGGTAGAGCTCCTACAGCTCTCCAGTAGCACCCTGGATGCCTCAATGACAAAGAAGTTGGCCTCTGGCAATCTAGGCTTGAGCCCAATCTTGTCATTTATGGAGGAATATGACCTTGGGCATGTCTTAACCTCTTAGAGTTTCAGATGTTTTTCATCCATATTTGTTCCATCTCTTCAAATGTGTGGGTTTAGATGTGTTTTACGCATTTTTCACAATTATCCAGTTCAGCTTCTACATCATGAAAAAGAGCCAATTCTTGATGCATTTATGAAATGCCTTTTAAAAGCATTTTTCTTTTTAAAAAATTCCTTTATTTTCTTTTATATAAAGAAAAAGCATTTTCATGTGTGGGAGAGTAGTTTTTAACAATCCTCTATTATCTTCTTTGTTTCACTGAAGTGGTGGATAAATTGAATACAAAATAGAATTTTAAAATGTTTCACAAATGCATTAATATTGTTATCATTCTGTACACAACAAATGAAAGGGCTGTCCCTGAACTCTAAGCCCCTGTATGTGGGTGTGGGTAGGGCAAAATGAATGGCAATACGGGAGGGATAGAATTGTTCCTTTTTGCAACTGGAGATTAATTCAAGATGACACAAAATAATGGCAAAGAAGTTTTTCTAGGGCATATGAAGAGATGTGAAGGAAGTGGCAGCTTTCATCCTCCTGCAAGGTACACTCACTGCACAGGGCCAAGGCCATTTGGCTGTCACCTAGGAAACAAAAGGTGGCTGCCCCTTTGACTTATACAGGGGTGCTATAGGCTGGGGAGCTCATTTCTTGATCATAAGATGTGGAAAAGTTTCCTAGTCTAGGTCTTCAGGTTCGTCTCTAATTTAAGAAATCTGCACATGGTGAAACATAAATTAATGCAAAGTTATAGTTCAAAAACTTTAAAAGGATACAATGCTTACATGAAAAAAATATACAAAGGAGAAATGAGATCAATTAGCAGAAAGCCCACCCCTTAAGTGGCATGTCTATAAATTGTCTCAGAGTTGGCCATACGTTGGAAACTCCTTCATGGTATAGGTTAATTTTTTCTCTTTGTAATTAAAGAGAAGAGTGACAATAGTGCTGTATCCTAGGTCACATTCTTCACCATCAGAATTAATTAACTCTGTGAATTAATTACAGCGTGGGTCATTTTAACTATATTTAACCCATCTTTCAAGATTCCTTTCAAGCTTTTGTACTTTAGGAAAGGTTTCTCTGACTATTGCTGGTCTCATAGATATTCCTCCTCATTCTTGTAATCCTGAAATGTATGATTTAGCATTTATTCTAAACTACCTTTTATTATTTCTTCTCCATCCAATTAGACCATGGGTTTTTTAGGGCATGGATTCTATCTTACACTTCTTTTATTACCCTACCAGAGCCCTGGGCACAATTCCAAAAATAATGCTGAATAAATATTTGTTGATTAATGAATATATCTTGGACTGCCTGGAAGGCACTATTCATACTTTCTTTCACCTCTGGATAAGGATATATTTTCTATCACAGGGAAATTTGTCAACGTTCTCTAACTCTTTACCTTTTCTTTTTTAATATGTAGAAGCAAACCTTGTAGAGAAAAAAAATGCTGTGATAATATCGTACTATTTAAGAATGCCAAATTCTTTTCCCTAAATTTTTCTTTGTAGATTAATGGACACGTAGTTAATTTTATAGAATTATCCTCAAACCCCAAATTTCCATCAATTATTTACTCAACCCCAGATTCCACATCCAGAACAAATATTCTTATATTTGGTTTAAGGCTGAACTATCACTCAAACTCAGAAAAGTAGTTTTCTTGATGTGCCCTGTGTCAGATGAGCCTTAGAGATTTAGTTCTTCTGGTCCACTCATCTCTAATTCTGTAAGAGACACTAAAGGGGAAAAAATATGAAGAACTAGTAAGGCAGCCTCTGCCTGCTTTCTGTAGCAGCTGGCAAATTCCACCTGAGTGATACCCTTCTGATTCTACTAATTGATTGGTGGCTGTTTTCAGGTCAAGAACTAAGATGTTTCACAGCCAAGGTCAAGAAACGGGGAGCACGGAAAATTAGCCAGTAGGGATATCCAGGAATAAGTTCATAGGAGGGGACAGAAGGAGTAGGCCACCTGGCTTTCCTTTGCTTTAGCAAGGAGATTCTCAGAAAAATAATCACCAAAAATGAAGTGACCATGACCAAGGACCCTTTGCTGTAACATAAGTTTTTAATTCACTTCACATAATAACTGACAGGCTGGACTTCAGGTAAGTACATGGTTCACAATGCTAATAGCCTTAAACAAAAGATGTGGAGGAGTAAAAAAGAGAAGGTAATTTGATGCTGTATCAAAGGGCTGTTTAAAGGTACAAGAGCTAAAAAAAAAACGAAACAAACAAAAAAAACCCCACAGGGTAATTCTATAGGACAATACATTTATAAAAGAGAAAAAGATGCCCATATTTGATACTATGGTGTGTTTCAAAATTCTACACTGAATATCAGATCAACTATACTTGCAGAATATTTTCTGGATGAAGAAAAAGTAAATAAAGAGACTTATCATTCTCTTTAGGTCCTTAAAAAATGAAAAGCAGATGATGGATCAGAAGCCTCTCTCACGTATATTCAAAGCTTTCTTCATCTGTCACAATTTCCCACAGAGGTAACATCAAATGAATTAACATCTAGGGCATCTTCACACACGCTTCTTCTAAATAATTAAACAACCAGTCACCTGGCAATTAAAAGACTGGAGTCGGTGCTTGGCAGGTATACAAAATCAAATGTGTCCTCTGTGTCATCTTCCAGACACAAAAATCAGGACAGACTTGGGGTTTGCATATTTGGACAAAAACAAGATATTCATATACAATTTTTCATTTTCTCCTCTTGCTATAGTGGTGTTCTGTCCTCTGAAGAGAGATCCGAGCTTTACTATAATTTTCTTTGGTGCTGGAATCTACTTTGACATCAATGATTAGATGGCTACAGATACTCTAAATCTCCCCATAACCAGGGTAATTAACCAAAGTGACCAAAGAAGATTTCCAAGTGAGAACTTAGGTCGTGTTCATTTGCATTCTGCCTAGATCATCAAAAGCAAGTTAGGATGCTGAAGATAGATACGTTACTAAGCAATCACAGTGTGGTGAAGAAGAAGCCCTGGGGATCAAAGGGAAGGGATGTGACTAAACAGGGAACCTGGGCCACTCTCAGCTTCTCTAGATGTCCCAGGGGCTCCCTGGCAGCAACAGGAACACACTGGCTACATTTAAGATGAAGGTAAACACGGTGCTGACGAAGTTGGGTGAATGCAGCGTGGCATTGATTGATGACACCGCGGTATACAGCCAGACGTGGAAAGACGACGTGGAGCATGTAAAACAAGGACTTGGGTAGCTTTTACAAACATGCCTGACAGTGGGGCCAAGGCATGTCAGCCTGCCATGCCGAGGTGACATATTTAGGACACATCAAGGGACAGCAGCCAGCCAGCCCTCTGTGATGGTTGCCTGCTCTGTTTCTTCACGGGTCGTTTCATGAGGAAAGGTTAGACAAAGATGACTGGCCAGGACTGGCCAGAGGTTTATGATTAGCTTAAATGCCATTTTACTAACTCATGAAGACCACCCAAAAAGATGCCAGAAAAATTTAAGTAGCTTGTCCTTAATTTTAAAATTCATTTTCCTGGAGTTAGGGAATTAAAAAAAAAGAAAAAAAATTTTGTCATCTTATTATTCTGATTCCAGGAGTGTCGCATCCCAGTGTCTTCCAGTTGGTAAGGATCTGTTGTACAGATTTCAGTCACCAACAATTACCTCTAGGTTACACTCAAAATGAGTGTTCTGTCTGAGCAATACAATTATGTGGCACATGGCAGAGAAGATGCACTTTCTACTGTCTTTCTGATGATAGACTTCTTTTTTTCATAAAAAAGTCTAACTTTAGAGCCAGAATGGGGTCAGCAGCCCAACAGCCCAGAAATCATCTCCAGTTCAAATAAAATTAGCCAATTTCATAAAGATTTTTCTGGCATAGTTTGTACTGCAAGTCTCAGTCCTCCTGGGGGAAGGAATAACCTCACATCTTATTATTCTTTCCTACCCTGAAGGTATTTCTTGTCATCTGTTATCATATAAGCCCAGTGTTGTTAGTTACCCTTGATGTGCACATCTTACTGGCCCAACTACATTATTCAGTCCTTGAGGGCACAGGCTGACTCTTCTCCTTCTTGGAACCTGCTACAACATGCAGCCCTGTGTCATCTAGAGCATACATATCAATAAGGGCTTGTTCATTTATTGAGCCATAGACAGCTGTGTTCTTCTGTTACGTGTGTGTTTTTCAGTAGAATCTATTTAATGGGTCAAGTAGGATTATGAGTTACTTTGACTGCCAGAATCCCTCAGCCATGCAAGAGGCAGGATAATCTACTGGTTAAAAGAATTTATAGGTTTTAAAGAAAAACACATCTGAATTTAAATTTCAGTTCTGCCACTTCTTAGATGCATCGTCTAGGTCTCTCTGAATGTTAGTCCATTCATTTAGTAAATGTTATGCCTAAGATAATTGTAAGTTCACTAAATAAAATAATAATGGTCCATACTGACTACCTAGTAGACACTCAGAAAATGGGGGTTAGTATTGTGCAGCTTTGCATTATACACTTTAAAGCTTTGCTCAAATATTATTAAGGTTAAGAGACCTATCAACATCATCATTTTCTTTCAGTACAGTGTTATGATAGCTACAGTTCTTCCACAGTGAGTTTCTAGCGTCTGGCTCTTTGTGCAAAAGGCAAATGAGATCAGTTACATAGACGTGTGTGGGGCAAAGGTGGTGGAAACAGGATACAAGTGGTGATTTGTGAATGGTTATGACACCTTGCCTCAGGCAAATCCTCCAAGCTGAATTTGCAGGCTTTTTGCTCAATGGAAAAAATATACTACAGGTGACAAGTCAATTAAAACTCAGCCGTCTCCAAGAAAACAACTTGGTGGCATATGTAATGCAAAGAAAGAAAACTTCGGATCATGAGGCTTAATTTTGACTTTGTTCAAATGTGCTTACTTTATATTCAAGGGATTTAATCTTGTGAGCATGATTCATAGGCCATGATTCCTGTCTAAAATGATCTTTTAACAACTTTTATGAAACATTCACAATTATAAGCAGAGCATATTTCTACTTAGCAAAACTATTATCTGGATCCTGAAAGTTGATATGCACCAATTCCTAAGATATAAAATTTTAAAGGCTAAAATCTGAGCAGGGTATGTTTTGACTTAGGCTACTGGGCATCTAAGAATTGCACATTATTTTTTAGTGAATTCCAAGAACCATGCAGTCCTCCTCCTGCCTGCCAGGGAGCCACTGGGTGAACTGCTCCAGAAAGGGCTCCTCCCCCAAGACATAGTTGGCTTGTAGGGATGGGAGAATCTGGATTGGAAGGCAGGGAACTGTGGCAAGAAACTGGGGCTCAGTTTCCAGCATTGTGCCTGATTATCAGTGGTGCTTAAGAACATCTAAGAACGTCGTCAGGGTCTCTGGTTAGTCTATGAAACCAAGAAGTTGTTAAGCTGTTCACTAAGAGCCCAAGCAGTCTGAAATTCTATGAGCCAACAACAGTTTTCATGCCACATTCCAAGGGCCTTCAAAAACTGTCTACTATCTACTCTCTGGACGTGGTGGCACACATCAGTAATCTCAGCATTCTGAGGTTGAGACAAGAGGATCACAGGGTAGAATCCAATTGGAGCAACTTGACTTAGTGGGACTCTGTCTCAAAATAAAACAATTTTAAAAATAAGAAGAGTTTGAGGATATAACTCAGTGAAAAGGCCCTGGGTTCAATTCTCACTATTGGAAAAAGAAGAAAAAAAGTTTATCTCTTTTACAGCCTTCATCTTTACTCAGAACCACTCCCACCAACCTCTTCACACCACAGTGAGATGTGAATAGCCAGATTATGAGCAAAAGCTATGCCTCCTCGTCAACTTTCTATGACCCTTATCTATAGCTGACCGCCAGAGGTAGTTACATTTAGCAAAACCAGTAATCAAAAAATATAAAACTGTGTGTATTTTAATGCTGTTATGCCTCTTGCTAAAATGAAACTATGGAGAGTGATCTTGTGCTATAAATACTATTCTCTGGGAACTATGAGGGTTATTGGAGTTTATTGACTGTAAGGTTTGAATTCCGAGACAAAGACACCCATTCAAGAAGCCTCCAGAAATTATTGGTTTGGGATTTATTTTTTCTAATGCAAAGACACAGACACCTCAAGGAAACCAAAGACTTTGCCACCCAAATCCATAGCAACTCAGTGGGGTTCTGAGAAATGAACAGGAGAGGAGGAAATGCAGTCTCTGGTATGACAGGGTCTCACCACCGGAGAATCCATCTCCCCAAGCATGGACCTTGTTCTTCTGTTTGATCTCTGACCTAATTGGCTTCTTTATGCATATTCATAATATCTGCTGCACTACAGGTTTTATTTGAACACTTTTTTTAAAGTTTCAAAATTTTTTATCAGTATATGTTTGCAGTACGTGATAGTACTAACCATGGAGAGTTGATGTAGGTACATGACACAGCTTATTTTTTGTTTTATTTCTCTTTCCCCCTCCTCTCTATACCCCTCCCTAGATCTCTTGGCATCCTTCCCATTTGCAGAAAAAAAAATCTTCTTATTTCCTGTCATCTATCATATATTTTGCTCTTCAAATTTTTTGTACTTTGGATTTCTCACATAAAAGAAAGCATGAGATGTTTAAGCTTGTGTGCCTGATTTATGTCAGTTAAGATTATTGGTTCAAGTCTTTAAATTTGTTTTAAGTTTGCTTTGGTCCTAATTTTATCACCCACTTTTCCCCCCAATGCCTCCATTTGTCTTCTGGCTGCACCACTAACTACGTTTTACTTTTGTTTTCTAATTGGAAAAGCTCAAGAGAGAAATTTTATTGGGCTGCCACTTTTCTTTTAAAGCTGGGCCATATGCAAGAAATACGTGACTTACCAAAGCATGACTACAGAACGTGGAATCTAGTACTCTCACCTGCACTGATTTAATTCAAACCAAAATTTTAAAATATTTCCTGCCACCTGATTGAGTATGCATGAAATTGTCTTCCTGAAATTTTAGCAGAGACTAGCCTATCTATGAAATTCATCAGAGTCCCTGCTCTACAACAGTATTTCACAGAACTTGGTAGAATAAACCTTTATAAAGATAAGTGTGTGTGTCCAGATCCAAGAATTTGTGTTCTTTTGTTTTGTGTATTAAATGTATATTTTTATATACACATATGTATCACACACACACAGACATATACAAAGGCACAACTTACATATAATCTGACAGGGACTTCTTGGGCAGCCTGTGTGTGTCCAGCCAGCACACACACAACACATGTTTACCACTGGCCTTTAAGATCATTTAGTTTGTCATTCCTCTTTATTACCTAAAAATGTGTCTTAATAGCATATCTCTGAGAATTACTTTGGAGAAGACTTAACAAAACATTTCAAAGCCATCTAATAGATGCTTCTACATATTATTGTAGTAGAATTTTCCCCGTAGTACTACAAATACTAGTTTTGTATCTCTTACATTTCCCTCTCTTTTTAGTGCCCAAGGAGGCTTAGTTGAGAAACCGACACCTACTTTCTGAGAAATGTGATCTTTTACACCACACCAGGATTTTTCATAAATCCTCTGCTACAACCCTGTAATTTGTTTTACACCATCAACTCCCACATCATTCCTATATTATTATAAAATCTAAGCAGCTACACTATAAATTTTAATACATGGAAACCCTCAACTTTCCAGTCATCAGTACTTCAAGTGCTGTAAGAAAACAATTAGAGCTTGGAGAAAAGAGCCCTCAAGGTTTTTCCCCCTTGTCCAGGAAAGGAAACATTTCCTGGAAAACTGTATGAAAAGAAGGTGGGCAAATGTGGGGAGGGGGATTCAGTGCTGCGAATCCTGTTGAGTGTTCTCAGTCAAACCTCATCCTAAATAGCAAATTTATAAATCCATATTGTTTTCTAAGCTATTCTCAGGGAAAAATAAAAATGTGTCCAAGGAAGTTCAGCAGAATCTCAAGATACTTATACTTGGACTGGAAGAGGTCCTGTCTGTGCCACTCCCAGTCCCTGCAAAGGAGATTTCCCCAGAGGGCAGCTCACATGGCCACCGTTGGGGAAGCAGGCTTGGGCTGGCCCGGCCACCATAAGGCTATTCTGAGAACTCCTGTAAACCTTAGGCTCAGGTTCAGGGTTGCCCTAACAGTGTTGATTTTGTAGTGGTTGTGTTTATTTGTTTTATTCTGATTTATCTCAAAAAGAATCCTTTACAACAAACCCTGAAAAGTCAAATAAAGTAAAAATATTTTATTACTGTTTTGGAGGAGAAAAAAATCCTAATATCAGTTATTTTGGCTGTTAAAAAATGCCAAAAGTCAGCCAAGTGTGGTGGAGCATGCTTTGGGAAGTGTGCTTTTCTTCTGGGAAGTTGAGGCAGGAGATTAACAAGTTAGAGCCTAGCCTGGGCAACTTAGCGACTTAGACCTTGTCTTAATATTAAAATAATAATAATAATAATAGACTGGGGGATGTAGCTTAGTGTGAACATTCTGGGTTAAATCCTCATTTACCTCATGATTAATTGACGCTCCAAATTAGCTCACTGAGAATTTCCGTGTGTTCAGAAACCCAAGGCAGCTATAATCACAATTGCCGTATTCTCTATTTTACAGAGACACATTTTATTTCCATGTTATTAGTTTTATAAATTCTCGAGGTCTCAGCACTCAGTGTCTGAACAGACAGGTGCCTGTAACATAAACTGTGTATTTATCAATAAAGCCCTTAGAAGAGAGCTTTATTGATAGAGGGGTAAACCTTCATGACCTTGGATTTGGTGCTGGATGTTTAAACACGATACTAAAGACTTAAGCAAGAAAAGACAAAAAAGTAGATACTTCAGACTTCACCAAAAATACTTTTATGAATCAAATGGCATTACCAAATAAATGAAAGGCTAACCTACAAAAGGGCATATTAGGTATATTTGCAAATAATATACCTAATAGGAATTTAATATCCAAAATAAAGAACAAATGTATAAGAAGTACAAAAAAATACAGCGAATGTTTAAGTTTAAAAATATTACAATAAAGGACACGCAAATATTAATACCCTTCAAACACTCCCCTTTGCTTGGAACACACTTACCCGAACCTTCTGGTCACTGTCTGAAACAGTTCTGAAAGACGTCTTTCATGAGTATCTTTACTAGGTGTGATTAAAAAAAAAAAAAAAAAAAAAAAAAACATGAACGCCCTGCTGAATGCTACCCAATGAAAAGACAGGCTGATAAAAATATTACCGTGTGTTCTCATCCACCTTATTCACTGAGTGTTATGGGCTGTATCCAGATGTCCCCTCAAAGCTCACAGGTGGGGCTTTTCAGAGGTGGCTGGATCGAGAGGGAGTGATGCTGGAATTAAAGGTGTGTGGTGCTGGGTTAGTCCACCAGTTGGTTTCTCACAGTTCTGGGTATGGATAAGGGAAGGCCCACCCTTAGTGTGGGTGGCACCATCCAAAAGGCTTGTGGCCTAAATGCGTCGGGCTTGCCTTGACGCTGCTTGCTGCCTTGGTCCCCTCCACCCACCTGCTTTGCCACGGACTGTTTGTCTTCTCTGATGCCCCTCTGGCATCCCACCATGCCTTGGAGCCAGTGGACCGACCGCACAGTGAAACCTCTACTGTGAATGAAATAATCTATGAATGAAATAAAATGTTTATCTTTTCAGTTGTGGGTGTCGGGCATCTTATTTGGGCAGTGGAAAATGTAATTAAGACACTGAGTCTGTTACTCTGTGATTTCCGACTCTTCCCCAAAGACCAAAGGACCATAAGGCAAAATGTTTCAAATAGATTCAGTACATCCTGGCAGATAATGCAGCACCATTAAAGACACTCAACAAAGACAACCTCCTGAACTGCTTTAGAAAGTGTCAAGAACAACAGGATACATGTTGTCTAAGCAAGGGGGACTATGCTGGGTGAATTAATGGCAATGTGTCTTTTACTCTACTGATTTTTTTTAATTTAAGGACACTTCATATTTCTTACCATCCTATTATAACGATTTCTACAAGTCAACAACCAAAGGACAAAAATTTTAAAAATAGGCAAAGTATCTGAATAGACATTTCTGCCAAGAATATACATAAATATCCAATAAACATAAGAAAACACAATAAACATATAGTCATTAAAAAAATGCAGATCAAAACCATAGGAACAGTTCTCTTCACATATACTATGAAGTTGCCAAGCATTCTCAAGAAAATGAAGAAATTGGACACTCACACATTTCTGGTGAAGAAGAATAGTGGTGCAACTGTTGTTTAAAACCACAAGATGAGTCCTCAAAATGTTAAACATAATTACTGTATGATTCAAAGCACACACAGAAGAGTCAAAATAGGGAATAAAACAGATAGGCATAGACGAACGTTCTTTGCCACATTGTTCACATCAACTAAAAGATAGACACAGCCCATCAGTCTTTTATAGCAAGAATTAATAAAGAAAATGTGGTATATATCTACAATGGAATATTATTCAGCCATAAGAAAGAGTCAAGTTCTGATGTAAGCAGTGCTACAGATGAACTTTGAAATATACTGAATCAGCAGATAGAAAAGGACAAGCATTGTGTAATTCTATTTATTTGAAGTGTCTATAGCAGGTGATCGAGTGATTTGTACTCAATCTAGATCATGACAGAATATTAAAGAGAGGCGGCAAGTAGATAAGAAAAGAGTTTAATAAGAGGGGAGGACACAGAGGGAGTCAGCACAAGGAAGGCTGCTCTCCCTGCAGACCAAGGGCAGGTTCTGCCTGATACAGCCTCTGATGGGGGTAGGGCTCTGGGGACTGATGTGAGCTGATTTATTTTGTGAAAGTGCAGGGGATTGGGTAAGCCTTTACATTGCTGAGCTTTGGCAGACTTTTGGGAGGGAGAAGCCATAGGGGTTTCTGGGAAGAAGGAGGTGTGCATTATCATGACACAGCTTTGAATCACTGCCACGATGATTGTGCTGTGTCTCAGGCAGGTGGACCTAACAGTAGGCAAGCCAAAAAAACACAGAAAATAGATTAAAAGTTACAGGCAGCAGAGTTATAGGACAATGAGGAGTTATTGCTTAGGGATTACAAGGTTTCTATTGTAGGAGATGAAAAAGTTTTGGAAATAAATAGCATTGTTGATCATACAAGGTGACTATAGTTAATGTCACCAAATTACAATTTTTTTACCAAATTATAATCTCAAAATGGGTAAAAACTGTGAATTTTATGTTATACATTTTATCTGAATAACAACAAAATGGTGGATTTTTTAAAACAACAAAAAAATGTGCTAATGCAATTTGACCCAGAAAACCAATGCCTCGCTATAATTTGGCTCCTTTTGTATTAGTCTTCAAAAGTTATCAATCTCCATTTAATCTAACTTTGCTTTGTGCATCCTGTTGAAAGGGTCACTTTTTACCACTCACCTGGACTTTTTATATTATGTCAAAATTCCTCCTAACACTGTTCTACAATTTCAGTTCAGATTGAGGTGAAGTGACCTCCTGGTAGCTTGTACTCAACTTTCAGCTGGTTTTTGTTTCCTCAATTATTTGTATGCTGGTTTGATGTTTGTCAGCCAACAGCTCGTCCCCATGCATTTAATAGAGTTAAATAATTGTGTAACCACCTGCTCACTCTTTTTGACTTTTCTGCTCCTGTCTTTCCCATTCGTCCAGCCACCAAAATAAGCAGAAATCACATGAAATAAATTCACTTGTCACTGAGACCCTAGGTGATTAACTGGAAATCATAACGTTTTTCTTCTGTTTTGCATCAAGCCTCATTGTCTCCATTCTAGAAAAATTGCAAGCTGTTAGATGATGCTTGAATTTGCTAATACATAAATACTCACTACCTTCATGCAGAGAAACTCTGCTTTTAATTACAGCTTAAGTACACAAGATGAACTCTACTATTAAAAGAGTAAGCTGTATCTAAGCGTAGTAATACATGCACAACAAAGATAGTTACCCTTTATTTCCTTATTGTACTATAATTTTTTTAGTTATAAAGTAAAGAACATTAGAAAGTATGAAAAATAAAACCATTAAAACACTTGGTAATTACAAGGCTTCAAGGTTATCTTCATATATTTATTCAATGTTAAATCTGTGTACATACACAATTGTGGTCATTATGAAAATGATAAATTTATTCTAGAACAATTGGTAAATATAATGAAATTAAAGGATGATAAAAAATAACATTTGTCTTTTTGTTATGTGTGATCCTAGATTTTTCTGTCCATTGATAACTCTGATGACAGAAACACAAATGTTAATTACATACACTTGAGAAATAGAGCAATTTATAGAAAAAGCTCACTACTATAAACAGTAGATATACCTTTAGTGACAAATAACATTATCGTAAAGCAACTTTGCATACATCACTTAGCAATAGACTATAACTATTTTCCAAAGCATCAAATATTGTGATTAAAAATGTTATTTAGTAATTATATTAAATGTTATAGACTATACTTATTATAATTTAACAATATTATTTTCTATTGTATAATTATCTTCTGTTCAGATTATGAGGACACCAATTTTCCTGTACTCTCTCCAAAAAACAGTTATCGTCTTATCTTTACAACTTTACCAATTTAATAGGGTGAAAATGGTTTCTTCATTTAGTTTTTATTTTAATTCAATTACTCCTGTGATAATTTGGGGGCTTCCAGAAATTGAACTCACAACCTTGCATTTGCCAGGCAAGTGCTTGTGCTGCTGAGCTAAATCCCAGCCCCCTGTGATAATATTTAGAGAAATACAAAAAGGTGTTATTGTTCACTGTCCAACAAGTACCATGAGTATTAGCCAGCAAAATATCCTACTTAATTATCCACTTACTGACTATACACACAATGATCCTGACCTCAAACTACATAATTTTTAAGAACTTCTGTTATAATTTTTAGATTTAGTATAATAATGTGATATTGCATCAAAGTGTCACAACATTTCTGGTGGTAGAAGCCAGGTTAGTAGCTGTGAGTTCTGTGAAATTTGAGGCTTTGCTTATGGGTCTATAGCATTATCATGTCATGTACTTTGGGAAATCAGTCACTGTATATCCTTTGTAATACCCATTAGAAGAGCCAAGTTCCAGAAAAAATTCTTCAAGTAAATTAATCTGATAAGAAAGTCTCATGAATAAAAATAAACAAGAAAATTTCACTATTAATCATTCAATGAGACTTTTCTTTTTTATTGGATGTGTATTATTTACATGGTTCTTTGACCCTTTTACATTTCCTTTGTTTAAAATGTCAATCATTATAAAAATGTAAAACTGTAAAATACAACTCCTTTGAAACATATATATCTATCAATGTCTCTGCTAAGTCAACCTTACTGTAAGACATATTTTTTTTAGTTTACTTTTTAAAGATAAGTTTAACTCCTACATCAATAGTTAATTTCTGATTAACTAGTTTCATTTGTAATTTTCCAGAAATAAATGATAAATTTATCATAAAAGTGATTACAAGGATCTAAAAATAGTCTCTTTCTTTCTTTCTTTCTTTCTTTCTTTCTTTCTTTCTTTCTTCTTTTCCTTTTTTTTTTCTTTGTAGAATCCATTGAACATTGTACATCCATAACACTAAGCATCCTTTTCTCTGGTCTTGGCTTCAGACATAAATTCATTTCATTTTTTGCAATTCACTGTATGCTACTTATGAAGGCAGAAAAGTAGTTTGCTCTCCAGTATCTACTAAAAAATATAACATGGACCTATTCATTGCTGTGCTCATTCATCAAATATCTATTGGACATCTGTGTTATATTAAATATTATAGCAAGCATTGAACTGTGACTTTTGTGATAATCTTTGATTTGGGATACTGGAACACCTTACAAAAGGTTAACAATTAGAGTCTAAAGAGCAAAGAAGAAATACAGAAATAGATTTTAATATACTTTCTGTGATCATTTCTACCAAGTTTCCTCAAGAAAAGTTTTCAGCCTTCATCAGGGACCTGCTATCTAAGTTTCACAAAATATATTTACTGTTGGATTTAGCAGGTAGATTTCTTACTGACAAACTCTGTAACATTTGTCTGCTGAAATTTACAATCCCAATGCCTTGTCTTTCTCCCTGGCCTACTTTCCATATTTCATTGTACCTAAACACACATGATTCAATTTAAAAGAAATTATATTAAAGGGACCAACTAATGCATATTATTCCAAGAACTATGCTAACAAAAATGTTTTAAAAATAATGACCTTCAGGAAAGAAGAAAAAGACACCAGATTGGACCTTGTAGGGGAACTTTAAGAGATAAAGAAAAGACAGAGAATGAAGTTGTGGTAATGGAAAATGTGTATAATAGATGAAGAAAATGGAGTGTATACTTTGAAGTTAAAAGAAATAAACTATAATGAATCAAATTCTTTTATGAGCAAAAATAGGTGAATTCATTTTTACTATGTTATTTTATTAGTGCATATTAGTGATACAGAACAATGAGACTTGTTTTGGTGTATTGGTATGTGGATATAAAATATTTTGATTATTTTCTCCCCACTATGCCTTTCTCCTTTTTCTCCTCCTCCTTTTGATCAGATGCATCAATTATTAGAAAAATATAGACAAACCAAATCCAATGGCATATTTAAAGGTCTATACATATTGACCAAGTAGAATATATTCCAGGAATACCAACATAGTTCAATAAAAGAAAATCAAATACAAATGAAGCAATTCATTTCATGTAAGATTTTTTTCTGTAAGATTGACAGTAGGCTTCTCAAAAAATGGACTCCAAAGACAGTAGAAAGACATTTTGGAGTGGCTAAAAATAAAAGATAGTTAATCAAACGTTCTGTATCCCTCAAAAATATCCTTCAAAATGGATACTTAAATTTCCCCAGATAAATAACAATGGAAAATACAAAGAACCAAACTTTCAGTACCAAAAAATAGTAAAGAGGGTCATTTGAGGTGAAATGAAAGGACAGTAATTACTAACTCAAACCTATGCAATAAATAATCCCTAAAGGTGACTAAATAGCTACTCATAAAAGGAAATATAAATGCATTTTTGTTTGTTATTCTTTCTTTCCTCTCTTACACATTATTTCCGTAGTATCCATGGAAACTGAAAGTCAAAACAAAAACAAAGACACACGCACACACACACACACAAAGAATATTCAAGTACTGATGGTTTTTACTCGGTCCATGTTCAGATGGGTCCAAAGAAGGAAAGGCATGGTGGGAGGGTCCAGAGGAGAAAAGCTTCTCACATAAGGGTATCCAGGAAACAGAGAACCGTGTTCACTAGAGCTGTGGAAGAACACAGAATACAAGATGGACCTTCCAAAAAAGGGAACTAAGCACACAACATCTACCATTTTGCTTCTCTATGTAAGTGTTGCAGTCAGGGGATGTGCAGAGAACAATTAAAAATCAGGACATGGAGTTTATAACATTATTTTATGATGGTCACCCAGAGTTAACACAAGAAAATACAGTCAATACAGCCACAACACTAAAGATATAGACTATTTAGCCAAGGACCTTAATCCCATAGTAATGTCCCATATGAGTCCAGATGAAGACCCAGAGCTCATGACAATGCCTCCCACGAGTCCAACTGGAGGCCTAGAGTGCACAAGAAGGACTCATGCCAGTCTCTTTTACAGATCTGTGCTAGGAAGTCCCGAAGGTCAGTGGTGGAAGCTAGAAAGTCTATGCCAACAGGGTGAAGGAGCTGTGCTGGCAGGTTGAGGGTTTTATGCTGAAGCCGAGAAGTCATGCTCAAAACAAAGACCAGGGCTGTCCTGAAAAGCACCACAGCCATCCTCAGTGACACGGAGGCCCCGAGCTCTTCTGATGACAAGCACAGTCCAGTACGTGCAGGAAGCCAGTGTGACAACTTGGAGACCAAGTGGCACACATCTGCCCCTCCGGAGCCAGGAAGCAATGCTCAATGTAAGGACCAGAGCTTCTCCAGAATCAGTGGCTCAAACAGCAACACGTAGGAGAACCCACAATGCCTCAACACCTCATCGCCTTCTTTTTCTTTCTCCACGTCTCTATTTATGCTGGCAACTTTCCTCAGGTGAAACATCTATGCTCAGTGCCCTGCTGATTTAATCCAGCTGGTGTTAGGTTGACCATCAGTTTTTAATCCATAACAATAAGCTTAGAACTAACAAGAAAGTGCCTGATGGGAAAGGTGCAAAGAAGGGACTCCCAGCAGTTGCCTCTCATGCCACAGATACCTGAGGTATTTACCACTGGAGAAACAAATGTTCAGCCACCTTGACCTCAGAACACAGCAAGACATCCTGCCCTGAACAGCTCACCTACAGAGGCCTAGGGAAACAGTCTGCCCCACCCAAGCACCCAAGACTTGGAAACACTCAAAGAAATTTATGCTGAATTGTTAAGACCATGAATGGGAAGAACAGGGCAGCACACCTCCCTTCCTGTGGCCCCCAGAGGCAGCGGAGCAGCCCGTTCTCAGAATTTTGGCCCTGAATAGGTCCCCTTTTCTGCCCACCCATCCTTGATTCCAGGAAGCACTGGGCAGGCCTGCTGAACAGTTTGGTCCTCAGGTGCTGTGTAAGTTCATCTGTGAAGCCAGACACTGACAGATACTCTCTATAGTCCATTGGTACCGTAGTGTCCCCATATACCCTCACACACTGACAAGTGCCCTACCCTGTTACTGAGCACAGACTTGCAACTACCAGAGAGGCTTGATCCTCACACAATTCACAGAAAGTACAGGTGTCCCATACTCATAGCAAGAGGCACCACTCCCAACACTGATGATGAACCTGCCTGTCCTGAAATAATAGCTGCTCCCAGCTAGTAAGTAGCTCAGTGCCACAACTTCTGCATCCTTGGCCACTGAGACATCCACAGGTATTGCTAATGTTGATTACTGCTGATAAAGGTACAAAGGCACTACACTAAAGCAACCACAACCAAGAAAACAATTAACAGAAGGAGATTATATTTTTATCTTACAATGCCAACCTTAATGTAAGTGAATTAAATTCCCCAGTTAAAAAATATAGACCAGTTTAATGGTGGGGAAAAAAACTATGCTTAATATATTACCAACAAGAAAATGACTTCATTAGTGAAGATATAGACTGAAAGTGAAGGAGCTTAAAAATATATACCATGCAAACAGAAGCCATAGGAAAGCAAGAGTAGCTATATTTATTTGCACCAGATAAAATAGACTTCAAATTAAAAACTGAAAAAAAAAAAAAAAGAATGTCACTACACAGTGATAAATGAATTGATTCAACAAAGGGAAATAGCAATTGTTAACATATACGTAATCACTGCTGGAACAATGGATCACATAAAGCCTTAACTATTAGATCTAAGAAGAGAGACAGACTCTAATGCAATGATAGCTGGGAACTTCAACATTTCGGTTTCATCCATGAGTAGATCATTCAGCAAAATTTTTAAGTACAATACAGGACAAATGGAGCTAATGAACATTACCAGAACTTTTCATCTAACAGTCGATGCCTATGTAGTCTTCATAGCAGTACACGGTATATTCTCCAGAACAGGCAGTAGGTTAGGCCACAAAACAACTTGCAACAACTGCAAAAAGCATGATAATTGAAATCATTGCATGTTCTTCTCCTCCTATAGTGAAATAAAATTATAAATCAGGCTATTTGTGGACTGCAGAGGGAGAGAACAAGGTCTCACAAGGAGCTGAGAAACCAGCGCCAAGCATGGGCTGATGTGGGAGTAAGGACAGCCAGACCCAAGCCTCTCTCCAAGTCAATGGTATTTGCGGACTATAAGGGGAAGAAATGAGGCCTCACCAGTAAATGATCCCCGCCTGGAAACTGTATCATTTTCATTGTTTGGTTGGGTTGGGTTTTATTCTCTTCTGTTTTGCTTGATTATATTAAATCTGATGGCATGAGCAGCTATTTGAAAGATAGCAAGACATATTATGGTAGCCATTTAGGATTTACTATTGGCTTATTATGAAATCCTTTATTGAATTCATTGTTTTGTTTTGATTGTTTCTATTCTATTCTGTTCTGTTCAATTTTTACTATGTATCTGTTTTGAAGACAACAAAAAGCATTATGGTAATTTTGCAGATTTTTGTAAGATTTTGAGGTCCCTGTATCACTTATACTGCTTTATTTTCATTGGTTTTATTCTGTTTTATGTTCCTTGGTTTTATTCTCTTTAAAATAAAATTTTAAAATTTTTTTAAAATTAAAATAATAAAATTATAAATCAACAAAACTAACTTTAGAAATTATACAAACACCTGGAAAGTAAACATTCTTCTGACAATCCACAGAGGGATGAGTCAAAAAGAAAATTTTTTTAATTCATAAAACAAATGAAAATGAAAACACAATTCACCAAAACTCATGGGGTATATTAAAAAGTTTGAGCAGTAAATGACCATAAAACAAAAGACTTTTTTAAGTTTAATGAAACCATAAAAAGGACTAGAAAAGTAACAATAAACCCAACGCAAATTTAGCAAAGGAGAACAGATTTTTTAAAAAAGACAAGTATCTAAATAGAAATGAGCGGAGGGATGGATAACAACACATGCACAAAAGTCAATGAAATGAAAATTGTTTTTAAAAGATAAGAATAATCAGGGCATGATCGCACATGTCTCTAGTCTGAACTCTGGGAAGCTAAAGAAGGAGCACTGTAATTTCAAGCCCTGTCTCCACAATGTAGAAACTTAAAAGAGATCTTGTGTTAAAATAAAAGAATTGCTGAAGATATAGCTTAGAGTGGAAGCCCTGAGTTCAATCCCAAGTACCACAAAAAGGAGATAGAGACAGAGAGAGAGAGAGAGAGAGAGAGAGAGAGAGAGAGAGAGAGAGAGAGACAACAAAATTTTAGCCAGGATAACAATTTAAAAAAGAAAAACAGAATGTAAAATGAAGTGTAAACAATAAAAAGATAAATCTGAGATGAAAATGGAGGCATTACAATTGAAATCACAGAAATACAGACAGTTATTAGGGACTATTATGATCAGCTATATTCCAACAAATTTGAAAATCTCAACAAAATGGATAAATTTCTGGATGCATATTATCTGTCAGAACTGAACCATGAAGTCATAAACTGTGAGCAAATCACTAAAAATTACTGAGATTGAATCAGTAATAAAAAGGTTCCCAAGAAAGAAAAGTCCAGGATTCAGTGGTTTTACTACTGAAATTTACCAAACTTTCAAAGAACCAATATCAACTCTTCATAAACTATTCCAAAGAAATGAAAGGAAAGATGTCCTCTGAATTCATTTATGAATTCAAATTCATTTATGAATTCAAATTCATTTATGAGGTCAATATCTCCTTTGTGATGTATTAAAATCAGAAAAGAACACAACAAAAATAAAACAACAGACTAAGAGCCCTGATAAACACAGATACAAAATTCTCAAAGTTCATGCAAATCAAATCCAAGAGGGCATAAGACAGAAACGCACCACAATCGATTAGATTTAACTTAACCAAAAAGGATTGTTAAACATGTACAACTTGATAAACAAAATATATCAAAAGAGTGAATGATGAAAATCATATGATCATCTAAATATATGCACAAAAAGCAACAGGAAAAATTCAGTATCTTTTTACACTAAAACCTCTCAAAATAATTAAACACAGAAAAAATTTAACTCAATACAATATGAGCTATAAATTCAAACCAACAACCAAGGCCACACTGAATGGGGAAAAACTGAAATCACTACCTCTAAGATCAAGAAAAGGCAGAAGCATACTTTCACTTCTATATATAGTATAATATTGGACATCTTAGCTAGAGTAATGACAAAAAAATAAAAGACATCCAATTCAAAAGGGAGAAGGTTAAATTAAAACTATTTCCATGTGGAAATATATATAAAAGGATCCCACAAAAGTACTGTTATAGCTGATAAACAATTACTAAATTTTCAGGATCAAAAATGAACATAAAAAATTCAGTAACCTTTTAATACACCAGCAACAAAATTTCTTACCAAGAAACCAAGAAAAAAAAATCCCATTCACAATAACTACAAAATAATTACCTACAAATAAATTCAGTCAAATTAGATAAATAATCAGTATAATGAAAATTAGAAGACACTAATGAATTAAATTGAAGACATCAAAGAAAATGGGAAGACATCATATTTTCATGGATTGGAAGAATTAATATTTTAAAAAATTCCATACTGCCCAAAATGACATAAATTCAATACAAGTCCTATCAAAATATGAGAGATATTTTTCACAAAAGAATTCCTTAAATCTGTGTGGAACCACAAATGACCCATGATAGTTAGATAAATGTAGAACACAAAGAACAAAACAGAAGACTTTATAATATTTGACTTAAAAATATACTACAAAGCAATAATGATCAAAACAACATGCTAATAGCAATATATATCTAGATATATATAGATATCTAGATATCCATATAGATATCAAACAGATAGTACAAGCAGATAGAATACAGAAGCAAGAAATAAATCCATACATTTTCATATAACAGATTTTCCACAAAGGCATCAAGAACCCACTGGGAAAAGGAATTTCTATGCAGCAAAGGAAACAATCAACAGAGTGAAAAGGCAACTAGAGATTCAGAGAAAATATTTACAAATATTTGGCCAAGAGGGAATTAATTTCTAAAATATATAAAGAAATCAAACAACTTAATAGCAATGATAATACCAACAGTCATCCAATTAAAAATGGGTTAACCACCTGAATAGACATTTCTAAGAAGAGGATTCACAAATGGCCAAGAAGTCTTTGAAAAAAGTGATCAACATCACTGGTCACCGGGGAAGTGAACATCAATGCTACAATGATATATATTTTCCCAGTTAGTTATTCTAAGAAAAGCTATTATCAGAAAGAAAGAAAGAAAGAAAGAAAGAAAGAAAGAAAGAAAGAAAGAAAGAAAGAAAGAAAGAATCTAATGTTGGAGAGGATGCAGAGAGAATATTTAGACCCTCCAGTGGGAATGTGAGGCAAGTTTAGCCATTTTACAAAACAATGTGAGATGGGAATATAACTCAGCCACATAGCACCTGTCTGGCAAGCATGAGATCATCAGTTCAATTTACAGTACCAAAAAATAAATAAACAGATAAATACTAAAAAACTAGTATGGAGGCTCCTCAAAGAAGTAGAAATGCTATGACATATGATCCTGCTATCACACTACTAGGTGTATATCTAAAGAAGTAACAACCAGTATGTCAAAAGATATTCTACACTTGCAAGTTTATGGCAGCATTGTTCACAATAATCAAGATATGAAATCAATCTAGGTGTCAGTTAACAGATAAAGAAAGTGAGGTACACATATATGCCATAAAATATTAACCAGTCATAACAACAAAGTTCTCTAATTGACACTAACATGGGTAGAACTAGAAGACATTGTGTTAAGTGAGGTATGTTAGTCACAAAAATAAGTGCTGTGTGTTCTCACATAATCATAGGAACTAAAAGATTAGTTTCAAAAGAAAAGAACAGGATAATTATTATATGAATAGGATGTCAAGGAGAAAAGGGAGGAGAAAAGATGCATAATACATATAGGATGTATTTAGAGAGGAACAGTACATTTTTTATGTTTTATAACACAGGAAGTTAATGTTTACAATAATTAACTACTTCAAAATAGTAAGTAAAGAGGATATTTAATATTCTCAACATAAAGAAATCATATATATGGTAACATATATGCTAATTATCCTGTTTATCACATCATAAACATATTTAAATGTTACATTTTGCTTCACAGTCATGTACAATTATTGCATGTTAACTAAAAGTAAAAAATACTCATATAATATAGTTCAGTAAACAACTCTTAGGTGAAAATGGAACTACAAATTGAAGTTATAGAATATTTTATTAATGTTGGGGTTTTGGTTTTTTTTTTTTTTTTTTGGTACCCAGAGATTGAACTCATGACCTTGTGCTTGCCTAGCAGGCGCTTATGCCACTGAGCTAAATCCCTGGCCCTTAGAATATTTTAAAAATAATGATAAAGCAATATGCAACAGAATTTGTGGGTAATATTTTAAGCAGTGCTCAAAACTATAACCTTAAAATATTTATCAATATAAATTGATGCGTGTAAATGAATTACATTTTTTAGTTCTCAATATTAGAAAAAGAAAATTAAAATAAACAAAATACAAACACACACTCATGTCACACAGAAGAAAAAATAAATATAAAAGTGAGATTAATGAGGTAAATTGAAAAATAGATCTAATTTTAAAAAGTGAGGTTTGAGTAATTTAACAAAATAGATAGCTACCTAATGTAATCAAAAACAAAATGTTATATAACATGAGATATGGCACAGAGAAATAATCATTTAAACAAGAAAAAAGATGGAAATTTTGATAAATAATCACTAATTGGTGAAGAATATAGTATACATCTTTTAGTAATCAATTTTAAAAAACATGAAATATTGATCAAAGATTAAAGGGTTTGAGATCCTGGAAAGATGGCAGATTGATAGGTGGCAGGGTAGAGAGCCTCTGAGAAAAACAACTCAGATGCTAGAATTTAACATCATGGAGAAGACCAGATGAAAGGAGAGGGATTCTCATGACCCCAGGAAGAAACTGAGAAAAAAGAAAAAGAAAAAAAAAAAGAAAGAAAGAAAAAACGTGGATGGAAGGCTGGAACTAGACACGGTCTCACTGGAGCTGGCCCCCTGATGTGCTGGGCACCTTGGAATTGGAGGACTCGCAGTCACACTGAAATCATGGTCATGCTGAAATTGGGGGTTGGTGAGCCCGTGGCCCTTGGCAGGAGGATGTGCCGCAATAGAGAGAAGAACGAGCAAGAAGAGCTCCACTGACCCACAGTGCGTGCTCGGAATTTGACCCTGCAGGGTGAGGAGGTGACCAGCCAGACAACATATTGGAGTTGGGCAGGACAGGCCTGAACCCAGAACTGCAGTGGTGTCAGTCAGCAGCTCCTGCCCCAAAACAGATTGGTGGGATGTGCTTGGGCTGGGACATGCCCCTGATCGGGACCCAATAGCCAAGGACAAAACTGTCCTGAACCTGTGACATCCACATGCAACAGACTAATGTGATGAAAGCACTCTCTGGTTGACTGGCTTGGAGGAGAGGCGGCCAACCCACATTGCCCCTGCATGCACCTCACAGATCAACAGCAAGCTGGAGACGGCAGCAATCCCCTAGCCAACACACTTCAGAAAAACCCTAAGCAATACGGAAAGGACCTGAGACCACCACCATTCACCTGTGTGAAAGAAACCAGAAACATAAAAAGAAAAAGATACAAGAAAAAGCCTCCAGCCACTGACCCAGGGAAAACAAGTCCAGGAGAGGTAAATACAGAAGAGATCAAGGGCAGCAAACATGCAATATCGGACACAGCATCAGCTGACTTAAAGAGATATCTTCATGACATCATAGACGAACTTAAAACTGAAATTCTAATTCAAGTGAAGCAAGATATAAGAAGATTAACAAAAGAAATGCTAAGAACCTCTCAAGAAGACACAGAGGGAAGAATGGAGGGACCCAGAAAAAGGAGAGAAACCTTTGATGAAGAATATAAACAAAATCTAGAATACATGAAACAGATCCAAAGAGATTACTAGGAGATTAAAAACTCCATTGAAAGCTGACAAAATTGCTTAAAAGAAACTAAAGTTAGACTTTCAAAACTTGAAGAGAGATTTGCAATATGTGATTGTGAAAGGAAAGATCTCTTAAAATTAACAAGGAACCAGGAAGTAACAATACAAAGGCTAGAAGATGACAAGAGGATCTATAACTTAAGATTTAAAAATGTGAGCAAAGAAGTAGGGATTAAAAAAAAAAGAAATACAAAGGCTATTCACAGAAATAAATTAAGAAAAAATCCCAAACATAGGAAAAGGAAATGATATTCAGATATATGAGGCACACAGAACTCCAGCCAGCTACAACCAAAACAGATCTACACCCAGACATATAATAATCAAGACCCCAGAATTTCATCACAAAAACAGAATATTAAAAGCCATCAGAGAAAAGAAACAGATCACCTATAAAGGAAAATCCATCAAAATCACAACAGACTTCTCAACACAAACCATCAAATCAAGGAGAGCTTGGAGTGAAGTATTCTAAGCCCTGAAGGAAAATAATCTCCAACCCAGACTGATATATCCTTCAAAGCTGTCTCTCAAAATTAATGGAAAAACAAGATGTTTCCATGACAAAGAGGGACTAGGGGAGTTTGTAACCACCCATCCAACCCTACAAAAAGTACTGAAGGACTTTCTAGAAAGAGAGAAAAAAATCACCAGGATTCCAGGAACAGTGTCAGAGAGGCCTCAGTGAACAAGGCAGACAGTGGAATGAAGGAGAAAAGTAGACACCCAATGGCAGAAAAATGGCATAGCAGAGATGAGGCAGAGAAGATTGGCTATAATCTCTAATACAGATGACCTTTATACACTAATAAAAAGAAGCAGGCAGAGTAGATCAGGAGATAGGGTCTATCAAGATGCTCTGAATAGGAAATATAATCAACCTGAAAGAGGGTTAATGAACCAAAAGTCAAAGATGAGAAAACAATGCTCTATGTGACAGGAAACCAGAGAGAAATAGGGACAGCTTGTCCAGCAGCTGCAGATAGGTTGGAAAGTCATGACACTTTTGTGCAGTGGAGAACAACTCAGCTATAAGGAAGGAAAACCTTGAGGCTTTAGTATGTAAAGTAAGACAGCTTAAGGTCAAGCTCAGGGGTAAAAAGGTTCAGAACCACTTAGGTAGGTAGCGGATTGCCCCTCTAATCTAAAAACTAAAGAAGTTAGTGGGGTCCAAAATATACAAAGCACCCTGTGAAAGTGAAAGGGGAGGAACTGTCAAAAAAGGAAGGCAGAGGACATCGTCAATAGTGTATCAGGATTTAAAACCCATATTATCCTTATCATTCTGATTAGTTTGATTTTATTTTGTTCCAGACTGTCTACTTGTACTAGATTTGAGGGCACAGAAAGATATCCCCAAAATAGCAGGATATACTATGGTAACCATCCTTAATTTCCTATTAAACTGAAGCTCTGTATTACTTACACTGTTTTGCTGTGGCTAATCTTATTTGAATACGATTTGTTAGACTGTTATTTTGTCTTGACTGATTTTATTTGAATCTGGTATGCTTGATAGTATCAAGTCTGAGAGTAGAGGCAACTACTCTGCAGATGACAAGATTCAATAGGATACCCATTCCGGTATGATTATTAACTGCTTTTGAAGTCCTATAATGTCTCCAATGTTTTGCTTTTATTAATATTGCTATGTACTTCTATGTTCAATTATACTATGCCTGATGATATAGACAATTCTATTGAAGATAACAAGAGACATCATGTAACTACTGTAGACCACTAGTATTTTGGTTTTATATGTCTTTTTAATTTTGTGTTTTTATAGGAATTTGTTTTGTTGTCTTGTTTTGATTTGTTTTTCCTGCTAAATCAGAAAGGATAGGTATACATGTAGAGACTCATGCATGCATAGAACTTCTAAACAGTTTGTGAGAATTGATTATATAATGCACAATGTAGTGAACAGATACTTTGAAGGAAAAGAGACTCTAAGATATCCAGTGGTAATTCCATAGCATCATGATATAAAATCTAGCAATACTATTATTCCCTATTCAGAGTGATATTAGTCTGTTTTGTTCAATTTCAACATACGTAAACGTATGGTCAGCTATTTTGAAGAGAACGAGAGACATTACAGCAGCCATTGTTGACTTCCCTATTGTCTGGTCTTGAAGACCTAAGATGCCTTCATCACCCTGTTCTAATCAGTTTAATACTATTTTGTTCAGTATGAATTCACTGTGTGTGAAGATATGGACAACTATTTGGAAGAAAACAACAGACAATATGATAGACAGTGAAGATCTCTGATGGTCTTGCTTTGAAATCTGTGTTTCTTAAATTTTTTTCTTATAATCTGTTTTGTTCTGTTTTGTACTGTTTAATTTTACTCTCTTTAAAATAAAAAAAAAAGATTAAAAGATTTGAAAAAATCACCCACAAACGTAACCAAAGTAATATCTAACACTTGAATGAAAAACATTGTTTTCAGGAGCAAACTGAATATTTACTAAAACTGACCACATGCTGGGCTAGAAAGCCAGTCTCAAAAGATTTTGAAGTATTGGCATCATACAGAATGTATTCTGTGACAACAGTAAAATCAAACTAGCAAAAAAAAAGAACAAAATATAAATGGAAAACCACCAAATATTGTTAATCAGGGATTATCTTTGTCCTTACAACATGGATCAAAGCAGAAATCCTAAAGGAAATTAAAAAATATTTTGAACTAAATGAAAATCAAAATATAACAATCAAGTTTTATGAGATGAAGTTAGAACTAGGCTTTGAAGGAAATTGAAAGCATTAAGTTTATATATAAGAAAACAAAATCTATGATCTAAGTATCCATCTCAAGGAGCTAGGAGAAAAAAAGGACTAGTTAAGCAAAGTTTTGTAAACAAAGAGAAAGGGAAAGTCAATAAAACAGAAGAAAGGAGTACAATGAAAAAATTTCAAAGATGCAGTTTTTTGTTTTGTTTTGTTTGTTTGTTTGTTTGTACCGGGGATCAAACTCAAGACCTCATGCTTTCAGGTAAGTGCGTGAGCCACTGAGCTAAATCTCCAGTAATCAAGTTTATTTTTTAAAAGGCTAATGAAATTGATAAGTCCTTGGCAATATCAATCAAGAAAAAAATTTCCAAACCCTAAATTATCAGTATCCGTAATGAGAAGGCCAATATCACGACAAAATCTAAACATTTTATAGACATACAAGTTAGTAAGATAAAGCCAGGCATGGTGGTGCATGGCTATAATCCTACCCCTCAGCAGGAACATCGCAAGTTCAAGGCCAGCCTGTGCCACAAGGTACATTCAAGACCAGCTTGAACTGCATAGTAAAACCTTGTCTCAAAAACAAAAACAAAACAAAACAAAACAGAGAGAGAGTGAATGTGAAAAGTTATTTGTTGATAAACTTTAAAAATTGGAAGAAATATGTTAAAAAAAAAAAAAGAAAATCTGTAGCTTTAAACCCAAAAACAAACTCTAGACCCTTATGATTTTGAGGAGAATTATTCCAAGCACTATGATGAAAACTGTATGCTTACATATTAAAAATAATAGGGTCCTAAGTAAACAAAAAAGAAATACTTTCCAACTTACTCTATGTTTCCCTAATACTAAAACTAGATGAAAATCTTACAGGACAGGAAAAGCCAGTTACAAAATAAGCCAATATATGAAACTATAAATAAAATATTCTATATAAAATATAACACACAAATCCAAATATATATAAAAGGAAAATACATCTTAACCAAAGTTCATTTATTCTAGGACTCTTAAGATTGAATAAACACTTGAAAATGAACCAATATAATTCACCACACCATCAGAATAAAGCAAAAAATCATGTGATTTTCTTCGTTAGAGAATATGGGTTTAATAAAACATAGCATTCATGCATTTTTTAAAAAGTTTTGGCAAACCTGAAACAGCAAAACATTTTCATAATCTAATAATATGTAGTACAAATAAACCTGACATAAACATCTTTCTAATAAAATATTGAAAATGTTTCAAAACAAAGATACTAACAATTTTTTTCATTGTGTTAAAGATCTTTGCCAATCCAATAAGAATTAATCAATAAAAATTAGAAAGGTGAAAATAGTCATTATCTAAAGACAATATGCCTGTATGTAAAACAATGAAGAGTCTACAGGAAAATAAATAAAATTAATAAATCAATTTAACACATTTTCTTGCTATAAATTTCACTTTTACATTCCAGTTAAAAAAATAATTGTTAAACTTTAAAAACTATCATTTGTTATAATATCAAAAGCATCAAAAATTTAGAAACAGGAGATGTAAAACACCTTCATAGAAAAATATAAAACAATATTGAAAGAAATTAAAGGCATTTGTATTAATATTAACTTTTGCTCATGTTGATGAGTTGAAAAAATTCATTATTATAATAATGTTAACTCTTTCTAAATTTATCTCTGTACAATTCTAATCAAATTCTTAATCTAAACTGTGGTGAAAATATAATTCAAACTAAATTATTATTTTATTACAGCTGTTTACAACTGGTGAATATGTAATATAGAAATTGAAAAGTCATTTGTCAAATGTTTATTAAAATGTACAGTCATTAACAGCCATAATAATCTTGAAGAAGAAAAAAAGTCAACAAAATTCAATAGGTTATGTCTACATATCTATGAATATTCTCTAGAGAAATTGGCAAATGATCCTAAAATATTTATTAAAATGTAGAGTAAAAAGTAGTCACAATAATCTTGAGAAAGAAAGAAGTCGAAAGATTTTATACTACTAGATATGAAGACATGGAAAAAGAATCTGAATAGGACTATGGAATGGGTGAGAGTTACACAAGTGAACACACAGAGTTTAAGACACTCAATTATACACAAACAGTTTTCAGTAAATAGCACTTACTGCATTGACTATTCATATTTAAATCTCCCTTTCTCCCACCACTGAGCACATCTATCAGTTCCAAGTGGAATATACATGTAAAGGCAAACATCTTCATTACCTGGGAATAAGTAAGGCCTTCTTAATCACAACAAAATTATTAAACATTAAGAAAAAATTGATGAAGTGAACTTTATTAAAATTAAGAATTTCTGTTTTCCAAAAAGACATTATTAAGGATAATAAAAAGACATACATTGGGAGACTTTAAAATGCATGAATGTGACAAAAGACTTCTACCTGGAATATATTTTAGAATTCCTATAATTGATAGAGAAAAGATAACCAACCCAATAGAAAAATGGGCAATACACTTAAACAGATAGTTCATAAAGAAGAGAACTGAAAGGCAGAGATGTTTGAAAAGTACTTACTACAGTCAATAATCAGAGAAATACAAACTAAACTGCAATGAGATTCTACTACTTAACTACCCAAATGACCATGATGCTTGATGACAGCAACTATCAACAACACTGTGAAGCATGCAGAAGTCTCATGCACTCTATTGGACATATATTTGTGCTATGGTTTGTGTCTAGATAACCCACAAAGCCTCATGCAGTGAAGGAAGCAGGCTTCTAGAGTTTGTCACTGATTCATGGTTCAATGCTGGGATTATGAGTGTCAGTGCTACATTCAAGTAGGTATGACCTACATTCAATATAAGAGACAGAAAAAGTCTTTACTTGAGCATGTCCCCTTTTGGTTTTGCTGCTTTTGCTGTCTCCCAAATGCCATAAACTGTTGCTCCTCTGCCATGCCACTCTGTCTTGGACCCAGTAGATTATGACCTGAAACCTCCACAAACTGTGAGCTAAATAAACCTTTCTTTCCTCATTTTAGTTGCTGGGTGTTTTGTCTAACCAACACAACTTGTGTGCTCACAATATATCTATATATTCAACCCTATAAATGAACATGTATATATGTGTACAGATATGTATATGCTTGCTGAAATAGAAAGCATCTCATAGGACAAATGATAAATAAGTATATCTTTCTAGGAATTATTTATGCTTCATATGGTGACTTGGTTACTTTTCTCTCATTGCTGGGACAAAATGCCTGGCACCCAAAGCTGACTCTAAGGCAGGGTGACATGGCACCAGGGCAACACTTCAAGGCAGCAGCCAAAAAAACCACTCAGAGCAAAAGGGTTGAAGAGCAAACCTCATTTCCTCCCTTATATTGAATGCAAACCATCCCCCGCCCTCCAGGGCACATGTGGCCTTCACAAAATCTCTGTGCCCTCCTCTTGCACAGGATAAGAATATTTACAAAGTAAGGATCCTGGCTTCCTGCTGAGTCTCTTAGTTAAACTTCTAAACTTCTCAAGTTGACACAATGTATCAACCATAACACTTGGTAAAATTAATAAACCAAAAATGTTATCAGATACAATGTATCCCTTATCTGTAATGGGTCATTGTTAAACAATATTAGTACTCTTTTTGAATAATCTGTTTAGCAGTTAACTATATTTTTTTAACTCAATATTTTTTTTTAATTTTAAAGAGAATAAAAACAAAACAGACCAAAGCAAATCAAAACAGAACAATGCAAGCAACACAAGACTTCACAAGACAACAGGAAATCAACACTGGTTACCATATGTCTCTTGCTTTCTTCGAAATAGTTGTCCATACCTTCACATACAATACAATGAAACAAAACAAAATAGTATAAAACCAACCAAAACAAAACAATGAATGCATCATAGGACTTTAACCATTGTTCATTTCCTATTATCTGATTTTGAAGTCCTGTAAAGCAGTTAACTATTTTAAAGATGCAGTCCCAGCAACCACTATCAACGTTGGAAAGTAAATGGAATCTGTTGCCATTCTTAGCTGAAGTATAAAAAGAAACCATGAACACCAATATTATAAAATCTGTAGTGGCTCTGAGTTGTAACTCTTTCATATGATCTGATTACTCTGCTAGGCAGACAAGAATGATTCTGCCTCAGGACAAGGACAAGTTTACTTGGAGGCCATAGTTCCAGGATTATCTCATCTGATAAAACCACACACATACCTGATTTTCAGAGTCTAGGCACCTCACTTTTACAAATGGTCCTGTTAGAATCTCCTTACCATAATAGTAGCTACTAATGTTTTCATTAAGTGTATTAGGAAATAAAATTTTTCTCATGGACATTCTAAACAACAAAAACTTTCCCTAGGGAAGAATCAGAACATTTCAGAGTCACTTTCAACAATCTTGTTTGGTTTAAAGTCTCTTTTCAGAATCTCCTTTTTGAACTTAGTATCATACATCCCAGTTAGCAAATATTTCCTTATGGTTAGACATTAAAGATGCATTTTATATTGCATGATTGTATTCTGAGATAAAACATCATAAACAAGTGTTTATATATTGTGTTCAATAGTTTTTTGTCTTACAGTTATATAAAACTGATTTCTCAGTTCCTCATAAAACTGCTTCTTAAAACTATCTGCTTATATTTCTGTCTTACTACTTCTGAGTCACTTATATAATAAATTACAACATTCATTATGCTCCCTTTTTAAAATAATTATGTGAGATTGAAAAGTCATAACTTACTCAACCTTCTCAGAATTTACACAGCAATTTACGGCCATAGATTTTTGTTAGTCAATAAAATAAAAAAGATGCATATTTGGACTTCTCAGATTCTCGGGAAGACTACACAAAGTGAAATGATAATTTTTGATAAAATATTCATAACAGTCTTGCTATCTATATATTAAGTTAACTGGAATATTATCAATATCCAGAACACTGATGAATGCTCAAAAAATCATTTGCTGAAACATTTTGAAATGAAAAACTATTTTCCAAATTAGTAAATCACTAACTTGGTAAAGATATCATTCCCTAGAAACTTAAGTACCAGTTACAGAAAATCCTATCTACATTCTACAGGAGGCAGCAGTTTATTTCTCGGAGTATAATGAAGAGGGGTCAATCCCCTCCTCAAATCCTGACAAGTTAATTTCTTATAGATGAACAAGAGTTGGAAATTGCTCCAAATAACACTCATCCTCAAGGTTATGGGTTTATTTGTCCTGTACCTTTTTCTACAACCTGAAGTCTCCTAAACAGGTTTTGAAACCTTTTTACATACAATATATTTAATAGCGCTAATAGCCATTTAAGTGCTTGCTTAAGAAGGTCACCAAGACCTTGAGCTTCTGTACTCAGTAAGATAACAAAAGACCTGCAAGATGGTTAGTGAAAAATCGAATGAAATAGAGAAATCTCAGTGTCTGATAGGCAGAGGTTCCAGCTCAGTGTTCTGTGTGAATTAATTCTTTTATCAAGAATGGTTTTACGAGCATTTTCCTTCTCTGCATACCAATTCCAGAGAAATGGCTATACCAGAATGAAAAGCATTAGGGTTCAGCCAACTTGCAGCCATTTATTTATTGAAAAGTTTATCTCTGTATTAAATTCTCACTGAAGAGGGTTTCATTAGGCCCACTAGACCCCTATAAATGGAGCTGCAGAATTATTTGGAAAATGAATCGGGAGCTAACTTCTCAGTCTGTTTTCTGTTCCCATTGCCCATACACCAAAGCTGCCAATGGCACCAAGAGAGAAGCATGCATTCAAGCTGGAATTTTTTTTTTTTATTTCCTGCATTTGAGCAGGCCACAATTTATATCACTCAGGTCTCCTTAAATTAGTCCAAGAGGATTTCATTTTACAGGCCTGCTTGACTGGGATCCTTTCAGCACGATGGGTTCAGCTTTGTATACAACTGAGATTCATATTTTATGTGTGTATAAAAACCCCAGTCATGAATCTAGCAGCTCAGAGCTTCACCTTTATTCTTTATAGCTCAGTTCAGAGCCCCTCACATTTCCATAGACTCAGTCTCAGGGCAGCTCAGGGCTGAGCTCAAACGACAAAAGCTAAAAATAGATTTAAAAAAGCTCAGGAGCCTAAGAAGAGAAAATAGGACTTTCTCAGTTCTTTACATCACACTTCCCAAATTAATATGATGCAGACACAGCGCCTCCCATTCACACTTTTAAATTGAAATAGTGCTTTTGGCTGGATATTGTTTTCTGCTTTTACATCTAAAAGAGGCCTTAGCATTGTCAGAGCCTGCTGACATTCTATCACTCTCTGAACCTCTCTTCCCTGCCTGAAAAGCTTCAGCCTCCTTCACTACTTATTTTCCCCAGATGCCATCTAGCTTCCAGTTACATCTCTTTGCTCAGTCTTGTTTTCCCAAGTCCAATGTTCTACAGACCTAAACAGCTTCCAAAGCAAAACTGAGAAAATCAAAGTGCAAAATAGAACTTGGAATTTTTACTTTACTACAATTATGATGGTTTGGGAGATTTTTAGAAACCCCTTCTATATCTATCCAGAAAGATCTATCTTAGAATCAAAGCTTATCGAAGCTCTGTGAATGGCACTGTATAAATGTATGTTGCTGGGGACAGAGCAGAGAGTGACTTTTACAGGAGGAAGTGGGTCCAAGAGCTCTCATTTCCATTTTTATTGTCATCTCTATTCATTTGCTTATTTGAACTAAAGTCCACTGCCTTCCTTGCCAGTATGTCTCTAATGAGTTGTACATTCCACAGGTCCATAAAATTGCCAATATTTTAACACAATCAAAATTCTGGTCCCAATATTATCTCATTTCTAAAATAATAGAAATCCCATCTCAGAACCATGACTTATGAATTTCCTGGTGCTTTTTTCCCTATTATGCGGCATTGCTTACTATTTAACTTTCATCAATATGTAATTTATTGAAGTCTTATATAATCATGATACATAAGAATACTGTCCTGTAATAATAACCCAATAGATAGTCTGTATATTGCCAGAGAACCCTATAAAAAAAAGGATAAGACCTTATAAGTCTTCAGAGTTTTTCATATAGATACATAAACTGTATATATAGACCAGGTATGATGGCCCATGCCTATAATCCCAGCACTTGGGAGGTTGAAGCAGGAGGATTGTCATGAGTTCAAGGGCTACGTAAACTACATAGTGAGATAATGTCTCCAAAAAACTTAAAAACACCAGAAAAAAAAAACTAAATGCACACAAACAAGTAGAATGCAAGAAACATATATGGTTATTACCAACAGGGACTAAGTCAGGCCTGAATTAATGCCTTAACTTCAGGATTATGGATTCATTCAATTGCTCATACCCAAAAGTATGAGAAAAACCCATAAAATGGGGAAATCACTTTATTTATAATTTATTTATAATTTATTTAAATTAGGCTAGGCAACTAGCCTCACCCCCTCACCCTACACACCCAGGCATGCACTCCTGTTTATAGAAGGGAGAAGAAAAGCCAGGAATCTAACCTTATGTAGATTCACCCACGCTTTGTCTCAGGTGGTTAAAGGCATCAAATCCTCTTTGTCTTCAGGCCTGGGGCAGTTTATACTCAGCAAGCAGCCTACCTCTAAAACAATAACAACAACAAAAAATCCTAATTGTACCTTCTTGTTATATGCCCAATTAACAGGACAATGATAGGGAAATGTTTTATGAAATTATAGAGAAAGAAAGGATCAATATATATTAAAACTGCATAGAAATATAACATGAATTAGAAAGGATTTGAATTGGACAGAGAAAGATAAAATAAGAGTGAGTTAACAAAAAAAAAAAGAGGTGGGGAAAAAAATGAAACAATGAGAAGGAGAAAATACTGTCCCAGAGGTAAGAAAGAAGAGTGGACCTTTATTCAATCAGGGGACCAGGCCTGTGCCTCCCAGAGAGGGGAGGTAGGCCTGCACGCACTGCACTGCACTGTGAGGGGAGTTCCAGCTTCCCGGCACTGGCAGGGGAGAGTTTGGGACATCACTACAGGTGCTACAGTGCCTGCCCAGCCCCCTAGGATACTGGACTAGCCTGCAGAGGTTTTGTGGGCTCGAGTGGACCATGCCCAGCAACCTTTATTCAACCAGGGGACCAGGCCCACACCACCAAGAGAGGGGAGGGAACCAGGCCCACCCTGTGAGGGGAGTTCCAGCTTCCCTGGGCTGGCTGGCCAGGGAGAGCTTGGCGGTTTGAGTCCCGGGAGGAGCCAAGGGCACAGAGATGATTTCCAACACACCCAGGGAAAGTTTTGGAACATCACTTGAAACACGGAAATATAGGAAAATGACAAAATGAAACACCAAAATGCAATCTCAAACCTCCAGCCCATCCCAAGAAAGCCTGGGAGCCACGTACATAGAAGAAAATCATACACCTGAAATACCTGAAATGATATCAACTGAAATAAAGAAGCAAGTATGGGAAGCTATGAAGGAACTTAAATCAGAAATAATCTTACAGGTAAAAGAATGATAAAAGTAGTGAAAGAAATAGTGAATGCATCTAAAGAAGATACAGCTAAAAATTTAGAGGAACAAAGCAAACAGATAGAATCCCTGAATGAACAGTATAAGAAACAAACAGAATACATGTAAGCAGATTCAAAGAGATATACAGGAAATCAAAAATTCTATTGTAAGTTGCCAAAAGCACCTCAACGAAAGTGAAGATAGAGTTTCAGACCTCGACGATAAGATTGCAGCTAGAAAACAGGAAAGGAAAGATCTCTTAAAAATAACAAGGAATCAAGAAATAACAATTCAAAAGTTGTAAGATGATGCAAAGAAAAACAGCATAAGATTAATAGGAATAAATGAAAAAGAAAGGGACAACACAAATGATATCAAGAGGCTATTTACAGAAGTAATAGCTGAAAACTTCCCAAACATGAGAATGGAAACTGACATACAGATTAGTGAAGCATATAGAACTCCAAATAGCCATAACCAAATTAAAACTACACCCAGACATATAATAATCACCATCCCAGAAATCCAACATAAGAACAGAGTATTAAAAGCTGTTAGAAAAGACAGATCACCTATAAAGGAAAACCTATCAGAATCACAGTAGACTTCTCAACACAAACATTGAAGTCAAGAAGAGCATGGAGTGAAGTATTTCAGAACCTAAAGGAAAATGACTTTCAACCCAGACTTATGTACCCTGCAAAACTGTCTTTCAAAATGGATGGAGAAATAAGAAACTTCCATGACAAAGAACAGCTGAAGAACTTCATGATCACCAAACCAAGCCTGTAAAGAATACTGAAAGAAAGAAGAGTGACAGTTTGCAGCAGAAATAAAGGCTGTAATTCCAAAGGAGCATAATTTAGCACTGGTGATTATGATGCTGTGCTCGTTACCCCATTTCTGTTTATCACCAGGGTTTTATCCCTATTTATGAGCCACAGTTCAAAACATGGCACGGTGTAGAATGTATACCCATAGTTGGAACTGGCACTACTGCAGTAACCCTTCTTCTTTTTTTTTTTTTCTTAATTGAAATGATTTAGCTATGTGTCAATCCTCCTTTCTTTCCTTTTCCCATTTTTCTGGCTCTTGTCTCTACATTCTTTTTTTTCTCCCTTTTCCTTGTCTCCTCTTGCTTTCCCTTATTATATTAGTTTTATCTTGGTGAAAACCAAAACTTTCATTAAAATGTAGGATGCAGAAACAAAACCCACATCTTAGTCACTTTTCTCCTGTTAAGACACAACAGCTGATGCCCACAGTTTAAAGGAGAAATTTCTTTGTCTCACATTTTACAGGTTCAGACCTTGTAAAGCTGGCCAGCTCCAGGCAGAAGCAGCATGGTGACAGGGTCTGGCGGAGGAAAGCTACTTACCTCATGGTAGCCAGGAAGCAGGTAATCAAAAGAGGAGCCTGGAAGGTGATAAATTTTGCTAGATCACATTCATAGTGATCTGCCTCTCCCAATCAGAACCCAGCTCTTGAAGGCAAGGTACTGTAGCAACTCTAGAGTTTAATTGCAAAAGCCCTGACTAGAATCACATGAGGTTTTGGAGGGGATATGTAAGCACAAACCACAACAACTAAATGCGTTAGTAATATTAATTTAGACACATAATATCAGTTACTACAAGAAGAACCCTCTCATGATTTAACATTATGTTTACTTCTTCCTATCACTGCTGACTGATGGAGAAGAGGGAATTCATTTAGAAACAAGATTCCTCATAGTTCATGGTTCTACTACAAGGTCTCTCCCTAGAGGAGTTACACCAAAATGCAAGATGAGGAAAGGAAGAAAATTCAAGATGGCACTGGAAATTTTATAGATGGGACTGGACATGACATATTTGTGCCCTTGTTACACCAATTGGAATTGAACATAACTGTGAGGGAGGCTTACAAAGAAAGTCTGGTCATGGCTCCCATAGGAAAAGTGAATCTATCCATTGCATGCACAACTTTCTGAGCATTAATAACTGGAGTTTCACATACTTGTAGCAGAATTTAATATAATTGTTCATCTGGAGAGAAAGTATGTGAGCTGAAGGAGTATCATTATTTTCCTTGTAGATATAACTGTAGGACAGGACACCAGGAAGGAGACTCAGATGGGTGAGTGTGTTCCATAATTAACAGGTGAGAAGTCAATTTATGGGAGTCAACAAAGAAAATTCCTGATGCTACCATCATGAATATTACATTGGGTGCTCCACAGAAATTGCCTGTACTGAAAGGGTAATACAGAAGAGGTTGGAGTACATGTGGTAGTACATGTCTATAATCCCAGTGCTCAGGAAGCTGAGACAGGAGTATCACTGAAGGTTCAAGGCTAGCCTGAACTCCAGAGTGAGATTTTGTCTCAAAAAAAAAAAAAAAAATCAGAGAACCACAAACACAAAGATATATGCATGTGATTTTGGAAAGTCAAAGTAGCAATGACCTTGTCCCATTCCACCAGATGTGCCTGCCTTAAATGAAACATTCCAGTCATCACTATCCCCTCCCCCAATCATCACTCTCCCCTCCTCCAATCATCACTTTCCAAAAAATAGGGGGCAAAGCCAACATACCATTGCATTTTAGAATTGAGGTAGAGAAGTTAGGAAGAAACTGTTGATTTCCTACCAGGAAGGAGGTACAGCAGGAACAGAATTTTATGTTGGCAGAAAAAGTGGTAAACATGTCTTCTGGGAACCATTGACAAGGTAAAGTACGTGAGTCCCAGTATATCCCACTGTGCCCCTTAGCACTGCTATAAAGAGAGGGACAGCAGAGCCTTCAAGTCAATGAATAGCATGCACCAATGGCTCAGAACTCTTACGGTGTAGGCCCACCAGTAGATCTTACTAGGTCCTAAACTGAGGACTATGGGACTTAGTAAAAGAGAATCATTAGCCAATGGAGCACTAAAGGAGTGATGGTCCAGGAGACCCAAGATTGGGCAAAATGCCACCTGAGAAACCAGACACTCATATGGGGAAAGGCATCAAATAACAAGGCAGAAGAATGTAACAAAATATCCTATCAAAGTTTCAGTCCTGACTCTGAGAGTCAGTTGAGAGATGTGTGTTAGTTATTTTAAGGCCTCAATTTGATATCACAAAGCAAAGGTTCAAGGTAGCACTCAGTGGATAATCAGTGCCCCATAACTGCCACCTAATTGTAGCCGATGTCATCACAGCTGAAGCAGGGATACTTGTGGTGATGGCTAGCAACGGAAGTGTTAGTGACGTTCATGATGGTACTAGTTGTAATAGCTTACGGAATGGTTCTCCATGAGAACTGTTGAGATGAAAACCACACCCAGCCAACTGACTATTTGGAAGGAAAAAAAAACTTTAGTTAAAAAAGAAGTAAGATAAGTTTTTAGACTAAAGAAAATTAATACAGAAAAAATATTCCCCATTACCTGAAGACCTTTTTGTTTGAGGACGAGAATTCAAAATAGATCTTTTTTAAGGTCTACTGACTATTCCTTCTGCAAGGTGACCAGGAGTAGAAAGTCAGGAGAGCTACTCAACAGGAAATGCATCAGAAGCAGCATGAAGCTTCTTAGAAACCTGCAGAAGAGCTTTAAAAAATTAAACTGGAAGAAGGAAAGAGGCTCACATTTGGTTCCCTTCCCACGTTTTTACCTCCAGTTCCAACCACATAGATTATGTCATTCATTTAGCTAGGTCTTTTTCCCCATGGTACAGAAGACAATGGATTCACTGCCATTCTTTTCAAAGCATACTAACACATCTTCCTGGATTCATGCTTCAAGAATCCCTTTAGACTAGATCAAGGCCATCAAATCTGATCTACTCAAGCTAAGCTGAGAGATCATTTTTAGGAAATAACACATTTCTAATGCAAAGAAAAGAAGCAGGCAAAGTGATACAACTTTTTTAAAAATTTTCTGCTTGTATGTACATAAATAAAACATATTCTTCCTCAAGATAAAGTGATCCCTGCTTAACCAGCCCTTTTTATTCTGCGTCTGAGGCTTTTTCAAAGTCGCCTTTAATGTCTGGCTTCTTTGGGGCTGCCACTCAGTCTTCACGGCCCCCTGCCCCGTCCTCAGCCTCCCTTGGCCTTTCTGCCACTTGCTTTTATCTCCTCCTTCCCAACAGCTTCTCCCTGATTACTATTTTAACTTTTGGTGAGATTTTACTTCCTTCCTTCCCTTTCATCCTATAAAGGGGCTGAAGCTTGCTTTTTGAGCCATGTATTTGATTGTTTTCACAAACTCTTAACTCTTTCTTTCTTATAACCCTGTCCTACACATCTAGAGAGAAATGGAGAAAGGCTGTGGCCTTCAGAGTTCATAGAATTTGCAGTGGGGCTAGGAAAACTGTTACAACCCAAATATTTGTGCATACACCATGGAAAAATATTCACCTAAAATATTCAGACTCATTGCCCTGTCCTGACAAATAAAAATAAGTGAAATGTGATGGGCATTTTTAAAAATGGTAAATGATTATTTGAATTTCTGCCATTGTGTCAAACTGAATAGCTCAAAGCACTTTCAAATAATTCATTAAAATATGGTTATCAACAACTATTTCAGCTTGGAGTCAGTAATTTTAATGCAGCCTTAGTTACGTGTCATACTATTAAGCTATATTCAAATGAATTGACAACTACATAGTTTCATTAAAAGCACATCATTAAAATGAAAAAATTAAGTAACAAGCTTAACTTTTAGTTGAATAATAAACAAGTTTAACAGGACAGCAGATTAAGTGGGACTACACAGAATTTATTGAAAGCCTGACGGATGTGCCTCTATTCTTGATAAAGCATAGAAAGTCGCCTCAAAGTCAATCTCATTGTTCTGTGATGTGCATGAACTCTGTGTCTTCACTGCATCACTTTAAGTTAATTCTGATTGCACTACTGCTTGGAAAAATTTAAAGGAACGCTTTGTAGCTTAAGACTGACTGCCCTTGGAACAAAGCCCCACACTGGGGAGGCAGTAGTTATATCAGGAGCTACATGAGAAGAAAACGATGGGAACCCTGGCCACTTCTACAGTACAATATAGTATCATTAAACTCTCTCTAACATGCTGAGAAAGTTTTCAACAAGATGTATTGGTATTAGGGATGGTGCCCAACTTGGTTCCACATGCCATCCAATGGAAATGCAGACTCATAAAAATACGATGATTGGTCTTTATCCACCTTATTTACTTCTGACTTTTCCTCAAATTAAAAATGACCATGAAAGGCAAACTTTTTGAATCAATTCATGACACTGAGGCAACCACACCAGCACAAATAAAGCCATTTATGAAAGAGGACTCCAAGAACTGCTGCAGAAAGTGACAAGAATAATGGGATAAGTACGTTTGAGGTAAAGGAGAATGTTTGGAGGGGAGAGAAGGGCAATGCATGTTAGAGTAATAAGTTTTATTTAAACTCATCATATTGTTTGATCACACCTCATGCAAACTAAGATGCTTTAGCCAAGAGGATGGACTCAGCTCCCTCTATCTGAGAAAACAATGTTGTGTGCAACGTCTTGGGTTTTTCTTGTAACAACACACACTAGGGCGAGGTTCATGTTCAGCTCCAAATGAAGGTCTAGGCTCAGCAGCTGCCCTGTAGCAGGTCCACAGCCAGTGGAATTTAGAAGATCGGGTGACAAAAATCAAAATTGGCAGTTCTTTTCATAGACTTTCTCATTAAAATGAAGGAAACTGCACACTGACGATGCATCCTATGCGTTACAAATTGCAAACACCATCTCCTCTTCAGTGATCACATTCTGTACCAGCCAGCGTTCTCCAGAGATGTAACAGAAATTAATCCATTCATGATGTGCCCAACGATCTAAAAACTTTCCAAAAGCCCTACTTCTGAACACATGAACTTTTGACGTGGAGCTTTTTAACCATGAGTTAAATTTAAAAGAATACAAACAGTTATGTAGTAAATACACTGAATCTATGCTTTTCCTCCAACATGTATAGTCTTTCTCAAAATAGTTGGAAACTCCAAGAAATTGAATCATTTTAGCTAATCTAATTATGAGAGCATTGCTCAAATTTTAGTTAAGCATGATGTATCCACGGCTATGAAACATTGCCTACACGTTGAAACTTGACTCCCCTGTCTCTCTCTCACTGTATAAGACAATAAATTCAAAGGGTGTGACTGGAACAGCATTTGTTGTCATAAGCAAGGGTAAGATTTTAATCTCCTACACCCTGAAAAGGAAGGAAGTAAGGGAGATAGACAGTGGGAAGAGAAGAAATGAAGGCTAAATAAAAATTGACTCAAAAATGGATTAAAGACATAAATATATGACCTGAATTATGAATTTACTAGAAGTAGAAATAAAGAAAACAATTCTAAATATCAGTCTAGGCAATGATTTTTTTATTAGACCTCAAAAATGCAGAGAACAACCACAAAAATAGACAAATTAGTTTATATAAAATTAAGAACTTTTATACAGCAGAGAAAAAAATCAACACAGTAATGAGACAATTTCAGGATGGAAAAATTATGCTAACTCCTTGACAAAGGATTGTTACCTAGAATATATAAGGAATTAAGAAACTCAGTAACAACAACAAAAAAAATCAATTTAAAGATAAGAAAAGAATATGAACAGCCATGTCTAAAAAGAAATTAACATAACCAACAAATTTATGAAAGAGAACTCAACTTGATTAACTGTTAATAAATGCAAATCAAAGTCCCAGTGAGATATCATCTCATCTCCATTAGACTGATCATAATGAAAAAGAGGAAAAGTAAGAAAATCTTGTAAAGATGTGGAGAAAAGAGAACTCTCATTCACTGTTAGTGGAAATGTGAAATAATATAATGTTGATGGAGAATATGGAATTTCCTCAAGAAACTAAAAGGTACCTATTGCACTTCTGGTTATATCGCTAAAAAAAATAGTATTAGAATGTCAAAGAGATACTAAAATATCCCTATTTGTTTGTTTGCTGTTGATAATAGCTAACATGTGAAATTGATGCCCATTGTAAATGCATGGATAAAAAATGCAGTCTATATGCAACATGGAATAGCACTCAGCCACATTCTAACTAAAATGAGTACATCTAGAGGATATTCTGTTAACTGAAATAATCAGAATCAGAAGGAACTGTACTGCATGCTCTCTCTTATAGGTAGGTATTAAAACTCCTACTGAATATATGCAGTGATTATACATGTTGGGAAGAATAGTAGAGGCGCTGGGAGAGTGAGAGGTTACATATCTGGTAGCAAACATAGCTGGAGAGAAGGCATAACTTGTCCTGGTCCACAGAACAGAGGACTGACCACAATTCATAATAAACTATGATATATTTTATGAATAATAGAAGTCAGGATTTGAAAATCTCCAAACAAAATAACTGTAAAAATATAGTCACATAAATTATGCTGACTTGATCTGTACATCTCCTAATGACTCTCATACAGTACCTAACTTTTATACAGTTATTAAGGGCTAATAAAAACAATTTAAATGTTTAAGGCATTAAAAATGTTTACTGCTCTGATTTGATGATCAGTACACATGTATCATTGTGTACATGTATCAAATTGTTGCTCTCTTTCCCATATAGTTGTATTATCAAAATAAAAATTGTTTTTGAAGCAGACAAACATAACCCATATGTTAATAAACCTATGAAACTACAAAGACAAAAAATGGGGAAAGAGTTTCAGTCTAGGAAACAAAGCTGACATGGTCACATGTTCAGTGGAAGAATAGTAGACTCCTCATAGCACAGGACACCAAATTATATTTATTTGTTTACACCTCTCATTTACAAACCCTAGCTTACCATATACATGGTTTACCTTGATTGACTTTCCACTTTCTATGCACCTAAAACAAAATCTTTAATGTAATAGGTCAGTCACTGTTTACTGACAATGTCGGTAAGCACTCTTCTAAAACAATAAAATTATCATGTGGTACACTGAAAGAAAAAAGAAATAAACTCCTATGACAATACAATTGATTAATTAATTGAATAATAATGTGAATTTTTGAAAACTGAACTCAAAAACCTAATTTTAATACCTTAGCCTATTATAAGTACTTAAAGGTAAATACACACATAGAGAGACTAAGTTTCTATAGACAAACTATGGACCAAGCTCATCCTGACACCTGTTTTGGAAATAAAGTTTTACTGAAACACAGTCTGGCTCATAAATTAGGTATTATTTATAGTTGCTTTTGTGTTACAATGGCAGAGTTGAAGAGCTGTTATGGATGACTCTAAGCCAGATCACAAAGTCAAATTTATTACAGAAGTTTTTTTTTTCCTCTGATCAAAAATTGCTCTAGGTCATCATTTCCCTATATAACCTAAGTCTACTTAATTGGTAAGTTTGATTATGTGGCCCAAAATTAAAATGATAAGGTTAGAATCTTAATGGTTCCCTTAAAAAACTCAAAAGGACTATTCATTCAGTTAGTCTATAAAATGTCACCTTACCGCTAATATACTTATGTCCCCATCAGTGTACTCCAGTGGGAGGTGCATACCAGTCTTTCTGGAAGCCTCTCCTAAGCATATTGAGATGCTACTACTTTGTTCAGCTAGAACCATTACTGTTGGGAGAATGTTCCTTACAGGGCACAGAAACTGTGAAGTGTCATATTACACTGTCATGGAACCTCAACCAAACAGACTTCAGCAGTTGGAAGATAGTGAACTACAATACTGAGATTGATTCTTAAGTTTGCAGTGTCCCAATCAATTGTGCCAATAGGATTAATGAGGATATATCATTTATAACTACAGGCACTAAAACAAAGCAGAGATTTCAGACTATTAGACAAGAGTCAAGCAATTCAAAGATTAGAGTGATTTTTCATACACTTGCAAGTTACAAAACTGTCATACCCTGGCATCAAATTAGATTTTTGCACACCTGACATATTTTCAACTCAACACAGACTATTGCAATATACCTAAGAAATGTCATTATTGTTATATTGTGTTAAGACCCAATTAATCCAAGCAATAAAATAATGATAATATCTTAAATTTATGTGATTTTTCTCACAGTCAAATTGATTACTCAGTATAACTATGTTGTCACAGAATAAATCTGTAAAAGGCATAGATAGTAAGTACATAACTTTCTCCAATTTTTTGTCCTATTCCTATATTTTATCACTGAGGAAATTTGATTATAACAAGCACAAATGACTTCAATGTGATTCAGGAGGGTGGAGAAAGAAATCTCATTACATGCATCTGTTGATGATACAACGCTATGTCATTAGACAATAATGGAGCGATCAGCCTGATATTGAAATCCAGTGACAGGCAGAGTGGGATGACTGCAGAGACAACTGCGAAGACTTTCCACTGAGAACCACAAAACTTTGGTCTCTAATATCAATGTCATTGTTGTTTAAAAATCACCCCAATGTCTATTACTGATTCTGTAAAATGGAAATTTTTTGTGTTTCACCTTTTAAGAGCATGAGGTCATTAAATGAAAAATGGAAGAATGTAATTTGTACAAACTTTAAATATTATAATATGATAGCCAGCCATCTGTGTAAAAGGAAGAGAAATTAGCCAATCCAGGACATCTTTGTATCTAACAGTTACAAAATGATAGAGAAGGACTCCAAACCAGCATCTAATCTGAAACAAATATTTCTTTCTACTTTTTCTGGAAAGTCTTCCTTCATCCCCCACATTCTGAGACAGACGTTTTTACTGTTTACTCCTGTTGCTTTTGCTGACAATGTACTTACCATATTTTACTGAAATTGTCTCGCTGTCTATAATTGCCTGCTAAATTTCTTTTAGGGAAGGATCCAAGGAGTCTTGCTTACTGTAATGCATAGCACAGTGGATGGTAGGTCACCAATGAACAAATATTTTACTCAAATTTAAAATCCTGAGTCAAAAACATCTGCTTCTCTTTTTCTTTTAAGGGGAAACCCCTATGATGTCCTCTTCTTTGGTGGGTCTCACTGATGCTGCTAAACTCAAGTAGCCTAAGTCATCTGTGCAGCAGTCTGTCTAGCGTCACCCTGCTGGCATCAAGACTTGCCCATTCTCTCTCTGCTTCATTTAGTTCTACGTAGTAGATTGTTGATCACCTTGGACGTACCAGATACCATCTTAGGTCCAAGGCTTTCCATGCCCCTCCCATAACAGTCTCAGCTTTAAACAAAAAACATTATTTTAAACCAACCCAAAATCCTCCTTTGACAAGAACAGTCCTGAGACATAGCATATCCAGTTTATTCCGAATGTCTGAAAAACAGACCCTGGTTTGCATTTTTTAAAACACTCAGTGGTTGAATACGTTGTATTTACAGATAGAAACTGGGGAACGACTGCACCTTCTGTAAATATAATCTCCTGTCTTCCACTGTGAAGCTGAATCAGACAGTTTCTCGACAGTGTTAGATTAATACAGTATTCTACACACTGGTTCAGTGCTGGTTAGCCTGTTACGGTAACCATTCAGAATCCTCTGGTATAAAACAATTGTTCATATGTAGAATGAAAAAAATTTAAATCAGAGTTCAGACTCCCCATTTCTTGTGGTCAAACCATGTAGGTTCAAACTTATGAAGTGCTTTGAGCTGGAGGTTGCAATTAAACTGACTGAAAGGTTAGTAGCTTTTTGTACTCAAAGATAGAGCAGCCTCGAAAGTAAATTAGTGCATTTTGAGTACAGTCTTGGCTGATAGTTCTATACAACCACACCCAGTAAAGTTATTTTTTTAAAAAAGCATATTATGCAATAACATCAACCAAAAAGGGTGAGGTCTCATAGAGGGAAGAAAAGATTCAAGAATTTCTTGATACTAAATTTCTCCCACTCAGAAGTCACAGTTGCTCTTGAATTATAAAATGAAAAGCACCTATAAATTTAGAGATTTTAAGATGCCACTGTAGTGGCAGCATTAACCACTTTTTTAAGGTAAAAAATTGGATCTTGGCTTTCTCTAGCAGGAAAATGACCTGAGCAATTTACATATGAATCTTCAGTACTACCTATGAACTCTTACCTTGGAACTACAGAGAAATCAACCAGGAACTGAGTGATTTGAGAATCATGGTTCTCTGGCACCAAATATTTGAATTATTATTATTAATTTAGTTGCGTCAAATGCATTTGATAATATTAAGTCAGGGAATCAGTTTCTGTCTAGACCAAATCAGATAAATTTTTACTCATTTGAAGATTTCTGGTCATTAGTGATAAATAATCTAAGTCAACCAAATATTCAGACACACAGATTTCCAGTCATCCTGACTGATTATGTTGGAACTTCACCAGACTGATAAGCAGTCTCATCTCTTTTTCCTGTAGTCCTTGTTTTTTCCAAAGCCATGTGCTGTGGTTAGATGCTGAGATAATTACATGAATGAATTAGCAATTCCAGTACTTAAAGCTGCTAGAATAAGAAGCTGATAAAGACAGAAACCCATTCTTGAAACCATGAACGAAACCAAGTCCCAAGTTCAAAATGAAAAATACCCTTGGTTTCTCAAGTCCATATGAGATGCACCCCTAGTAATCATCAAGGAGAATTAATCTTGAAAAAGAATACTAGAAACTCATGGATCAGTTCACAATTTCTACAAGCCACATGAGGAATTTGGAGCTGCCAGAACTGGGGCTTTCCTGGAGCTGATATTTCATAAGAAAAATCTTCCCATCGCTCAGCAGGTGAAAGGGTATAGGAGTCTGAGCTGATGCAGTAGGTGATTGGGGAAAACAAACCAAATTTGGACGTAAAGAGTCTCCTTAAAATTTAATATATCTTCCTAAATTTAAATATTCAAACATTAAAGCCAAGGTTGATTAAATCACTTACTAAAACTCAAATTCAGGGGCAGCGTCAAGACTATGGCCTGGGTCTTCTAAGCTCCTGAGGCTCCCTGTTTCCCATTGGCAGTTCTGCTTTCACTCCTTCAACCAAAGCTCTTCCTATCCTGCCCCCATCTATTTTTAAGCAAAAGCATAGATGTTCCGCCTACCTCTTTCTAGCATGTAACACTTTTACCCTCCAGTCACCTGGTCAACTCCTTGGCCATCACTTGCCTTTTCTTTCTTTCCCCCTAAGCTATTTTTTTTAAAGAAAGAAAGAGAAAAAGAAAGAAAGAAAGAAAGAAAGAAAGAAAGAAAGAAAGAAAGAAAGAAGAAAGGAAGGAAGGAAGGAAGGAAGGAAGGAAGGAAGGAAGAAAGAAAGAAAGAAAGAAAGAAAGAAAGAAAGAAAGAAAGAAAGAAAGAAAGGAGAAAAAAATGAAAAACAAAAGAGACCAAAAAAACCCAACAATTACAAGAACAATAAAAAACCAAAAACAATAATAATATAGGCTTTCAAAACAAGATGATAGGAACTCAACAATGGTTGTTAGATTGCATGTTATTATCTTCAAGAGTTTCTTAGATTACCAGATACAGACATATAAAAATAATCAAATCATATGAGTATTAACTGTTCTTTTCAAAAAACTAATAGAATTAGTAATATAATAATCTTAGCTATCTTATGTCTATACATACAAATTTATACATTTTCTTTTCCCCCTAAGCTATTTATAGAGTTAGAAGAAAATGTCTGAAAGCTCCAAGGAAACCAATGTTACTTGCTACATTCAAATCCTTTCCTGTTCTCATGGCCAGGGATTCCACAGTCAGCATTTTTGTGCTATTTGTATCGAAACCAGAAAACATAGGAGAAAGTTATTTTAGAATTTAAGAGCCATGGGGGGGGGAATAAAGTTCTGTTTAAATGCCATCCTGAAAACCACAGACTTGTGTATAACAGAAGAGCTTTTATCACAGCAGTGATAGCCAAAAGCAAGCTGGACTCACTGGGTTAATTGTTGAGCAGACAAATATATTAATCAACATCAGTTGGCAATGAGGCTATCACCTCGCCATGCCATGCGGAGGTCAGCCTCTTACCCACTCTCTCAGCATTCCTCTTGGAGACAGCAACGTGGCTCTACTTCCTAGATCTCTTCAAAGCAATAAAAGCTTGTCTTGCCCTAGAGAACAGAGCTATGCAAATATTAAGCAGTCTCGATGATAACAGTTTGGATTTACATGCCTTCCACATTTCAAGGAACAGTGCATGCTTGTATCATTGATCCTTACAAGGACTCTGCCAACAGAGAGAAATGCCAAGTAGCATCAGCTCCATTCCATAGATGGGATAGGGGAGATAGAATCTCTGCCTTGTCTGAGGTCACCTATTATGAGTCATACATACTGGCGATTTATAAAAACAATATGTTTGCGATATCTTTAAAAACAAAGGATGATTTTCACTTAACTCTGATTTGGCCATGCCAATCATTGATTTTAATTTCTTATCATTAACTCCTTAGAAATTTTGATAGTTTATACTTTTGGTGCCTCCTGGGACTAACGTTAAGTGTGAACACTGTGGACTCTACCTAGAAGCCAATGACTCTTCTTCTCCATTTACCATTGGTGGTCAAATAAACTAAGAATCTCAACTAAAATACTTCCACATTTCTTGCATTATAGATTGCAAGGTGATGCATTCAATGGAGAAAAGATTAGGTAGCACACAACAGGTGAAGCCAAATATATGTAATTTCAATAAAAAGCAAAATAATACAAACATTGTAATTTATTATCATTTAGACTGCTTTACTGAAAAATACTGAAATACTTTTTTAAAAATGCAATACAAAATCAGAATCACACCTAAAACAACTGTTACTGACATGACAGGAAATTTCAAAGTTACAAAATTTGAAAGTTTTAGATTAAAAATCTCAAATGCTTCAAAAGTTTGTTAGTGTTTATAGCAAATTGAGAAGATAGTTCTTTTAGGTTCCATGTTTCCTATAGGTTATGGACCCCAAACCACACATTTAGCAATAGCTGTCTCTCAGAGAGGCGTGCAATAATTTCCATAAAAGAGGCCCCTAAACTATTTCACTTAAAGTTTCATCACTATTCTAAAGCTGTCATTCCTACAATCATAATTTCCTTTATTTTTCTGACTCACTGTATATATCTTTGTTAATAATTTACTTTCCATCCATAAGAAACTGATTTTTCTCTTGAAAATACCAGCATAGGTCTAGTGACAACACTATTTTTTTATTTCCAACCACAATATAAATAATGTAATAATGAGGACACTTCTTTAATACAACTAAATAATTCTCAATCAAGTATTTCTCCAGTCCAGACTAGAATCTTCTTTCTTTGTACCCTAATAATAGGTACATTCCTAAGAATTCCTGATTTTTTATATCTAGGAGTTTGTTTTCTCCCAGGTCGTGGCCAATTATGCATCTTACTCTCCTTTCATATTGCCACAGCTCCTAGATTTTCCAAAAACTCCTGTAATGTCCACTGGTTATTTTATCTATGATGTCTACATTTAACATTTTGTGAATTAAAATTTCATATGACTGCAAGGAAGAGGTTCGCCATCTGACTGCCACCCCCATTTTAAAATAGAAATGTGCAGCTAATAGTGCTCTTGGATCTGCAGCATAGATAATTAGATTCGCATCAGCAAATTGTTCACTCATTGCCTGTCATTTCGTGTTTACCGGGGGCAGTGTAGTATTTTTTGGTCCTTACTAAGACACGGTTAGAGAATATTTGCCATGGTATAGAAGTGAGATGTGAATGGGGGAGCTCTCTTAAAGGATACTTGCCAAACCAAACCAGAACAAGTGATAGATGTCACTGTTGCTTCATAAATTAAGGACTAGGAGAAAGTTATATGTGTTTTTAAAAAGTCAACCCAGGAAGCTTATGTGGATTTAGTTTATGAGATGCCTCAATGGGTAAAACTAAAACCACCCTTTACTAAAGAATTCAAATAATTTCCATTTTCCTTGGGCAGATGTTGAGCACTTTTTACTGCCTGGCCTGAGTGTGCCTGTCTGATGTTATCTCTAACAACTCATGTTATCAAATACTCCAGCATAATAAATGGCTTACTCATTATTATCCAAACACACTTTGTTTTCTTGATTCAAAGCCATAACTCTCTATAAAGTTTCTTCCCTTTTTACATATCCATCTGATACTCATTTTGCAGATGTAGCTAAACTTTCCCCATTTCTTACCTACAGATTTTCTTCCACATCTAAGTTCTTATGGCATTTATAATCTCATTCATTTGACAATTAATCAGGCATCCCTGTTTTTAATGCCTACCTTCTTGGCTTATTTATCTCTGGCATTATTATTTATCTTGTATTTTTCTGACATTCAGCCTTAACAGCTGTTGACTTACCTTGACACAGAAATAGTATTGCTATTTTTTCTTTACATCCCACTGGAGAAATAATTTTGTTATGTGTGCTTCAAAGTTCTGGGTCCTAGGAGATAGGAGCATAGGGAGATAAGGTAGGTAAAGATTCTGGCCTCTATTCCTAATATAAACAGATTAACTCCAAGTTCATCTAACTTATTTTCTGGGGTTCACTTGCCTTGAATGTCTTAATTATCATTTTATACTCCTTTTGGTCATGGTACTGACCTAATGCTTTTTGAACAAAACAGAGATAGCAAGGTAACACTAGGAATATACCTGGAGTGAGCATTAAAAGGTGTGAATTCTGAACCAAATTCTATCAAAAAACACTAGGGTAGTTATATACATGTCATTCAGTCTCTCATCACCTCAGTTATTTTTTAATTTGGGAAACAAAGACATAGATTAAATCACACTGAGGCTCTCACCCTGACTTGGTTTTCCCACGTCCATTTTCTAAAACCACTGCAACCATAGAACACAGAACATGCTCACTAAACATCAGCAGAATGAATCCTACTCATCCTGGCATGGTCACCCAATTTTTAAAATATACATGTGATTTTTCTAGTTGGCCTCAGAGCTCCAGCTTATGGCTAAAATAATCTACTTGAATGGTTCAGCATACAGCAGACATACCAGGAAATGAAGAAACAGAAAACAAAGCATTCAAAGTACTCATCTCCAATTTTTCATAAATAATAGCTAGTTATCAAGGGAAGGTGCAGTGGTACCCGCCAAGGCTCTTCCGTGTGGCCTCAGCCAGGAGGGATGCCAGCCAGATCAGCAATAACAGCCTCCCGAGTAGGGAGAAATGAAGGCTTTTCAACTTGGTATTCTGCTCATTTCTATTTTAAAAGAAAACAGTTGACACTGTCTCATGGAAAAGAAAATGCACTCAGATTTCATCATCAAATAGTATTTATTATTAATCCCCAGAGGCTTCATGGAGCTGCGCGAAGCATGCCAATTCACCTGCCACCTGCTAGTGGCATTTTTTGTCTATCACAACCTGGTCTCCTTGCTGTGGAAGCTAGAGGTGAGAAAGGGCAGTGACAAAAAGATTAAAGGGATGAAAAATAGACTCTGGAGGAAAGGTCACAAGAATTGTAAAAGGTTAGTCCGAAAAAGAAGGTAAAAGAGTTGCTTGGTTACTGTTTTGCAGGCTAAGGATGGTTTTCAGATGGTTCATTATCTGTGGGCAGGTAGCCTCTAACGCTGCAGAATATCAAACAAGAAGGAATGCATTTAGATTAAGTGGAGGAAATGTTGATCTGCCAGAGAGCAATGGACTACTCGGAGACTAGAAATTCTATCCCTGGGGAGGTTTAAAGGAAGAATAGAGAGTCAGACCTCCTGAGGGAGGGACACAGTGAACCGAGTCCACCTGAACGATAGGAACTCAGGCTCCCAGGTCATGATTTGACAGTTATTCTAAAATGATTGTCTTGACTCCAATTCTAAGGTCTCTTATGCAGAACCATCACTGTGGTGCTGCAAGCTCAGGGAAGCTTTCACGGTGCAATACGCATTTGTACTGAGCCCCAAGTGAGACTTTAACAAGTAGAAGTGCATGAAAGGCAAATCTAGGGAAAAAGAAGCAGAATCATCACGAAAGCATTGTGAGAACAAGGTAGGTGATAGCTGTGTGTCATAAAGAGTGACTGAGACCCTGCATTAAGAAATCCAGTTTGAATGCTACACCACTAACCTGTCACAAGACTTAGAACAAGTTGTTAGCTTCTAAGCCTCAGTTTCTTTATAAAATATAAGAAAATCAAAATTAATTGCACATAGCTCTTTTCAAGATTAAATGAGAAGTGCATGGCATGTTTAGTATAGTGCCTGACACACGGTAACTACCAAACAAATGGTATAGTGATAATGCTAATGGTTGTAGTTGTTATTATAAAAAGAAAAGTAATGTAAGAAGAAAATTGGATGTATGAAACATAAAAATGGAAAGATAAGACTAATACAGACTTTGATATTCTCCATCCATTGCATGTACTATACCAGGAAATTCTCTAATAACAACAAGCAAAACAACACACTTCATGAATCTCCTCTGCAAAGTGGTTTACTCCATCCTCTGCTTAGTACCAAGGGTGAAATAGGCTACGTAGAAGCCAGATGTGAGTCTTGTTGAGCATTATAGTCCTCCCCAGCACAGTGGGCAGGAAATGTGAAGTGACTGACCTTGCTCTTTGCTTTCAACTGCCTTTGATGTTTCTCCTTCATGTAACGGGCCAAAGGCAGCTGGGGTGGTTTAACTTTCAGCAGCCCCACTTTGGGACTTGTCAGGCAAAAGGTCATGCTCTGAGCTGGACTTGTTTCTGCTTGCAAGTACTCCCAGGGTTCCAGTGTCCTGGGTGTTCACAGTGCCCTGGGGCCCATGCAGCTGTAATTGGATACTCAGCCTGTAGTCACATCTGCTTAGTAAACCATGGAGTTTCACTTAATGGAAATGGAACCGAATGGAAAAAGTAGTCTGCAGAATGAAGGGACTCATTCTGTCTTTTCAATACCTTCTCTTTCCCCAGCACTAGGAGTGCCAAATGCGGTTTACTAGTTTGGTGTCAGTGAGCCAAGTCCATTGTCTGGTCTAGTAACATAAAAGACTCAACCCTAGAGTGAAGAAGTTTATTCTAAGTGAGCCCTATTATTTAATAGAAAACTTAAATTGAGATAACCTTGACTTGAATTTGATTCTGCTTCCTACTAGTTCTCTGGATATTACAAGCCACTTATTCCCTCTGAATTTTTTCATTTGGCAATAAAATGGGAACAGTTGTCTTGAAGATAAGGAAGTTTATTTATCTGTTTTCATTCATTCATTCATTCATTCATTCATTTGCTGTCTGATTTATGAAAGAAAATTACCAATGTTTCCTAATCATTTGAAAACTGTAACATGTTATAGTATCATTGAGTATCTCTAAGATGTTCCTATAAAAATAATTATTGTCCATGTTTATCAATACATCCTCCAGGAATTGAGAGTGTCAAAAAATCCAATACTCAGTAAGTAACTAGCTTACTGGACCATGATGATACAGCATACTTGGCTGGCTTCATATAATTTATAAATGAACTACATCTTAAAAATACATATGTAAATCATTTTATCTAATATTTCTGGTGAAACTCTTTCAAAAACGGGAAGCATCTCCAATTTTTGTGGACTATATTTTCTCTAAAAAAAATAGAGTAATCAATAGCACCACTTGCTTGAGGGCAGTTACGATCTTGATGTGACTATCTACCCAGAAATAAAATAGAGGACCAGCTATCACCTACCTTGTTCTCACAAAATAACACAGGTCTGAAGAGGCAGATACAAATCAGTTTCCAAACTGAGGAATCAATTAAATGTGGATTGGTGTAAGTCAAGAGCAGTAATTTTCAACAAGTGAAAAATTAATAGTAATTAACTCTGTTATTGTGTGATTTACCTACAAACTTTCACACATACACAGTAAAGGGCAGCATAATTCAGTGAACAATTAATAGTATGTGAATGAAAAAAATAAAGTCTCTGCTTTTCTATTTGTGAGCCAAATTATTTCATTCAAATCACTGAATCCCAACTCTCAGTTTCCTATAAACTAGAATCCTTTTTAAGTGAAGATTATAATACCCATATTGTGAAAATCAAATAAGTTAATGTAAAAGAAAAAAGCCTTGGAATGTATCATTTGTATTACTGTATGTTTACAATAGCTACAGAAACATTAAAATCTAGGTTATACTCAACTAGGTTTTGGTTAGCACTATGTGGAGAGACATTTATCATCTACGCAGCAAAGTACATTAAAGGAGCCATAAGAAGTCTGGTCAGAGTTTTCTGGAATCTGCACATTGACCTTCAAACTTTCTGCCATCTCCTCCATGAGAGTTTGCCTTGGCCTTTTAGTAGATGACTTTCTATATAATATAGCAATCGCTTTAGGATTTTAGCAAGATTTAAGATAAAAGCCAACTCTCTGAGAAAACTAAGTTCTATACTTTTTTTTTTTCTAATACTGGTCTCCATACTTGTGTATGTATATTTACAAATCCTTTCAACATCTGTCTTTATTTTTATTTTTGTCACTTAATTTATGTCAAATAACAGCTGTAAAATGTGAGATTTTTAAAACATATGCTTTGCCTAAGCCTACAAAATTTCATGTTGTCGCTTAAAAAGTCCATCTACCATTGCCAAATACAAGTTTGTTACCTCTGTGGGCTGTCTTCGCATAGACTAGTGAGAAGACATGATGTACATTAGATATAAAACCACAGAGCCTAAGTTTGTCCTATTAAATTGAAATGCAAACAATTGTTATAACCTTGTAGAGGATTGGAAAGAGTGAAAACAGCAGATGGACAGAGTACAAGAGGTCAGAGGTGTAGACCAGATGCCTGGGGCCAAAGACCTCCAAGTCTCCTGGTACCTGCACCACCTAATTCCAGGTGATGCAAGCCAGCAGGTTGAGGAAGGAGGAGAGAGAGCACTCCATATTTGACCCGGGGGATTTGAGAGTCACTGACCACTGTACTCAGATTAATTTCTCTCCAACTATGTGGATTTTCGGCTGTGGAACTGGGACATTGAAAGCTGCCTACTGTGGCTGGATTCTATATCAAATGCAAAAACAAAACCCCCTCTGTTATCAAGAAATCTCTTTTCTCAATAGTGTTTCTCTAATGAACACATATTGTTTCCCATGAAGTACTCCTAAATTATTTAAGAAGAACAGCCTGTCACCCCATGCATTAAGATTTTACTGTGCATACTCAGTTTCTAAGGTGCATTTGATAGCATTCTTTTGACTTTGGGAGGGAAATCAACAACAAAGGTTATTTTTGTTTGTTTGACTTTTTTTTTTTTGCAGATGTTGTGTGTGTGTGTGTGTGTGTGTGTAAGAGAAATGAGAATTATTTCTTAAAATCAAATTATAAATTAGAAAAATCCTCGAGCCAGAGCTTCAAGTGTTACCCCTAATGAGATCAGTGATACCCAACCACAGAAATAAAGAAAACATTTCATACCAATTAACTGTACGCTTGCTTTTGGGCGAAATAATGCTTTGGTCTTTAATTCGGAGTAACAGCCTGCAGGTGAATAAAAATAATAGCAAAAAATAGGAATAGGTGACATTTCAGAGAACCAGAATAGTAAAGGGGAACGGAATGCAGGGGAGAATCACAGCCAAGAATATGGGGGTGGGGGAGATGGAAAAAAGGGGGGAGGGGAAAAGGAAAATACTGGAGCCAGGGAGGGGGTAAGGAGAGCGGCAAACAGGGAAGAGATTGCAGGTAAAAATAAAACAGAAGAAGCCCAGGTGGAATTCATGCAAACTGTTCTCATCAACACTGCTACTCCCTCCTGTCACTGGAACTGTCAAACAGGCTCCGCTCGTAATGAAAGGAAAAATATTTTATTCAGATTTATTAATTTGAAAATGAAGCCCGCCTGTCGAGAGGGGGACAGTTCTTCTCAATCTGTCATCGTTGAACCACACGCTCCTGACACCGGGATTCATTTGTCTTGTCGGCTCTGACAGTTGGATTCTCCCAGAGCTCTTCCTGGTGGATCGCCCTGGGATTTTAAACCGGATGAAACACATTCCGACAAGGAACAGCCTCTTTATTAATGCAAATTACATGAGGAGGAGAGAAAAAAAAGAGAGAAAGAGAGAGACGCCAGCAGCCGCTGTGGTGTTCTTATCCCTGTATCAGTCATTTGTTATTTACATTTATACACATTTTTCAGTTTTAATAAAAGGAGACCCGGATTTTCAGTGACATTTATGGACAGTTTGTTTCAAAAAAAATGATGCCATCACTATAATTGTATGCAAAAAAAAAAAAAAAGGAAGAAAGAAAGAAAGAAGGAAAGAAAGAACCTGCTCTGCGCTCCCCTCTTGCGCACAGCGTCCGGGGAGCCCGGCCGCGCGTCCTGGGCGCACGCGGGTCGCCACCCGCTCTGCTCCGGGGACAGGGAGAGCCCGGCCTCCTGCGCCCCACCGCCTCGCGGTCCCGGGAGCACCTGCGAATGGCATGGGCGGCCCGGGGACAGTCACCCATTCCGGATTCAAACGCCGAGGCCCTTTAAACTCTGGCCTTTGTCTCCTCTGAGCAATCCGGAGCGCGCTCTCCACCGACCGACTGAGGGGCCACGGTGCCTGCGGCCCCTAGTACTTGGCCCAGGAAAACGTTTCAATTTGATTTATTTTTTTAAATCAGAAGAAACAATAATGGGTATTTAAGAAGGAAGCCAGCCCTGATTATATTTGCCTTTCTGCCAGTGTTCTCACGTGAGATGTTTTTTAGCTTTTAATGGAGAAAGGGGTTCCGAGGCAAAGACCACAGGCGGCTCCCACCAGGGTCCTGTGCGTTGTGCGCGCTCCAGATGTTTAGAGATGTCCGACCTGTCTGTATCCTGCTCAGATGAAGTCTTCTCACACACTGGCGGAAGTGAATACTGGTGCTTCCCTTGGTCTCTGGCCTCCTGTAGAGAAGGGAGGCAGTGATTATCTTCTCCCATGAGACTGGGGCAGATGCAGCAGGCTCTGGTATTCTGGGGAGCCGGATTCCAGTGCTAGCTCAGTACTGATAGTGACACAGCCATGACATGTCGCATCCAGAGCTTGGTCATTGTCATGACAAAGAGCAAGAGAGTCCTCCTATGCTCTCTCACCTTCCCACTGAACGGTGGTTCCAGGTTCCTCAGCAGAGTGACTAAATCAGAGTGATTTCCTGGTAGACTCTAGGGTTTATAATCATCCCATAGTATCTGCACAAAATTCTCGATGGTTAGGGAGAAAAAGCCAGAGACTTAGGTTCTAGTGGAGAGCCAGCTTTCAACTAAAAGTGAGGCCTTAGGCAATTGTAGTCACTTTCCAAGTCTCAGGTTCCTAATTTGTAAAGTGCTACAGAATGAATGGCTATCAAATAACCACAAATGCTAGTAAAACTTCAAGGGTCAAAGAAACCTTTCTACATTGTTAGTAGAAATGTAAACTAGTATCAGTGCTACCAAAGTCAGTACAGAAATTCTTAAAAACAAAACAAAAAAACTAAAAACTCCATTTGACCCAGCTACCCCCTGTCTAAGCATCTTACCAAAATAAAGATATCATTTTATAGTACTACTTGCATGCTCATGTTTACATCAGCACAAGTCATAATAGCTAAATCTTGAGACTGGTCTATGTATCTATGAACAGTTAAATGAATAAAGAAAATGTGGTATTTATACACAAGAGAGTACTACTCAGTCACAAGAAAGATACAGTTGTCAATTGCAACAAAGCAGCACCTTCAGACCATAATGCTAAGTTAAATAAATCAGATACACAAGCTTACACATTGCATGTTTTCTCTTATATGAAAAACTCAAAGTTAAAATAATTTAAAGAGCTAAATAAGAGATAGACAGTAGGAAACAAGAAAATATATGTTTTGTAAATGTGAAGGCAACCAAGCCATGGAGGGAGAATAGAGAGAAGGGATGGGAGGAGAAGTAAAAGAAATTAAGACGCATTGCATGCATATGTCAACTACCCATGATGAATGTAATCATTATGTACTACAAACATGTACTAATAAAATACTTATTAAACTTTTTTTAATGCAATTCTGGTCCCCATCCAGCAGCTGCACCTTCACCCAGGGAACTTAGAAATCCACATTCTTTGGTTTTCATCATGTCCTCCTGAACCAGAAACTTGGGGTGAGGAATGGCAATCTGAGCTTTAACAAGGACATTGCTGTGTCACCAAAGATTAAGAACCACAGACTAGTCCTTTGCAGCTCCATAACTGTTATTCTAAATATGTGCCATTATTTCTTCCCATGTACAGAATTTCAAATATGGTCAGTCCTCTGTTTCTGCAGGTTCTACATCCATGGATTCAATCCATTTCGATTGGAAAATATTAACACCACATTGCATCTGTACTGAACATGTTCAGATATTTTTCTTGTCCTGATTCCCTAAACAATACAGAACAACAACTATTTACATAGCATTTCCATTGCATTATGTGTTATAAGTAGTCTGCAGATGATTTAAAGTAGACAGGAGGATGTAAATGATTACATGCAAATATTAAGCCATTTGCTGTAAGATACTTGAGCATCTAAGGGTTTTGGTATCTGTGGGGTGGGGCAGAGGGAATTCTGGAACCAGTGTTCTGTGGATACAGAGGAAACACACTATACATTCATATTTTAGGAATGAACTGCATAGATAAGCTTTGCTAGTTTCTGCATGTTAGAACCTTTTTCTGTTCATATTTAGAATCTTCATTTTAACAGTTAGAAAGTGGCATTCAACTGGTCAAAGGTGATGCAGGACCCTCATTTCTCTGAATGCCCCGCCTACAGTGCCGGTTCTTTAAATCCAGGAGATCACTGTGTAAACATGAAGCATTCTTACCCATGCATAGCATCCTTAAAACAGGTAACTCCTTTCATTCTCCCTAAAAATTGCCTTTCCAATTAAATGAAAGGGAAAGACAAGACAAATAACCAAAATAGCAAGGAGAATTGCAGTGATGGGTATGAATACAATTAATGGAAGCAGTGGGGGGAATTGTCTTCTGCATGGTAAAGCGACACAAAAGACTACACCTTGCCAACAACCACATGTAAAACAAATGCCTGGGCCAGTGCACATTCAGCATCAGGGTATATATATTTGTTTAATGATGTCTCCACGGTCTATAGAATTAATATTTAATAGCACTTGTCAGCAAGATTCTATACAAGGGTTTGTTCTGCTTTTTTTTTAATGCTTGTTAGTGGTTGTATCTTCCTGGTTGTTCTTCTTTAGTACAATTATGCTTTGCATTTGCAGCAATGTTCATCTGCCTTTCTACTCTCAATTTGCATTATTTGTTAGGGTGGGGGACAGAGCAGGGTGTGCAGTAGAATAAAAAACGGCTTTCTTTTGTGTCTCTTCTCATCTCAGTCATAAACCTCTAAGAAAAAAACAAAGGTTTTTGTTTGTCAATTTTATATTAGTAGAGGACATATATAGTACGTACCAAGAAATGTTTCTTGTTTTATTACCATTATTGCATCTATCGATAGTAGCCTAAGAATTGGGCTTGGAAGAGTAAGTGAATATTGAAGTTTCATATTGATGTCATTTGAATATATTTCCTAAAGTCTGTATGTTGGAAATTTAATCCCCCAGAAAGCACTGCTGAGAGGTGAGAACTTCGAGAATTGGCCAGGTCATCAGAGCTCTGAGTGGATTAATGTGTCTCTCACAGGAGTAGGTATCAGATGTCAAAATGAGTTTGGCCCCTTTCCTGTCTTCCTGTAATCTCTCACTCACGCAGTGCCTTCCACCATCACGTAAATTGGCACAATGGCCCTCCCCAGGCCCCCTCTCCTTCACGGTGGACTTTCCAGCCTCTGCAAATGGGATACATTGCTTTTCTTCATAAATAATTCAGTATTCTGTGATAGCAGCATCATAGTAAGACTTATAGGACAAATATGTAATTTGGTTTGACTTTCTATTTCAAAGTTTCTTGTTCTCATTCTAAATGGAGTATTATACTGTGATGTTAAATTATGTCTAAATCCTATGTTGATAATTGAGACTTCTGGGAGATTTTATCTTTTCGAAAATGTCTTGAAGTGGACAGTGGCTTGACTAGAAGTCAGCACTTTTAGGTCTATCATAGTCAAAGGGGAGGATGTTTATTTTTTTAACCTAGCTTTGTTTCATCATAGCATACTTTGCACTAAAAAATTATAGCAGCAGGTTGAGAATCCATAATCTAAAAATTTGAAATCCAAAATGTTCTAAAATATGAAAAAGTTTGAACACCAATATGATGCAGCAAGTGGAAAATTCATGTGATACATCACACTCAAAACATAGATTCCCTAAAAATGTTTATAATATTACCTTCAGTCTAGGTTGTAAGGTATATAGAAACACAGGTAAATTTTGTATTCAGTACTTGAGTCCTATCCCCAAATTGCACCATTCTGCATATGTAGATATTCCAAAATCCAAAAGATCAACATGGAAAAGACTTCTAGTCCCAGACATTTTGTTACTCATTTGTAGTCTTATTGCTCATGTGTGTGTTTGCTTAGTTTTATGTTTTTTATCTTCCCAGTGAGATGGAAGGTCTACGAAAAGGCCATTAGGGTACAGTTTAGGGTGAAGATATTAGGCTAGGGTCTAGGGTAAGGACCAAAAGGTCCTCCAGGTTTTTCTTTCCCATTCTTTTGAGTTTAGTAAACTGTCAAGTATGTGATAAGCTTTTATAAATGTTAGGCAAGTGACTAAATGGATGAATGAAAATATACTCATGTGTGTTAATACCACGTACATAGTGAGAGACAGAAGGGCCTTTGATACAGGCCAACCTGGTTTCAAACATGCTGTGTGACCTTGGACAAGGGGACACAGGCAACAACACCAACAACACCTACCATGGAAACCACTGTGTCTTTTAGAGACAAAAAGCAGAAAGTATATCATTGCGCCTGGCTTCTAGTAGCCGTAATAATGCTAACCATTATTTTCATTATGGTCTTCTACAAATTGTGTTCTTAGAAGTACCATTTAGGTCCTCTGGCACACTGAAGGACAAATAGTTGAAGCTTAATAAATATATGCAATCTTAGTAACTGATAAGCTCTAAGCACATTTGAAAATGGTTGGTATATTGACAATTTCACAAATATGTACCAATAACAACTTTTTTGAGAAATGGTACTCATGTTAGCCAGCCAGACACAGGTAATAGTTCACAAGAAGACACTGCTCAACCTCACAGGAATGAAAATGCTGCTTGAGGAATGGAACATTTCTCAATACTGAGAGCTTGGCTCTGGAGTATACAGTTTCTAAAACTCAAGTTCAGGCTCACGCTCAAGAATTTACTCAAACTCTGGTAGTCTTAACAACTGTCAGAAAATAAATGAGTCCTCTGCCCTGTCCTTCTCTGTAAGTGGCACATACTGATCATTTATCTGCCCCCGAGGGCCTGGGTTGTGTCTTTTCATCAGCTTGGCACTACACGCCTTCACATCCTATCCTAGACCTTTTCACAGATTTAACTGGGGATCTATTTTAGGAAAAGAGAATAAATTGGTTTTTGCGGAAATCTACGTAAAAACATTTTCTCCTGAGTAGGTGCCCCACTGAAGGCTGCAGAAAGTTTCACCACTTTTGTTGCTGTTGCCATTATTGTTAAAGGGCAATCATGACTTAAAATGTGATGACAGCAGTCAAGTCCTAACTGCAGGGTACAGACTGGTCTCGCTAGCATTGCCTGAGGACCTATGGGTAACATCTTAGAGAAAACGCAGGGCTTCCCAGACTTGGGAGAGGTCATGGCATCTCCTAAAGGAAAGTTAAGGGTCACAGAGGATCCACCAAGGTCTCTACTGATCTTACTCAGACTGATCTACTGTTTGTTCTTCCGTTTTTAAAAAATGGGTCCTTGTTTGTAACACCTACAAATTATATTCTTGAGGAAGCTACGTGTACATATCACCACTTAATTGTTTTATTCCCTTTCCCCCTTTCCACCATCTCTCTCTCCAGATTCCTTCCCAGCTCCATAGAGTTTGCCTTCCTGTTCCCTACCACCTCTCTTTTATTTTGCTCTTGAAATTATTTTTATGTTGAGTTTTTCCTATTGAGAAAATCATGTGACATTTAACCACCTGTGTTTTACTTATTTCACTTACAATTATGATCTGAAAATCCATCCATTATCCTACATATGACTCAAATTTATGGTCCTTTATGCCTAAGTAGTTTTCTTACAGTGCCTCAAGATAATCAGACTTCCCACTAGTGCCCACACACGAGCCAAATTGTGCATGGCTAACTTCTTTCTTTCCTTGGGTTCTGAGGGAAGGTCATTGCTTAGGAGCCCATCCTAGGCCTTGCTGTTCAAAGTGAGTCTCTAACCACTTAGTATATCTAAAGACACTTGCTGCAGTGGACTTTAACTCTTCTTCTAGAGCAGGAATCAGCAGTTTTTTGTAAGGACTCAGACAGCAGGCATTTTAGGCTTTGCATACCATATAGTCTTTGCCACAAGTACTTGCTTGTGCTGCTGTAACATAAAAACAGTGGTTTAAATTACAAAGGGGGGGCATGTCTGAGTTCCAATAAAACTTTATTTATAAGCAGTGATATTTGAATGCCACATAAGTTTTATGATTTGTGATATACCGTTGTTCTTTTGAAGTTTTAACCACTAAAAAATGCAAAAAAAACCCCACACAAACAAAACATAACAATATAAAACAAACCAACAAAAAACCCAAGTAACTCACAGGTCACACAGGAACAGGTGAATCTGGCCCTGTGCCAAAATATAAGAGAAGAGATACATTACCATGGACCTTGCTACACCCAAATATTCAGACTGGGACTCACTATAATTGTACCTGCCAAATTGTTTTTAAAATAAATGAATGAATCTGTCTTCAGGTTGTTATAATTATAGCTAGAGATGAAAATATAAAGCAAAATGTTAATTTTAATATAAACTAATAAATACTTTCATCCAATGCTTTACAGTAGTTTATAGAGTACCTCAAAATAGATTCTATCAGCTGATCTTCCAAAAATCTTTGAAATAAAGTACAGTACATGATAATCATTATAGATAGGACTCTGAAGACTTAGTCTACTTGTTAAATGATTGTATCCAATACAAGATGAAGTAAAATATAAAAACACGGTTTGTGTTTTTCTAGTCAGTGGTTCTCAATATGTTGCTCCAAAGTAGCAAAGCACGCATTCCCCGGAGCCTGCTAGAAATGAAATTCTTGGATTCAACCCAGACCTACTGAATCAAAACCCTTGGCTATGGAGCCCGGCAGTCCCAGTTTTAACAAGCCTTTTGGATGGTTTTCATGAATGCTAATGTCTGAGAACCACTGTTTCAGCTCTGGACTCTCCTTAGCATCACCTAGAGAGTTTGCAAAAATAGTCAATGCCTGGACCCCAAAACCAGGAGAGTCTGATTCACTTCATCCCAAGTAGGTGTGGGCATCCTCAGTTTTCAAAGCTCTCCAGGTGATGCTAAAGCACATACAAGTCAAGAACAATTGCAGGAAAGGCCACGGTTCCTCCTGTAACAGGAAAAAAATGTTGCCCGAATTAGTTAGGATCACCTGCCATAGATCCAAGCCAATATTAGGTCCTGAACTTATTCTCTTCATGGGACACCTGAAGATGGATTTCTCACAGCCTCGGGGCACTTAATAGAGTTTCATAAACACCACAGGCCTGCAGACTAAGACCTGGTCCAATAATCTCTCACGTTCCAATTTCTCTTCAGGCTTTTCTTTCCAGTGCCACGGCCCCCTCCCTTCCTGCCTCCATCAGCTGTTTGCACACGTTCCATTAGAACTGGGCAGGTGCAGCTTGGAATGAAGCAAGAACTCATCTGTTCCTTCCTGTTCTCACTCCTGATGTTTGCTACTTTGTATGATTAATTTTATCAATTTTCCTGACCTGCTTTGCCACTGAAATAAATATGACAGCTGCTGTGCTGCCTCAATTTTTCCTCTTGCCAAGTGAGATGCTGAGATGTGTTTTCTCCTTGAATGCAGACTTGGGTAAATATCAAGTAAACAGATGAAACAGGATTCATCCTGGTCATACTGACAAAGCAGGTGTGGAACCAAATCCGAGTGCTCTAACGGCATATAAAAATGAGAAAGCTAATTTCTCACCTTCCAGCTTTCCTCAGCACTCATTCCAGAAAACAAACATCACTCGCCCACATTTCCAAGCAGGCCTGACTGATGGCTTCTAACATCTCACCCTGAAGTGTAAACTACCTGGTAGGTGAGTATAATCAAATTGTTAATCCCTGCCTACCTGTTGTATTTACGTGACTAGAAGAGGCAAGGTGCATAGGAAGGAACTGAAGTTACATCCAGGGCTGGAAACGCTAGCTGTTATTATGAAAGGAAGTACAAGCTTACTCTCACCAAAGAGGGAAAACATCGCTTGTATTGAGTGCCCACTGTGGGGCTGGTACTTTACTATTACATTTCATCATTAACTTTAATGAGTGTGTGAATCCCCAGTTTACACAGAGAAATAGACTCCAACAGTTGGGTCCTTGTCCTTAGTCACAGTTGAGGACCAGACTGTGCTCTCTTTTTGCCTCACCACAACCCACTGCTTTGATAGCCAGACACACGCACTCAGCTGCCTATGGTTCCTGCCCTTAGGTGCAGGCACAGCTTTAAGATCAGATTGTGTCAAGCTGGAATTTCATTCAGCCTGGTGGGAAAATAAAACAGGCCTGACTTCATTTGGCTTCATTTGAAGAAAAATCAAAAGGCACTTTAATCCAAATCCCGGCCTGTATGCCTTTGAGCAAGGTATACTCTCCCTATGATTCAGTTTTCTAGTGTAAAAAATAAAACGAAATAAAAAACATAGAATAATAACCACAAGGGTGGATTTTGAGGGTTAAATTAGCTTAGAAAGATAATGTACACAAAAATGCCTAGAACCATTTATGGTCCATATTAGATGCTTCAGAGCTTCATTTGAATGCGAGTAATATTCCCTTCATAACACAACTGAAATACTACCATGAGCTATTTATTCCTTTGACTTAAAAAATACTGTTAGGGTAATAGGTTTAGATTAATCTCTCTCTCTCTCTCTCTCTCTCTCTCTCTCTCTCTCTCTCTCTGTGTGTGTGTGTGTGTGTGTGTGTGTGTGTGTGTGTGTGTGAAGGCTAACAAAGTAACCTGGTTATTGGTGAGTGGCACCTGGTCATTTTTTATCGTTGATAACTAGCTGAGGGTTACGAAGGCAACTACAAGAGGAGTTAGATGTTGTCATGGACCTTTGTTCTGCAACGAGAGGTTAGTGATCCCAATTTTGTTAGAAAAAAAAAAAAATGAAGAGTTAGTAGCAAAGTTTATTTTCCTAACCTATCCAGCTGGAAGGAATCTTTTGAGATCATTTGCTTCTTGCCTTCAGGGATTTTAGATGGGACAAAAGGATAACCATAACCCTGAAGCAACTTGGCTTGTGAGCAGGTGACAGCTGACTAGAGTCCACGATGCGGTCTCTGGCAGTGTTCGTGAAAGTTACAACCGGCATGTCCAGCTTCTGTTCTGCCCACAGGGCTTGGCCCTAGAGCTGGCTTTGGAGGAGTTTGACTACTATGGTTTCAAGTACTGGAGAGGAGACAGAGATGGAGGTGAGACCAGAGTACAGCATAGCCTTCTGCTGGGAGTTTAAGCCAGGCTTGTCTTTTCTTATTCCTTTTTCTGCCCTTCTTTCCTTTCCCGTCATGCCTTGTATTTGGCCTGTCCCTCAAAATAATAACATGTTCTAAATATGAACCCCTAAAACTTGAATAGAGCCATACTATGGTGTCAGCTGACTACAGAGAAGCGATGTGTTTGAGGGACAGGAACCAAAGATATCATCTGCAGCTGGGGTCTCTCTCATTGCTCTAGAGGTTGTGCTCATATCAGTAACTCCTGCAGCGATCAAAGCAATAAATCGCTATGGACACCCACTTACACTTGACCGGGTGATCTTAGTGGAGACTAAACTGCTGGCCTGCTCCCGAGTACATCGTGAGGCTGAGAATGCAGGATCGTTCCCCCCATCCCCACCTACATCCAGCCTCCACTGAGCAGCTCTCCTGCTACCTTCTCCACTTGGCTCCCTGTTCAGAAAGGTAGAAGTGAGTGGAATGGAGACACAGGCCTTCTCAGTGGTCCCCTGAGCCTGATGAAAGCAGAGGTCTGAAGGAGTGCTCAGCTATTTCTCCTCCACTGTCTCACTTGTGAAAGGAAAATGAGATCAAGGAACAGAGGGAGGGAAGCTCCTGTGACTTTCCTTTGCATCGCTCACCGCACACATCATCATCTTGGTCACTCACAGCAGTGGAGAGTTGGAGGAAGTCCTCAGTCAGGGAACTGCTTTTATGAGCAGAAGAATCGGGCATGTGACACGATGTCTAATTTTCAGCAGCCCAATTGCCCAGGCAGACTCCAGACTGAATTCAGCTCTTGCTAAATGAAGGGAATGGGGAGGGGGCTTTCCTGCCTGCAGAGCAGTTAAACGCATGATCCACGACACAGGGCTGGGAGGAAGATTTTGTTTGGAAAATGCAAAAGCCTCAGGATTTTGCACACAAACCTAGTCTTCTAATGACAGCCTTGGGAACCAGACATTTCTAAGTGCTAATTAGAGGTGCTGATTATCATGCTTACCCTGTGGGGGCTCAACCCAGGTCCAAGAGCAAAAGCCATGGATGAAATAAAGATTGTTACAGTAGCTCCCTGTGTCACATGAACATCAATACTGAATTGTCAATGCTCAGGCACAATCCAATCTGGGTCTCTGACTATTACAATGACAGAGTCTCAGAGTGATACACAGGGCTGTCACACCATTCACCATATGCAGTTCTGATCGAGACACAGATACTTCGTCCTAATCAATCAGGAAAAACTCAGCAGGGTTCAGATACAAAGAGATTGACTATGACAGGATTTCCTTACCATGTGAGCCAAAGCCATGGTTGGGATACACAAGGAACCCACATACAGTTCTAAAGATGTGATCTTTTTAAGACAGTGTGCTGTGTTTCAACTTAGGACCTTAGCCATGTGCACACATGATTTCTCTCCCAGAAAGGTATTTGGGTTATTGATTTACTCTCACTTTATACCCATATCTTTTGACAGTTCATGACTATATTGGAAAGAGAATGGGCATCAGAAACAGAAGTCTTGAAGGTGAGGCTTAATTTGAGAGATATTTAGGCAGTGTATTGAAAGCTAGGACTAGATTGTGAAGGGGTGACTACTGAACCTAAGCTTTCTAACTTTAGTAGCCTCTTCTGCAATACCTACCTCCTAGGATTATTGCGAATTAAATGAAATAATGGCTGCCCAACTGTGAGCATTGTATCTGTCACTGATGTTGATCAAATCCTCCTGGTTTGGCCTTCCATTCCTCATTTTGAATAAACAGAAAATAATAAAGCCCTTCTTTTACAATTTTTTTTTTCAAAAATTACTTGGGAACATGCTGTTTAGTGAATCAGTTTAAATTTGTAAATCGTACTGATTATTACAAGCACGGCTGGAGTTGTCATCTACTTGGAGCCTGGATGTCTCACCTAGGTTTAGACAGGAGTCCTAGCCTTTAAACTTTTGATCTACCGTGCAATCTTGGACAAGTGGTAATCCTTTCTACATTTTAATCCCAAAATGTATCTAACAAAACTTTTAAGAATTCAAATGTAATAATTCATGCGGAGCACTTTGTCACCTGCAAATCACTGAATGTGTGCATCTTCTTTATGGTCCAGGGGGCTGTGGTGTTGGTCAGATCCAGATTCTATACCATTTCTATCATTTACTAGTGCATATCCTAGGGTAAGTTAATGAAGTTAATCGATGCTAAACACCTGCTATACGCACCTTACTGGAGACATGGCATGTAATTAATATCCACTATCTCCTGGTTCTGAGAGACACAGATTTCGATAAGTAGGATACTTCTCTCTGCTGCAAAGGTGAGGTCAGTGCAAGCAAGTATTAATATGAGTTCCACACCTGAGTGTGCAAGTGTGCAGTGAGAAGTATGTGATGGTGCATAGAGAGAGGAGAAATGAATCTCTACCTTGCACACTGGCACACTTGCACACTAGGTATAATGCTATGTCCCTGATCAAAACAGACCCCACAGCCATCAGGGCGGCAGCAGAAGAGGGCAGAGCCCTGTGCTCCTTCTTCTCTGCTGAGATAGTCCCTGCTGCTTGTCCCCTCAACTTATCACTAGAGCTGATATTGCTCAGCACCAGCAATCTGTGCATTGAAGTCACATTGCACTGTTAGGAAGCATAATTCCAACCCTCTCAGATTCCACTGTAGCTAATTGTTAATACCTTCTCAGACACAAAGGAGGAAATCAAGGTTGACTGCAAAATACTTCTCTTTGCTTTCAGAAGGCGTCTAACTTAAGTTCAGTGGAAAGCATTGTTCTGTGTATTCTCAAACTGCTCACTACTGTATGATCAAAATTCGGCAACATATGACGTTATATCCTTTTCTTTGAGATTGGCAATCAACATAAGCTTATCATTGGGGAGGGATTCTGGTAAAATAACTTCTATATTTTCACTACTGTTTCCCAAACTGATTTGATAACAGAAGCCAGTTTCCAAATACTACACTAAAATTCTAAGAAATTGGTTTCAAACAAAGCACTTTTGGCAATCTTGAAAATATTCTCTTTGCCCAAATACCCAAAATTATACTTTTAAGTTTTCATGGATCCTTCATAGAGAGATGGTGTTCAATAAGTACTTGCTAATTGATAAGCAATTTGACAAACATAGACAATTTTTATGTTGAATGATGTGACAACATAAACAGTAAATCAATTACTCTATCAATCTACAAATATTTATGCAACACATATACACTCTTTCTATGAAGTTATGGTTTCATATAAAGAAATTTGCCCTAATAAAGCAAAGAATTCAAAGCACATTTAAGCAAAGTCAAACATATTCCTTATGTAGTTTTATGTTTTGATGGAGAAAAATACCTGGCATGGTGTTTGGAGGATGAAAAAAATTCAGCTTTGATTTGGTCAAACAGTGCAATAATATAGCAGTTTGTTTGTTTCTTGATCACGTTTCCCTCTGGCCTCATAGGAGAACAGTTACTAGCCATTAAACACTGGTTTTCTGCTGTCCTGATTCTCAGTATTCTCTGTTTCATAAACTACTGAAATGTGCACAAAACCCTAACACTCCAGCACCCAAACTATATGTCTTACATTTTCTACTCCCCTATTATTACTACAATCTTTATCAGATTACATATCTTCATGAAAATTTCATGTACAGTATAGTCACAGTGTTTACAGACGACATAGTAAGAATTGTCCAGGCTGAATGAGATGAGAAAAACCTGGTCTAATTCTCCAAGTGTGATTACACGAAAGATATAATTTTGATTTCTCATTATTTTTTTACAATGTCATTTTGTGGTTATCATATGTAATACTTGGTGTATGAGCTTGTGCATTCTGAAAAAGATAGCCTCAGTCTGGAAGGAAGTACACACCTCCGGGTCTTCATATCCATGCAAATGTCTCCTTCCAAGGTCTTAGCAGTGGTGGAATCTGATGATTTACATTCCACAGGAAGGGTTAAACTCATCTCAGGGCCACTGTTGTCTCAAGACAACTTGTCAGCCCACAAGAACATTCCGTAATGGATTTGAAGTGAATTGTGCAGCCCCTTGCAAGGTGGATGCTGTATTTATTGAATAGACATTAAAAAGAACATTTCTCAATTTCTCAGCACTGAACTCAGGGTCAATGGATCTTCTTGGCACTGACATGCTGAGTCAACTCTTAGCTCAAAGCTTTTAAAGGGACTGGGGTTAGATTAAAGGATTAGACTCTGTCTTGAATGTTTCCCTGGCAAAATCATTGGGTCTTAAATCATTTATGTTGCCTTGCACCGCTTTATTTGGCCTTTCGCTGCTGGTGTTGAAAGCTACACACACACACACACATGCACACACCCATGCACACACACGCAATTTGTACACAAACACGATATGAAGAGTCTAATGATGCCTTTTTTGCAGATTTGACTAGAGATTTTTGGTCTCAGAGAGGAAACGACTTCAGACATATCATATAGGTCAATTGTACCTTTAGCAGCAATTTTAAAATAGCAGGTCCTGCCGGTGTACTACCAAGCCTCCAACAGCGGTGCCCTCATAGCCTACCACACTGTTATCTGTAATGTAGACCCAATTGACTAATTGACTTTGTGGGAGACAACCACATCCCATCTCACACACCCTCTACATTCATCACTCCCACGTTAGCAGTCTTTGAAGTATCCACCCATGCAGTCAGTCACTGTCACCTGTCACCCTGGTAGTAGTTTGTGTACACATAATGCCATTCACTCATTGATGACTTCTTACAAAAGAAAACAAGGCTTTATACTCTTGTACAAAGAAACAGGATCAAACATAAACACACGTATTCTTCATGTGATTTTATATATTCTAATGAAGAAAAATTCCTACCATGATGCTGGGAGCATGTAACAGCTCCGTGTTTGTTATCCATACTCATGAACCAACCCCAGAGAGGTGCAGTGTGGTGAAATGGATATTTACAAGGTCACCCCATATTGGAGAGGATACAAGATTTAAAGGGGCCACCTGGGTTCAAATTCCTGCTTGACCAAGTCTTATTAGCTTAACAGACCTACTACCAACAAAACAAACATGGCCTTCTATTGTGGCAAATGAAATTTAAGAACTTTTAAAAATAGTTCAAGGAATCAACACACCAAATTGTTGATCTATGCAGTCAATCACTGTCACCTGTCACCCTGGTAGTAGTTTGTGTACACATAATGCCATTCACTCACTGATGACTTCTTACAAAAGAAGTCATTCTTTTTATCCCATCTAATTGCTAGTTGAAGTCACAATGAATAACAGAACATCAAAAAAATCAACTATTATGGAATAAATGTAATTGTGAAAAAGACAAATCAGGAATGATAGCTCCCACGCAAAATATTAAGTCTATGCCTTCCATTTGGCTTCATCTACTCTACTTCTTTACAAAAATCTGCCATGCTAACCAAGGTGGCTCTCAGTGATGTGCCAGCTTGCTGCTACCCAAACTCTCATTTCTCATGCTTTCCTTCTCTTCACTGTGCTGTCTCTCTTCTCTTCTGTCATCCAAAATCCAACATTTCCCACTGAGTTAAATTTAAAAAGTCATTTTCTCATGAGTGCTTTTTTGACCACAACAGTCCCAGTGAATCTGACCTTCTTTTCAATTGCAAACTTTATTATTTTCATGTGAATATTTGTTTTGACTTCTTCTGTTAAAACAGATTGAGAGATGAACGAAAGCTATAGCCAGGTTTCATATGTCATGTTTTTGGATCACCAACCTCCACTCCCTGGCAAACACACACATACACTTTTGCATATGTGATTTTTTACTGACAAGTGCATTGTGTATATGGCTGCCTAGTCCATCAATTATTTGTTTGCTCATTGATTCTGGCTCTTGTGTAAACTGCTGAGAACCATATATAACCCTCCCAACCATTGCTAGGTCTACTTAACTTCAGGCTCAGTTCAATCTCACCTCATGTCCTACAGGAAAGTTCAGCAGGAGGATTCAATAAACTTGAAAATAGTAACATGTTTCTACTAGTAATTGCTGCCCAGATTCTGTCCCTTCAGTTACTGCCTTATTTTGGGGAATATGTTCCTACCACGTATTTCAGTTTTGTACTTTTTCATTTTCATTGTGGTTGAAGGCCTACTTCAGAATCATGTAGAATGTCTCATTTACTTCAAGAATGAAGCCATATATAATGCTTAAAATTTATCTCCAAAAGCTGAGATATATGCTTTATATATATAATATATAATATATATTATATATTATATATATGTGATTGCTCTATAGTGTTCTTAATCTAATTCTCATTTCTCAGGCCAGTCCCAAAGTAGTCAATAACTAGTCGTCTTATCAAATCCTTTTTACCACATACCTTCCTCAATCTTTAATCCAGGCCTATGAATCCTGCTTCCCTTAGGAACTAACCACTCCATTTTATATACTTTCTTTCTTTGAATCTCCTCTCCTTGACTTTGAAGTATTACCTCTATTCTCAGTTGATTTTTCTTTTTGGCCTTCAAGATCTGATGCTCTTTCTGTTGCAGGCAGCTGAGTCAGATAGAAATATTAAAGGCAGTCAGACAGTGCCAGGCCCTTGAGGAAGCCAACACAGAGGACCTTGGAGGAGACAGACACCTCCCGTTGTGGGCCAGATCTCAAGACAAAAGACAAAAAACAAATGCATCCACATGCCAAGTACTGATATTCTAAATAGGTATGGATAACCTTGAGGAAGCCAGGAGCCATCATTCCAACCCCCTGCAGGATGAGTCACTGCTCCGTCAGAATGTCCACTTTCTATGCACCTCTCACCTCATGATTTTACTCTATGAAAGTCCCTAGAAAAGACAGACCTTTCTTGCATCCCAGTAGAGACCCCTTCTGTCTCTCTCAGACAGAAGCTTTCTTTATCTCGATAAATATATTCTGCCCTTAACCTCCATTGTTCCTAAAATTTATTCTTCAATTTTAGAGATCGCAAACTCATACTGGATATAAAGTAGGTTGGGAATTTCAAATTCCTTATAACACTTCTAACTCCCACTTCTCATCTCTCCATTGTTCTGCCTCTACCAGCCTCCAACAGAAACAGTCTGTATCAGTCAGTGCCCATTAGAGGAAAGATTTAATACAAGATCTATAAAATCTATAAATATGCAAGAATTTATAAGGTAGGCTTGCAAATGATTGCCTACAGAGTTAAGTGTGGAAGACCCCAAAAAGCTGTCTGCATGCTAGAGATCCCAAAGAGCTAGTCAAAGGCCAAGGGTCTGGAGCTCACTATAGTGTCTCATGAGAGTTGATATCTGGAGGCTAAGGGAGCTGCCCTGCAAGCCAGGAGCTGATGCCCAATGTGAAGGAGAAGACCGGAGCTCTTCCAAAAGAAACAGAAGTGAGATTTCCTTTCCTGTTCCCCTTTTTATTCCATTCAGGCTATAAACCTATTTGTTGATGCTACTCACACCCAAGGTAGCTCTTCAGTTTTCAGTAAATCCCTTCAGTCACACCCACAACTATGCTAATCCAATTAACTGGACTCTTCTTCTTCTTCTTCTTCTTCTTCTTCTTCTTCTTCTTCTTCTTCTCCTTCTTCTTCTTCTTCCTCTTCTTCTTCTTCTTCTTCCTTTTCCTTTTCCTCCTCCTCCTCCTCCTCCTCCTCCTTTTTTCTCAAATTGACACAATCAGTTAACTTTCACATATCAGTCTTCCTCGAAGTCAGCACCAGGCCCTCCTAAACTCCCATAAGGAGGGGCAGGATTCAAAATCCATCACTAGGGCTGACGATTTAGCTCAGTTGGGTAAGTGCCTACCTGGCAAACATGAGGTCATGACTATGATCCCTGGTACCAAAAAGAAAAACAAAATCTATCACTATATTTTCAGACACCATGATATTTCTCCTATAACTTTTAGAATCTAGTCTCAAGATCTTATCATATGTTCCTTATTTCCTAATGCAAGATATGCCAATCCAGCTGATAATACCAGCCCTGGAGTATATCTTAGGGCTAGATCTGTGGCAGTCACATTGATCTGAGCTCAGTACTGTTTGCTGAACAAAATAATAAAATGTAGGTATGAATTATCAGTGTCAAAGTTTGGCCTGATACATCTTGTAGCCTCATAAATGAAAGAAGTCAATGACTTACTCAGAAAACTTTCAGTGCTTGGGATCACTTAGTCCCTGTGAACTCATTGAATCAGGAAGAATATTTCCTGATTTCTTCTGCAAAATAACAGTATCAGGCATTTTTCACAGGAGCTATGGTAAAGCAAATACAGAATAGTATGTGAACAGAAGGATTAAATATAAGATTTCTTCTCTATTGGGCTTAATGTTATTCTTACTTTTCAAGGCCTCCTTGAGTCAAGTATTGAGCTATGTTCATAAACCTAAAGACATAGAGACAAAAATAATGTTAACCTCGTATGCTTCGAAGCTCAAGAGACAGATAAATTCCTAGTCTTTATTGGAAACAAAGCACAAGTAAGTCAGAAAAAAGAAGTCAGTTGCTGGAGGAAAAGTGAGCCTAGAGAATTTCTTTTTTGATTCCCATCAAATCAACTTTCCTAGTCTAGTCCCTAACATTAAGCTCCCCTCTTTTAGAATCAGAACATTCTGAAAGCACCACAGGAAAGCAACTAATCTAGATATAAAGAAACTTCCAAAATGCTTTCCATGGATTTAACAGCAGAATCCTCACAGATCAGGGCAGGCAAGTGAAAGAATGTGTTCAAATTGCTGAGGGAGTGGGATACTGTGCCTAGAAAGAATGCTATACTAGTCTTTGAAAGGAAAGATAAAACTTTCCCTTGGTAAACGTCCATGGGAGTTCATCATGATAAGACCTGCCTTTAAAGTAACAATAAGGTGAGTTCTTCAACTTGGAAAATTAAAAAAAAAAAAAATTAACTACCAGTATGAAAACATAAAATTAAACTCATGGTAAAGTAAGAGGATAGTCAGGTCATGGTCATGTAGCAATCACTTTTAACTCTAAAAGTATTAAAAATAACTAAAGCTATAATAATTTAATAGGTACATACATAATGTAAAAAGATGTAAACTGCCACATCAGTAACATGAAACGTCAGAGTAAGTTGTTGATGTAATCAACAATCAAGTGGTTGATATAATCAGACTAATGTGCAATGTAATAGATATAAGATATTTTATGTAAAACCAATGGTAACCTCAAAGACAGGAAAGATGAAAATAAAGCATTGAAAGGGTACTACTACAAAAATTTTCAAGAGAAGACAGCAAGATAGGAAGAAAGGAACTGCGTAAACAGTTTTAAAAAACTGCATAAACAATTTAAAAAACTGAAAGGCAACAGTAAACCCTTGCTTATCAATAAATACTTTAAATACAAATGGATTATTTCTCCAATCAAAAGGCAATGACTAAACAGAAGAAACAAGATTCAACACTATGTAGCCAGCAAAAAACAACTGAACCTTAAGAATATACAATGGTAGAAAATGAAGTGATGGAAAAAAGATTTTCTGTACAAATAGTAACCAAATTAGAGCTGAAGTGACAGCATTTATATCAGACAAAATAGATTTTAAGTCAAAAACTGTCACAGGAGGCAAAGGTCATCATATGATCATAAAGGGATCACTTCATGAACAGAATATAACACTTGCAAATAAGTATCTACCCAACACTGAAACTAATAAATATATAACATAAATGTTAGTGGAACTGAAGGGAGATACAGATAAGAATTTAATAATAGTAGTAAGCCTTAGCACCTGTTTTCAACATTGAGTAGTTCATGCAGACAGAAAATCAATAAGGAAATGTTGAACTAGAACTACACAGTAGGTGAAATGGGACCTAGAGATATATCCAGAATAATTCATCAAATAGCAATAGAATATATATTGTTTTCCAGTAAACATGAAAGATTCTAAACAACATGAAAGATTCTGTTAGGCTACAAAACAAGTTTAAACAAATTTTAAAGTATTTAAATCCTGTCCAATTAACTTTTCTAACCAGAACAGTATAAATTAAACATTAATGAGGAGAGGGAAAATGAAAAATTAACGAATATGTGGAAACTAAATAGCACACTCATAAATAACCCATATTTTAAAAAAATCAAATGAGCAAAGCACTTATTTTGTAACTAATGAAAATGGATAAGCAGCACACCAAAATTCATAAAATGTAGCAAAACCAATTCACAGAGGGAAATTTATAGCACTACATACCTATATATTTTTTTAAAAGTCTCAGATTAAATATCTAAAATTACATTTCAGGGAACCAGACACAATATTAATAATTAAATCAAAAGCTATCAGAAGGAAAGACTTAATGAAGATGGAAGCCAAAATAAATGAAATAGAGACTGGAAAAACAACAGAAAATAGTGAAACTATGAGATGACTTTTAAAAAAGATAAAACTGGAAACAACAACATGAGGGGTAAAATACAGAAAATGACTAAATATTAAACAAAAAGTGATTATAATTGATACACAGAAACACATGGAGTCATAAAAATTACAATAAGCAATTATATACCAAAAGTTGAAGAATCTACAACAAATTGACAGATTTCTAGAAACTACAAGCTATAAAAACTCATTTATGAAGACAGAAATGTTAAGTAGCCCAATGAGTAAAAGATTGAATTAATAATTAAAAACACCCTAATAATAACAAAGTCTAGAAACTCAAGCCTTCACTAGAGAATTTTTATAAAATATTTAAAGAAAAAAATTCCAATCTCTATCAAACTATTACAAAGCTAAACACAATGGCCCCCTCACTAAACTGCATAGTTTGGATAAAAGGGAAGACGTCTAGACTCTTTTCATAAGGATACTACAAGAAGATAAAATTATAGATCAATACTTCTAATGAACAGATGTGTAAAATTTCTCAACAAAATACTAACAAAACAAAATCAACAGTACATTTAAAGGATCACTTATCATGATTAAATGAAATTTAGCTCTCAGATGCAAAGATAGGCAACAGGTACAAAGTGACAAATGTGATATACCATGTCCTCAGACTGTGGGACATAAAGTCATATAATTAACTCAAAAGCATTTGACAAACTTCAACAAATTTTTATGACTATTATCATCAATAAACTAGGTGTAGAAATACTTCAGCATAGAAATGGTCATATGTGATTAGCCCACATCATTGACAATAATAAAAAGTTGAAAGTTTTATCTAAAACTAAAAACCAGACAATACAGTACAGGATATTCTAGCTAGAACAATTAGTTTAAAAAAGAAATAAAAAGAGTCCAATTGGAGGGAAAAAAAGAGATTTAACTCTGTTTACAGATAACATGTGTTGGTGTACAGAAAACCCTGACAGTCTCACCAAAGCACTGCTTGAATTAAAAAACCAATTTGATAAAGTTTCAGGTTACAAAGTCAACATATAAAATGGTACTGCTTCTACATATTCATAATGATCTGTCCAAAAAGAAACTAGAAAAAACTCCTAGCATAATACCATTAAAATATAAGTTTTGACACTATCATAGGAATAAATCTGACCAAAAGGGCAAAAGATCTGTATAATGAAAACTGTAAGATATTTATGAAAGAAATTAAAGAAAATATAAATAAATGCAAATATATTCCATGTTCATGGACTGGAAGAATTCCTATCATAAAAAATGTCCATTATACTTGTATTAAGGTTACCCAAAGAAATACAAGTAGTAGAACCAATAGGAAGGGAGAGAGGGGGAGAGAGACAAGACAGACAGACAAAAAGACAAACAGAGAAAGACAGAGAGAGAGAGATGGAGAAAAAAAGGAGGGATGGAGACAGAGAAGAAGGGAGGCCTGAAGAGAGAGAATGGAGAGGGGGTATATTGAGAATACCAGCGACAGCACAAGAGGATTTGTTAGAGGAACTGACTCATGACACTGGAGAGGCTGAGAAATCTCACAATAGGCCATCTGTGGACTAGACACCCAGAGGAGCATGGACCAGTTCAGTCTGGAGGGCATCGGAATGAGGGAAGCTGGCTGAAGTTTGACATCCCAGTGCTGATGAGCCTGGAGTTCAGGGCAGTGGTAAAAGAAACAATCCTAGTGTGGAAGAGAGAGCAAATCCTTTTCTTTCTTTTTGTTTTTGTCCCAGCACCCAGCCAATTGGATGGTGCCCACACACAATGAGAACAGATGTTCCCCATTCGGTTCACCAACTTTCATGTCACTTTCTTCTAGAAACACTCTCCTGAACGGAGTCAGAAGTAAAGTGTATCAGTCCTCAGTAATGTCTTAATCCAGTCAGTCTGGATTATCCTAACTAAAGGTAACTACGGACTCACTGCAATCCCCATTAAAATTTCAGTGACATTCTTCCTTGAAATAGATAAAAAGTAATCTGAAAATTCATATGAAACCACACACATACAAAAATCCTTTTATAGTCAACATAATCTAGAAGAAAAATAACAAAACTAAAGACATCACACTACCTAATTTGAAAATACTGCCTACTACAAAGTTACAGAAATCCAAACAATAGGTAACTGATGTAGAAAGAGAAATGCAGATTAATGGAACAGAATATGGAATACAGAACTCAGAAATAAATTCTAATATTTTATGACTAATTTACCTTCAACAAGAACACACACAAGGAAAAGGATTATATTTTCAAAAGTGCTGGGGAAACTGCATATTTACACTTAGAAGTAAAACTGAGCACGTATCATAGCAAGTGAAAAAATAAACAAAATAGATTCAAGTCTTTAACAAAAGATCTAATACTTCTAGGAGAAAACAAAGAGAAAGCTTCCTAATATCAGTCTGGAAAATAACTCTTTTAAGTATAATGTCTTAAAAGCATAGCCAAGTAAAGCAAACCCAGGCAAATAGGATTATATTAAATGAAAAGCTTTGCCCAAGCAAAGGAAATGATAAACAGATTGAAGGAGCAACCAATGGAACCAGCAGAAAATATTTCTAAATAATACACATATAACAGAAGGTTAATGCTCAAAGTATGTAAGAAAACACAAACATCTCAATGACAAATAATTAAGTAAACGAATAACTCAAATATTGGTGAAAGATTTGAGTAGAGATTTCTCCACAGAAGACATTAAAAAGGCCATTTTTAGGTATTTGAACACATGTTCAGCATTAACAATTGTTAAGAGAACTTTAAGTCAAAACCATAAAGAACACCTCAGGCCTGTTAGGATGGCTATAGTTTGTTTTTTGATTTTTTTTTTCTTTTTGTCTTTTTGAGGCAAAGTCTCGCTATGTAGCTCAAGCTGGCATTGAGCCCACTTTGTAGTCCAGGCTGGTCTTGAACTTGCAACAATCCTACTGCCTCACTGTTCTGGGATTGTAGGCGTGACCACACCACACATGCCTGGCTATTGTAACAAAGACAAAAGGTTAAAATTAGCTAAGATGTAGGGGAAAAAGGAATTCTGTGCACTGTTGATGGAAACCTAAACTGGTAGAATTGCTAAGGAAAGCAGTATGGAGGTTGTTTTAAAACATTAAAAATAGAACCACCACAGGACTTAGCTAGCTACTTCTGGGTATATATTCAGAGGAAAAGAAATTGGTGTTAGTTGTACTCATGGTGGTCATTTTCCTTTGCTTATTCACAAAATTCAAGGCATAGCATTAACCTACGTATCCATTAACAATCATGTTGATTTTTTAATGTGAATATATATATATATCCCTCCAATTTGGGAAAGAAAGCTGCCATTTGTGATAACATAGTTGAAACTGGAGGAAATTGTGATGAAGGAAATAAAGCAGGCACAGAATGATAAATACTATATATGACCTCACTTATATTTGAGATCTTAAAACGTCAAACTCATAGAAGTAAATAGAATTGTAATTGCCAGGGTGTAGAGAAATGAGGATGGATTTAGTCAAACGGTATAAATTTTGGTCAGGATGAGTATGCTCTGAAGAGCTAATGCCCAGTATGATGACTATAGTTATAATTCTCTGTGGATCACTTGAAATATATGTTCATTAGTTTTATCTGGAAATTATTTCATAGTATACAGAAATTTTAAGACACTGTCTTGGAAACCTTACAAATAAACAATTTTATATCAGTTACACCTTAGTAAAACTGAAAAAAAGTCAGAAAGTTTTAAGCTTGTGATTTCTTCCTCTAAACTCATTCAGCAAAATGTAGACATCTGTCCACATCACTCTTTATGCACCATAAAGTTCTGTTTGTACAAAAACCTGGCAACTTCAGACTTTATCTTCTACAGCCATTTGGTTCCAGGCAGTGGAAGGGGACCATTTAAGTAACTGTTTGCCATCATATGACTGAGTTATCACCACCTATTTCCCATGCACAATAAAGATTTTTTGGAGGGCTTTTTTTGTTTGTTTGGTTGGGTTTTTTGGGTTTGTTTTGTTTTTGTTTTTCCTTTCTCTGAAGCTAACTGGGTCAGAAAACTAAGATGAGATTCTCATTTTAAATTTTCTATTCCCTTGGACACATCTCTGGTCCAAGTGCATGGTTCAGACTTCCATCAGAAAAACAGAAGCCCTTCAGTGTATTTGGGACATAAAGGTTTAATACGGGAATTAAGGGTTTGTTTGATCTTTAGAAAAGCTAGAGGATTAAAGGTCAAGGAAGCCAACAGTGAAAATATCAGGCTGAAGCTCCAGCACAAGTGATTTTTTTGAAGCATGCCAGCAAACTGACAAGAAGTTTGTCCCAGTTGTGTAGCCTGCAGCAGTGATGTGAATGGGTCTTGAAGCTCACTCAGAAGGCACTGTCAAACTCACCTTTGCCAGAAAACACAAGCTTCTCTTTCTCTACTTTTTGAATCATAGAGTCTACAGAGGTAGACGATATATAATTTCTCCCTTGGCTTCCACAATGCATGTAGAGCTGAGAAGCAGATGATGGTGCTGTTCCATTGACAATCTTAATCTAGGCCAATTATTAAAAGCAATGAATCATTCATGACCATACTCCAGGTTTGCAGATTACTGAGATCATATTGGGGGATACAGAGAATTTCTAATGCTCAACATAGAGAAGAATAATTACCTCGCCTAACCCAACACCTATTCTTGTTCTGCCTTATAAGGCAAAAAATTCTTTTTAAAATGCTGTATATACATTTCTGCAGATTTTGCAAGATAGTTCTGCATCTTCAGTGCCAAAATCCTGAGACAGGTAACTGTCATTTCTCACTTGGAAAATTCTTTTACCTTCTTCCAGTTCTCTGTACCCAAACTGATATTGCTAGAATAAAGTCAGATAATGACACCTTAGTCCTTAAAATTTTTCAGCAACATGTACACCCTTTCCTGGGTTTTATGGATCTTAAACACCCATCAGGTTTTAACTGTGCTGTATTTTGCCTTCTCAGACTTGATTTTGGCTGCCTACTACATCCTGGCCTGTTCTTCATTCCGTACTCTTCTTTTGGCCAAATAAGTTCAAAGTTCATCTATATTTTCATTTAAGTGTCATTGCTACAGGGAGCCTTTCCCAGTCTTATTCTCAGTGTCCTTTTCTCTCCTCTTTTAGCTTAAGTCTTATTCTACAAGTACTCTTTTTTTTTTTTTTTTTTTGGTACCCGGGTTTGAACTCACAACCTCGTGTTCGCCAGGCAGCCGCTTATGCTGCTGAGCTAAATCTCTGGCCCCTTCCAACTACTCTTACTGTCCGTGCTTTTCTTGCCCAATAATCTTTGACACTGATACCATGAGAGCATGAAATGAGATAGAACTGATAAAAGACAGTGCACCCTCTTGCAATTGACACAGCCTACACCTCAGCTTCCAACTGGGACATAAGGTACTTTCAAAGTATCTCATAGAACACCAAAGAAAAACTGAGTCCATGAACCAATTTAGAATGACCAAAAAGAGGGAGCTAGAGGGCCATAAGGGCTTTAAAAATGGCCTTGTCCCCCGATACTGTGCTTAATTACATCTCCATTACTCAGTCCAAAGGTTGAAATCCGCACGGTATCTCACACGCTGATAGACCTCAAAAGTAACTGTTGAGTGACTTCAATGATTATATTCCCCGCAAACAATTTTTAGTAGAGTAACCACTAAAAGCCTATGAGGTAAAAGATGATTAAAAGAGATACTGAAGTTTAAAGATTACCAAACATGTATTTTTAGTGGACACGAGGGTAAACACAGGCCATTTTTACAATGCTTCGACGAAAATAATTATTGACAATTTAATTTTGTGTGCCTCTATTCAAAAAGTAAGTTTATTTTTCCAGTCATTCTTTGCTATTTCACTTGATGGAAACTTTTTTATCAAGTCATAATATTTTTTAAAATTTATCTTTCCTAGGGACAGGGATTTAGCTCAGTGGAGTAAGCACCTGCCTGGCAAGCACAAGGTTATGAGTTTGATCCCTGGTATATAAAGAGAGAGAGAGAGAGAGAGAGAGAAAATTTATGGTTCCTACATGAAAATATTTCTACAGTTCTTTTTGTATACAAAAGAACTGCCAAGTGTAAGGTTTAAAGTTAGTGATAAGTCCAATGAATAAGTCTTTTCCTGCAACTGAAAAACTTCTACAGAGATGAGTTGTCTTCCATGGTATGTGTTTCTTTCCTTCAGACAATCCTAAGCAAATGCTGCCAGTGTCTGGCTCCTTGGGATTCTGTGTACCATATTTTTAGTATAATCGATTCATTTTAGTTTTTTCAGACTGATTACAATAAAAGGGACTTGGCAGTCCCTTAAAAAACTACAATCGCATTCAAGATTGTTTCCTCTGGATATTTAGTAATCTCGATTGGAGTTTGGGGCATATCAAAAATTACTATCAGTTCTGTCACCTTGTAGGCTTATTGTCATAGATGGCTAACCTCATCCTTTTATGTGTGTTTTGCAAATGGTTTGGGATATTGAAGCACAAACCCAAGTTCCTAATACTTGGTGAAAGGGGCACTCACAGTGTGCCACTAACACTGCCAACATCTTCAAGAAAAGGCAAGTGTTTCCTGTAACAGTCCTTACTCCACTTAGAAGTGTCCAAAAGGGGACTCTCCCAGTTTACTTCTAGAATAATGAAATAAAGACAGAGAGTGCTTACATGTTTGGAATGTAAAATAGCAACACCAATGCAGCAAAACTTCATTATCAATAGTATTTTTATTCTGTCTTTCTCAAGTGAGCAGGATAGAACAAAAGAAAGTCTGTAGCACATTAGGCATGTACATCACCCAGGAAAAAAGAATCACAAGAGATACAGGATTTTCAATAGAAATTGAATGTAAGCAAAGCCTTTCCTAAGACTCTCCGTTTACCTCCATTTTTGTGCTTTCTCTAAAACTCATGAATGAATCAATCGGGTATGTTTATGCTTCCCCCAAACAACTTTATACTCTGTCAGAGCAGGCTATATTTCAGCAAAGTTAAGTGCATCTCTGCTGTGTGAATTCCAGCACAAGAAGCACGTGTTCACACGTTCATGCCAGGGCGTCTCTCTGTGGTCCGACCTTTGGCAGGATTATAGGGCCGAGCACCATTTTGGCTGTGAGTCAAAATATGCTCTGTGACAGAAGGGAGAGCTAGCGACCGCAGGAAGAATGCAGGAAACAGAAGTAAAAACAACAGCTTGGTGTTTTATGACAATATTGTCTCCTTTATGGTCAATGTGGAAAGAAACTTTGTAATTGAGAAATGGAACTCTGAAATGATTCTTCTATTAATTATTTTTCTAGTTTAAATGAGTGTACATTTTAAAATAATCAATGGGCACTTAACAAGTACAAAGTCATTATTTTTAATAAGATCATTAGTGCATTTTTTCACAAATGGTGGTTATTGAATCTATACTGCCTATGAATAAAAATGTCAGATTTCATTATTACTATTCTCTAGTAAAGTTTAACGGGTACATTGTATTTCATAGTGTATGCAGCAAAACTACTCTCTCAGTTACTTTTCTGTCATTGATGAGACAAAATACCTGATGCCTAAACTTAAAGAAGGAAATATTCATTTATCTCACAGTTTGTGGAGGTTTCAGTCCATAATCAGCTGGCTCCAAGAAAGGGTGACATGACACAAGGGCAATAGTTCAAGGCAGCAGAAGACAGCAAAAGCAGCAAGAGCAGAAAAGGGAGAGAACAAGTTTCTTTTCCTCCCTTGTATTGTGTACAAACTCTCCACCCTAGGGTGGATTCTCTTCTCTTGCACAGGCTCAGGAGGTTTACAAAGTGAGGACTCTGGCCTCCTCCTGAGTCACTTAAACTGCTGAAATTCTCAAGTTGACACAATGTATGAACCTCTACAGCTACTTTGTAAACTAGACTGTTCTCTCCCCCTTCTCTCTTTCACTCTCTCTGGTTCTTGCCCTCCTTTATGTATGTAGTATATGTGTATGTGCTCATAAGTGGTTAACTTACTCTTCAAATATTTCTAATCCAATTATCATCCAACTTACCTCAATTTATTCATACTATTTGGCCATACAAATCATATGTTACTTTTTTAGATTTAATGTAGAAAGTATCAGGCTCACAATACATTAACTCAGATTTTACCTTTTTAATCTATATTCTAGTCATCTCAATTGATTTTCTGAAGATGCATGTCAAAAAAGTCACCTTTTTTTGCAAGCAGCTCATTACTAGATTCTGAGAGCATGGAGGTGGCCTACTTTAGAAAAAAAGCACAATTAAAGAAAAACTACATACTACTGATACTTCAAATGTGATACAAATGAATTTCTAATAGGTACTGTTCACTGCATGAGTACTAATCACCCACTAGAATGTCAGTGTTATAGGGGGTCTCATAAAGCAACTTGGTGACATTAAAAAAAAGCTAAATCTAAGAATTCATTGATCTATTTCACAGATTTACTCATTTCTTCCATTAAAAGGGTTTATACAGTTTTTATTCTACTGGATAAAAAAGGCAAATTTTAAAGAAAAAAAAGTTTAATTTGTGACCAACTAAAGAAGTTATCTAGATGGGAAGAGACATTGAGTGGAATCTCAGTGGTGTCTAAATTGTACTTATTTTGGATTTCAGACATACAACTACAGGTCTATGGAATTTAGTGCCTAAAGAATTTTTGTCTATGATTTCCCCAAAAGAGCACTGGGCAATATTTTCCACAGAAATCAAAAAGTTTTAGATAATTATGATACTCAGCTATCCCTAGGTGGGTATAATTTTGTATTCAAACATGCTTATTGCCTCTTTTGCCCTTGGACCAATAGAATCACATTTTAGTTATAGGAAAAGAGGACTTCACTGAGTTACAGAGTGCCACATGACGGCATTCTTGTCACATACTTAACACAAAGACAGGAAGAATTCACTCTACGTGAATGGGCACATGTAAAGAAGAGTGTCCTTTCAATTAATATTAAAAAATATTATCTGGCATAAACATGGGGACATGGACACTCAGGAATCCAAGAAGTTATGAATACACTGTGATGGACTTAAACAGAAGGTCCCATGGTGGTGCTGAACCCTCACTGGGTAACACTGTAGATAAAGGAAGTTGAAAATAGCAAAGGTCAAAGCAAAAGAAAAAACAATAGCAATGATCACATGAGAATTATGATGCTGTGTTCTGTGTATGCATGAAATGACATTCCTATGCCACTTCTCCTTTAGGATACTAAGTAAAAAACTATAAAAGCTTCTCCATGAATTAAAACCCCCATACTAATGAACAGGGCAGCACCTGGGAGCACTGACTGTAAGGCTTCTTTGGTTTTAGTGTTACTCTGAACCAATAATGGTAAGAGAAGCATATTACAGAAGATACACAATGTACAGATCCCATGTAATGAGGTTGGCAAAACCTCCAACAACCAACTAGGCAAACTTCCATGAAGCCAGAGTGCAAGCCAAGTTTTCCCATCTAAACCACAAACCCAAAGATAACCCTGATTAGAGCTGAGTGGATCCACAAGGACAAAATGGTCACTGATCCAAAAGCAAAGAAGAAAGAAGGATTCAGTGGCACAGTACCTGCTTTTAAGGTCACAGTCACCTCACAAAAAGGGAGGAGGGATCTGGGAATGGCTGTACCAAGAATGTGCTGTACACTAAGGTATTGAAAAAGCTAACTTGGGGACATGGTGAAATAAGAAAAAGGGGCAGAAAGCATTAATAGTGGAAGTGATTGAAGCTAGATGAAATTGAGACCAAAAAATCCAGTTCAATGAATTCATGTTTGCTGTGTATTTCAGCTTTCAGCATTAAATTAGGAGCTATTGATATAGATAACTAGAAAACTGAAATCAGGGGCTTTGTGCTAGAGCATTATAGTATAAATATTGTCCTATGCTAGTTTTCTAGAGAAGGAGAGGTACTATCATATTAAATGTAGTGTAAAATATGTCACAGTTTCAGAACTGCTTAAATGTGTATCTTAGCATTAAAAGTACCATGCAACAAGATGGTTAAAGAGAAGAGCCAACTCCCTTCCCATTTCACATAAAAATGAATCAAAACAGTAAGAAAACAACTGTATTCTGACTAGCATGTCTGTGAGAGAGTGCAGAGTGCAGCAAAGCTGTAATGGAAATGCACATGGGATATAGCGTCAGGAGGGCTGCAGAGAACAGGATCTTTTAGTTCTACTACCTTGTGTCCCTACTTAGGAACATCTGGGAAAAGACTTCTCTCAGAGGGGAAAAAGGTAAGCAATGCATTCATTATTCTCCATTAAAATCACAGATAAAAGCCAGGTGAGGTGGCATGCATGACTATAATCCCAACACTTTAGGAAACTGAGGGAAGAGGATGGAAAGATTAATCCCAGCCTGAGTAATTTAGCAAGAAACAAACCAAACAAACATCACTGAGAATATAATATAGCTCAAGGGAAAGGCAATTAGATCAAAATTCAGCATCATACACACACACACACACACACACATGCACACAATACAATATTTTGTTGCTGGAAAACCCACAAGTCGTCAGAATTCTTGACCATAGCCTAGAAAACTGCTCACTGCATGACAATGCATCAGAAAGATCTCTGGTTGTGGATGATTCTCCAGGACCTAGATGGCTGCTGCTAGATGCAATAGCTAATGCCTACTGCAAAATACAATTTTGAGTGTAGAGCCATTGCGAGTGAGTATCTTGCCCTGGGGCCTATGAGTATTGTACTGCTTCAGGTTAGGGCATCACTGACACTGTGCTCAGTTCATGCAACACAGAGCATGAACTCAGTCTCCCAGCTGTGGTTTAGAGGTGCCTAAACTAAACAGCAGTGACCTCGGTCCCAAAGACCAGCCAGCCTGTAAGTATCCAGGGCTCTATTGGAAATCACTTAAGCACAAATGGACCTTTGCAGCACCTACTGAATACCAGCCGTCTTCTGTCCTGGCCATAAGTGAGGATCCTGGGCTTGATCCACAGAGCAGCCACAGAGACATTTGCACAGTAAGTCACTAAGACACTCATGGTAATCATGAATGCTGACCGCAGCTAAAGAAGCTACATAGAAACTATGCTTTTCCTCTACTTGGAGCCAAGACTAAATACCACCTTAGGACACATAAAGGGTAAAAATTTTTTTGTATGAAACATATTTTAATAACATTGGAAAAAATAACCACTTCACCATATGCACAGATATCAATATAGGGACACAAGAAGCATAAAAAAGGAAACATGACAGAGCAAAAGACCCATAATAACTCCCCAGAAACTGATGCCAGAAAAATAAAATATGAGTTGCCTACAAAAGAATTTGAAATAAGATCCCAAAGAAAGTCTGTGAGATACAGTAAGGCAGTTCAAGAAAATCAAAGAAAACAACTTATGATGAGAATTAAAAATTTGACAAAGATACAGGTAAAAAATATAAACAAATTCCAGAGCCATACACATTACAAAAAGAAATAAATATATGAATAAGATTTTCAGTAGTAGATTAGATCAAGCTGGAAGACAAATCTTTTGAAATAAACCACTCATAAGGGAAAAGAGAAAATAAAACCAAGAAACAAGGCTCATAGAACTATGGGACAGGAATAACTGAGCAAATATTTGCACTATGGAAGCTCAGGAGAAACCAGTAATGGAAGTAGAACCAGGAATCAAAATTTCTCAAGATTTGAAAGAGATGTGCAGTCCAGACCTATGGAGATCAAAGGGTATCAAATAAATCCTTTGCATAATACATTATTGTCAAAGTGTCAAAAGTCAGAAACAGAAAATGCAGTAAGAAAAAAAAATTGCTATATTAAAGGAAATCCCTACTAGACTAACAGCAGACTTGCCAATGAAAACTCTGTAAGCCAGGGAAGAATGGGATTGTATGCGCAAAGTGCTAGAATAAACCTTCCATTCAAAAATACTTTATCTAGCAATGCTGTCTTTCAGGTGGAAAAATACCATTTTTCCAGACAAGTAAAAGCTGAGTGAAGTCATTGCCATTAGACTAGACTAAGATCATTAGACTATGTGTTAAAAAAAATGTTTAGGAAGTTACCTCAGGTAGAAGTGAAAGGATAATAGTTTCCATCAAGAAAGCTCATGAGAATACAAAATTCATTTCATTGGTAGAAGTAACTTCATAATTCAACTCAGAATATTCCATTCAGGTGGTGAAAATATATAGAACTTCAAGTACCTACTATGCAGCATAAAATTCAAAATGGTCAACAATAACCGAAGTGCCATGATGGTGAGAAATTAACAGTGTTAAAAACAATAAAATCATTATAACAAAAATAAAAAACATATGTCAAATGGAAAAAAATCTACAGCATTTGTACACAACAAAAGTAAAGTTGTTATCCATTTAAAAGACTATAACTGTAATATATTTATGCCAGTTCCAGAGTAACCATAACAATATTACAGCATATACATGAACGATAATGAGGAAAAAAAAGTTTAACAAAAATCAAAAGCACTAGTCCACAAAGGCAAACAACAAAAGTGGAGGGGAACCGGGTAATGAAAAGATCTGCAGAACAACCAGAAAATAACTAGAAAAATGGTAAAAGTAAAAAAAAAAAAAAAAAGGTAAATGTATGTTTTTATCTTTCAAGACTAATCTTGAATGTAATTTGGTTAAATTATCCAATTAAAAGACTAATATACCCAGCTATATTATGCCTATAAGTAACTCACTTCACTTGTAAGAACACACAAGACTAAAAGTGAAAGGATACAAAAAATATTCCATGCAAATGGAAATCAAAAGAGAGTAAAAGTAGCTATATACGTAACAGGCAAAATACAATTTAAGGAAAAAACTTTAAGAAGACTCAAAGAAGATAAACGATAAAAGGGTCAATTCAGTAATCTAACAAATACATGGAGCATTACACATATAAAGTCAATATACTACAAGCAACCAGAAAGATTTGCTGTGGTATAATAAAAGTAATTGACTTCAACATCCCATTTCCAGCAAAGAATAGATCATCTAGACATAACATCAACAAGGAATCAGACTTAAACTTCATTATAAACTAAATGAATCTTTTAAAAACATTTACAGAACATTCTACCCAACAACTGCAAGATGTGCATGATTTTCAACAGCACTTACAACACTTTTTAGATTAGACCACACATTATTGAGTCTTCCCAAATTTAAGAAGACTGAAGCCATATCACATATCTTCTCTGAACACAATACAAGAAAAAAAAAACCTAAAAAATAACAGGATGACTTTTAGAAACTTTGCAAATATATGCACATGAAAATGGAAACATAACTTACCAACATCCATGGGATCTAATGAAAGCAATGTTAGGAGGAAAATTTATAGTACTAAACACATGTAAAAAAAAAAATAGGGAGATTCCAAGTAAACTTATGCCTCAAAGAACCATATGCTGAACACAAAAACTAGACCTATGTGTCTCACTATGCACCAAACTAAAATAAAAATAGATCAAAAATCTAAATAATAAAGCAGAAAAACTAAATTTGCAGTAAGAAAGAATGGGTAGTACTATTGAAGACATAGGTACAAGCAAAGACTTTATTATCAAAACCCAAAGTGCAAGAAGAATACCACAAAAAATTAGCATCTGAGATCTCATCCTGTTTAAAAGCTTTTGCATGGCAAAAGAAATTATCAAGAGAGAGAAGAGAAAACCAACTGAGTGGGAAAAATTTGAACAAATACTGGTGGGGAAATGAGGGGGGAGTTTTGCCAACTGTTCCTCAGACAAGGGCCTAATATACAAAGAATATATATTAGAATATATAAAAGGTCAAAAAAATCACGGGTCCCCAAATTTAAAGACCCAATCCAAAAATGGGCTTCTAAAATGAATAGACACATCTCAGATAAAGAGGCAGAAATGGCAACTTAAATATATGAAAAAATATTCAACATCACTGGTCATTCAACAGATGCAAATTAAAACAATGCACAGATTACATCTCACACCAGAAAGAATGACTATTATCAAGGAATCAACCAATAACAAATACTCTCGGTGGGAGGGGACTGGTGCAGACACTGAAAATCAATGTGGAGAGTCCTCAGAATACTAAAACTTGCGGTCCCTTTTGACCCAGCTACTCCCCTTCTTGGTATCTTCCTGAAAGAATTAAAAGAATTATACCATCCATGGGTGGCTATGCACACCAATGTTTACAGCAGCAGAGTTTGTAATAGCTAAATCTTGGAAATAGCCCAAATGCCCATCAACTGATAAATGGGAAAAGAAAATGTTTTGTTTATATACATAAAATGGATTAGCACTCAGCCATAAAGAAAGATAAACTGGAGACATTTCTAGATAAATGGATGCATCTTGAAACTGTACACTTTAGTGAAATAAATCAAACACACACATGTAAATATTGTTTCTCCATTGTGAGAAACCAAAAATGTAAGTAAGGACCAAAATATGTACTAGATACTATCAAATGGGAGGGAAATTCTCAAAAGAGAAGGCGAATTGTGAAGGCAAGAGGGAGAAATGAAGGAAGGGAAAGAAAAACTTACAAAGGCAAGAAAAAGAGAAATAAAGCTCTTGTAAATAAGGACGAGAAGATGGACTGAGAAGAGAAATTGTAGAGAGGGACTGGGAAGAGGCCAAAAAGGAATCAACATAAGTCACATATAAATACAAATTTCCTATGATCACAGTGATCATTGTGCACAATTTAAAATGTACCAATAAAATTAATTAATTGAAAAAAGAAATAAAATCAACCATAAATATTAATAAAACAATAATAAAAATAAATAATATAAACATTTTAAAACAATATAAAATATTACCAAAACAAAGAACTATTTTTTAAAATAAAATTGACAAAACTTTAGTTAAGTGAAGAAGACTCAAATAAAATCAAAGATGAAAATGGAGACAGTACAACTGAAACCAAAGAAATACAAAGAATAATTACAGAATATCAGCAACTATATGCTAACAATTGAAAACCTAGAAGAAATGAAAAATTTCTGTGAACATTCCATGTTTGAACTATGAAGAAATAGAAAACTGGAACAGACCAATGATAATTAATGCAATTGAATCAATATTAAAAAGGTGCCCATCAAATAAAAACCTAAAACTGATTCTGCCAAATATTCAAAGAAAAACAAAATATAAATATTTGACTATAGCAAAAAATAATTAAAAAATTAAACATTCTCTCAAGCACATTCTATGGAGCGATATCAGCCTGCCACTAAAGCCACACAAGGATACAAAAAAGAGGAGAAGTTGGAAAGAAGAGAGAAAGAAAACTACAGACCATTATGTTTGATGATTATAGGTGTAACAATCTTTTTTTTAAGTAAGCAAACCAAGTCTAGCAGCACATTAAAAATCATTCAGCATAATTAAGTTATATTTATCTTGGAGATATAAAAATAGTTCAGCACACTCAAATCAGTAAACATGATGCATCAAATTAACAAAATTAACAACAAAACATGATTATCTCCATAGATGAACATCCATTAATAATAAAGTCTCTTAAAATATAGGTACAGAGAAATGCATCTGAACATAATAAAGACCTTATAGGGTGTACAAATAGTTACTATTACACCAACAAAGGAAACGCTGATAGTCTTTTCTTCAAAATACAGAAAAAACCAAAAATGTCAAATCTCATCACTGTTATTCATTATAGTAATAGAACTCCTAGCAAGAGAAATAAAACAAAAGAATGAATGAAAAGGAGAATCATCTAAATTAGAAAAGAGAAATTTAAATCATCTTTGTTTGCAAATGACATAATCATATATATATATATATATATATATATATATCCCTAAATATTCCAACCAAAGCTTACTAGAATTAACCAACACATTCAGAAAACTTGAAGCATGGGAAACCACCATGTCTCTGTACACTGATTATGAACTAATTAAAAAATGAATAAAGAAATATCTCTATAATTGAGGTCACTACATACTTGTTAGTGGTAAAATTCAAGAGGAAGAACTAACAATTATAAATATATATGCGCCAAATACAGGAGAACCCAACTGTATAAGGCAGATACTAATGGACATGAAAAACTAAATACACAAGAACACAATTATAACAGGAGATCTTAACAGCCCATTGTCACAAAGAGATAGATCAACTAGACAAAAAGTCAGCAAAGAAATAACAGAACTCAATCATACCTGTGAGCAATTGGACTTAGCAGATGTTTACAGAGTGTTCCACCCAACCACATCAGAATACACATTCTTCTCAGGTGCACATGGGACATTCTCCAAAATGGACCACATATTATCCCATAAAACATTCTTAAGTAAATGCAAAGGTATTGAAATCATACCATGCATAATATCTGACCATAGTGCACTGAAATTGGAAATTAATGGCAAAAGAAATTGTAAAACCTAGATAAATACATGGAAATTAAATAACAGCCTTTTGAACAACCAGTGGGCTACAGATGAAATTAAAGAAGAAATAAAACAATACCTACAATTCAATGAAAATATAGAAACAACATACTGTAATCTGTGGGATACAATGAAAGCAGTCTTAAGAGGGAAATATATAGCAATAAACTGTCATATCAAGTAAACAGAACAAGAACAAATAAACAACCTAATGCTCCATCTCAAGCTTCTAGAAAAAGAAGAGCAAGCTAAATCCAAAGCTCATTGAAGAGAGGAAATTGTAAAGATTAGAGCAGAAATCAATGCAATTGAAACTATAAAAACAATACAAAGAATTAATGAATCAAAAAAGCTGGTTTTTTGAGACAATAAACAAAATTGACTAACCACTAGCTAGCCTTATCAAGAGAAAGAAAGAAAAAAACGCAAATTCATGCAATAAGAACTGAAAAGGGAGAAATTACTATAGATCCCATGGAAATACAAAAGATCATGAATACCTCCTTTGAAATCTCTACTTGCATAGAGTGGAAAACACGGAGGAAATGAACAGATTTCTAGAAACATATGAACTACCAAAGCTCAACCAAGAAGATATAGCAATTTTGAACAACCCAATATCAGCTATTGAAATTGCAAATGTAATTAAAAACTTACCAACAAAGAAAAGTCCAGATCCTGATGGATTCACAGCTGAATTCTACAAGCAATTTAGACAAGATTTGATGCCAGTACTCCTTAAGCTCTTCAATGAAATTGAGAAAAAAGCAATCCTCCCTAAATCATTCCTGGAGGCAAGTATTACTCTGATACCAAAGACAGAGAAAGATGCAACCAAAAAAGAGAACTATAGGCCAATCTCACTAATGAACATTGATGCAAAGATTCTCAACAAAATACTGGCAAATAGAATGCAGCAAATCATCAAGAAGATTATACATCATGACCAAATGGGGTTCATTCCAGGAATGCAGGGATGGTTTAACATACGCAAATCAATAAATGTAATACACCACATCAACAGAGCCAAAAACAAAAACCACATGGTCATCTCAATAGATGCAGAAAAGCTTTCAACAAAGTCCAACACATGTTCATGATAAAAACCCTTCAGAAACTCAGAATACATAGCATCTACCTCAACCTTATAAAGGCCATCTATGACAAACCAACAGCCAACATTATACTAAATGGACAAAAACTGAAAGCTTTCACTTTAAAATCAGGAACAAGACAAGGATGTCCACGCTCGCCACTCCTTTTCAACATAGTTCTGGAAACACTAGCCAGGGCAATCAGACAAGAGAGAGAAATAAAAGGAGTAAAGATAGCAAAGGAAGAAGTTAAATTATCATTATTTGCAGATGACATGATACTCTATATAGAAGACCCAAAAAACTCCATTAAAAGACTGCTAGAGGTAATAAACAAGTTCAGTAGTGTAGCTGGATACAAAGTCAATGCTCAAAAATCAATAGCATTCCTATACACAAACAAAAAACTCACTGAGAGAGAAATTATGGAAATATCGCCCTTTACAATAACATCTAAAAAAATGAAATACTTAAGAAGCAACCTAACTAAAAATGTAAAAGACCTATATGCTGAAAATTATACTACGCTGAAAAAAGAGATTGAAGAGGATATTAGAAAATGGAAGGACATTCCTTGCTTTTGGTTAGGAAGAACCAACATTGTGAAAATGGCTATACTCCCAAAACTGTTATACAGATTTAACGCAATCCCAATCAAAATAACATACATACCTCACAGATCTAAAGAACACACTACTAAAATTCATTTGGAAACAGAAGAAACCTAGAATAGCAAAGGCAATTCTAGGCAACCAAAGCAAGACAGGAGGCATCTCAGTTCCTGACTTGAAACAGTACTATAAAGCCACAGTGATAAAATCAAGTTGGTACTGGCAAAGAAATAGAGCTGAGGATCAATGGAACAGATTAGAAGATGCAAGCACAACTACAAAGACACTCAGCCACCTGATATTTGACAAAGGGGCTAAATATGTCCACTGGAAGAAGGATAGTCTCTTTAATAAACGGTGTTGGAAAAATTGGCTCTCTACATGCTGAAGACTGAAACTAGAACCATGCATATCACCATGCAGAAAACTAAAGTCTAAATGGATCAAAGACCTCAATATTAAAATAGAAACACTAAATCTCCTGGAAGACAAGATAGGTAGAAGTCTTGGAGACATAGGGGTAGGCAGAGAATTCATGAACAAAATGCCAACTGCACAGGAAACACTTCAAAGAATCAACAAATGGGATCTCACATTATTGAAAAGTTTCTGCACTTCAAAGGAAATCACCAACAGAGTGAAAAGAAAACCAACAGAATGGGAAAGAATTTTAACCAGCAACCCCTCAGACAAAGGACTTGTGTCCAGAATAAAAAATTGAAAAACATCAAGCCCCCCAAATTCAAAGACCCTCTCCAAAAATGGGCATCTGAGATGAACACACAGTTCTCAGAGAAAGATATACAAATGGCAAATAAATACATGAAGAAATGTTCACCATCACTGGTCATTCGAGAAATGCAAATTAAAACAGCATTAAAACAGATTCCACCTTACTCCGGAAAGAATAGCTGCCATCAAGAAATCAACTGATAACAAATGTTGGCAAGGCTGTGGGGGAAAAAAGAACACTGCTCCACTGTTGGTGGGAATGTAGACTGGTGCAACCATTATGGAAATCCATATGGAGAATCCTCAGAAGACTAGGATTGGAAGTTCGATTCAATCCAGCTATCCCCCTCCTTGGTATTTTCCCCAAAGAACTGAAAAGTTCATATCACAGTGATATATGTGCACCCATGTTCATAGCCGCACAATTTGTGATAGCTAAATCCTAGAGACAACCAAGATGCCCATCAACTGCAGAGTGGATGAAAAAGATGTGGCATTTTTATACAATGGAATATTACTCAGCTATAAAAAGGATGATCTTGAGGCCTTCATAGGCAAATGGAGACAACTTGAGACTATCCTCACTACTGAAATAAATAAGAATCATATTTATAAATATCATATTGTGTCTCTAGTGTAAAAAGTAAATAAGAACTACAAGTGTAATAAAACCAAAATGTATAATTGCTATTGTAAAAAAGAGAGGAAAAGAAAGTGCTCTAACATACTGCATGTATGTTTGAGTGTGTAAAATAGATGACCATATTGCTGAATCTTTGTTGGATCTTTGAGCAGAACTGTTTGTAGTCTGACTGTTTGAATATTTACTATGTACCCTTTAACTTTGTAATTTGAACAACTACATCCAGGATGACAGTACGTAACTTATAAATTACTGATTTCTTAGTGGGGCTTTTTCTCATTCTCCTTTTTCTTTCTTTCTTTTAGAATTCTGCATTGTTGTTACCCTTTTTTCTGTTTCGTTTTTTTCTTCTCTTTAAATAAAATTTTAAAAATGTATAATTGCTATTGTAAAAAAAGAAGAAATAGGAAGCGCTATAAAAGATATAGCTGCATGTATGTTTAGATGTGTGGGATTGATGGCCATATTTCTAGGTTCTTGTTGGATTCTTGAACAGATCTGTTTGCACTCTCACTGCTTTAGTATCCACTTTGTGTGTTTTAATTCTGTAACTTGAATAACTATTTCTAAAATAACAATATGTAATGTATCAACTAGTGATTTCTTACTATTTATCTTCTTTTCTTGAAATTCTGTAATATTTCTACCTTTTTCCTGTTTTTTCTCTTTAAATAAAAAAATGAAAAAGAAAAGAAATATCTCTATAATAAGTAAACAATACAATATCTAGGATTAAATCTAACAAAGAAAGTGAAATATCTCTGAAATGAAAACTATAAAGCTTACATGAAAGAAATTCAAAAGAACACAAATAGATAGAAAAATAGTCTATGTTCATGCATTAGAACAATTAATATTTCTTAAAAGTCTGTACTATCCAAAGCAATCCATAGATTCAATTTAGTTACCACCAAAGTATCAGTGACAGTCATGACAGAAATGGGAAAATAATCCTAAAATTTATAATGGAACTACTAAAGATGTCAAATAGCTAATGCAATCTGAAGCAAGATAGATGATAGATGACAGATATAGATAGATAGATGATAGATAGATAGATAGATAGATAGATAGATAGATAGATAGATGATAGGGAATAAAAGCTGGAGGCATCACATTATACACCTTCAAAACACACTACTGAATAATAACAATCAAAACAGCATGATACTGGCATAGTAATGAACACAGAATATAGATTCCAGGAAAGAATGGATGCATTTAAATTCAAATGATTTTCACAAATCTATGAAGAGCACACATTGATTCAACCAGTGTGCTAAGAAAACTGGATATCCACAAGAAGGAGAAATGAAACTAGACCTTTACCACTTATAAGGTACAAAAATAGATTAAAAATGAATTAAAACTTAAATTAAAATTCAAAATATCAAAATACTGAAGGAAAACAAGAGAAATGTTTCATGACATTAGTCAGGGCAAGAACATTTTTGATAGCTCTTCAGAAGTACAACCAAAAAAACAAAAGGCTACACAATGGGATTATATCCAACTAAAAACATCTGTAAGAAAACTATCGACAGAGCAAAGAGACAATTTATCCAGTGAGAGAAAATATTTGCAAACTGACAGAGTTAATATCCAGAATATATAAGGTAGCTAAAGCATCTCAATAACAAAGCAAAAACAAACAACCTAATTCACAAATGGGCAAAACATCTGAACAAACATTTCTCAGAAGACAATATACAAACCGAAACAGGGATTTGAAAAACTGCTCAGAAATTCTTGATCATCATTGACTGATCCTTCATCAAATGATAATCATTTGTAAATCAAAATCACAATGAGGTTTCATCTCACTGGAGTTAGAGTGGCTATTAGCAAGAAGACAAGAAATAACAAATAGTGACAAGACTGTGGAGAAAGTGAACTCTTATATACTATTCATGGGCATGTAAATTAATATAGTCATCCTGGAAAACACCATGGGGAATCCTTCCCCAAAAAAGAAAACAAAAGAAGAATCACTATGAGGTCCAGCAATCCCACTTCTGACCATATCCAAAGAATACATAATCAGAATATTGATGAGAGGTCTATATGGTTATGTTTATTGCAACATTATTTGTAATAGTACAGATTTGGAATCAAATGTTCAAAAATATATCAAACATTAACATGAGCTAGTTTCCACTGTGCCTCTATATGTTGGTTGAATAATATCAATATCTCAACTCCTTTTACCTAGAATGGTACCTGCAACAGTACATTTTATGGGCTATTTATTGGAACTCAGTGAGCAGTTCATCTCATTGGAATAAGAGAGATGAAGCAAAGAAGAGAAAAGTTTCAAAGAAAAGACAGATTTTAAATTTAGTCTTCAAAGTAGAGATAAGAAGGTAAGAATTTTGGATGGTCATAACAGCATAATAAATAAAAATAAGAAGCATAACTACAAGATATGTATATTTATCAAATGGTTAAAGGAGTTATGAAATTCCCATAGAAAACCAATTAGTTTGCATTTATGTCATGAATTTCCGGTATTCTTTCTTAATCTATTCAAAATAATCATAACTCTGTTATATGTAAAATGAATACTAAATGCTTATTAAAAGAGAAATATATGTTTTATGAAATTAATGAATGATTAATGAAAAGCTATTAACTAATGTGGCTCAACCTATACAATAAAATTTGAAATTTTCCAATATCTTAGAACAAGAATCCTAGCTTCAGGAAGAGAAATCTGTAGTGAGAGACTAGAAATGAAATAATGAAAGTTGAAGCCAGATTCCTAAGACATCACAAAAATGTAACCAAGAGGAAAATGGCACTTCCCTTCTGAAACCCTGGCTCTGTCTCTCCTCATACATTGGAATTACTGCCCACTACACCTATGGACATCAAACCTGTCTCTGCCTTCAGATTTCTTCAGTTCCACTCTTCCTGTGTGCCAGGTTGGATTGAGACACCATTGGATCTGTTCTTAGAAACAAAACAGTTCCTGGTTTCTTCCTCATGAAGTTTTTGGATGAAAGGAGGGTTTCAGTCCTGCACAGGGTCCTTAAGATCCACATGGATTCTAAGATTCAGTGTTTAGGCTTCTAGATTCTCAAGGACTCCATGAACTGGCTGCTCTTTAGAATCTCCGCTTACATCTGACAAGTTATAGAGCAGTGTTTTCAAACAGAAATATAATTTGAGACATGAATGTGAATCACACATGGTATAATTTCATATTTCATGTGTGATTCAGCATCAAAAAACTAAAGTGAAATCATTTCAACTAAAACACTCTACTTAATCCAGAATGTCCAAATTATTATAATTTCCATATATAATTAATGTTCAGATATTGTATGGCCCTTCATTTTATATTTAATCTTTGAAATTCATGTGTGTTCCATTTACATCTCAGTTCTCATTAACCATGTTTCAACAGGCTCAGTAGCCACAAGTGGCTGTGGCACTAGAGCCCATCCTGTTCCTGACTTAGGAAGATACAGGTGGCTTCAGTGTTCTGACCTTAAGCTGTACTGTACTGGCTGCCTTGATGTCATGAACTGATTCAAAAGGTTTGCCCTTCATGGTCATTTTGACTTTGAGGAAGATGCAGAGGTCACAGTGCCAGATAGATGAATAGGGTGCCCAAGAAGATACAAGAGTTTTGCAGGCTTGCCTTTCCATTAAATGGCACCTAGCAGCAGCGGTCATTGTAGTTTTGATCAAATGTGGGAACATAAAATCCTCAATGCATATAAACATTACTTGTTACAAACATAAGAAAAGATGAACAGTATCAACAAAAATGAAAAAGGGGATCTAGAAGAGGCCGGAGGGAGTCAGGAGGGAAGGGGAGAGGATGGAGCAAAAGGCACCAAGTTGTATTATGTACATACACCCATTCCCCAAGATGATTGTTAACTCTATACACTGCAAACATATACTAATTTAAAGACAAGAGATCTGCAGACAGCCGTCAATCATGATCTTAGTTTCATGTAATATTAAATGAATAAGTTTCACATGAAAATTGGAAATACCATAAATCTCCAATTATAAAAGAATATCAAGTAAGTATATAAAATTTTTAAAAAGGTTCACTGAAAATGACTTTCAAAACTGCTTCAGGAAGTGGCAAAAAAGCCACAATATGTGCACTAGAAGTGAATGGGGAAATTTAGAGAAGTATTCATAGGAATGTGTCTTTTACTGTAATAAATTTTAAAAACTTAAGCTTTCACTGTGTTCTTAAATCACCACTTATATGTGTTATGACAGATTAGGCATGGTGGGAGAAGTTTTAAAAAGTAGTGAAAGGAATAAAAAGAAAACAGTCTATAAAAATATGAAAACCAGTGACTGACAAAGTAGATCAAAACTTTTCAAAATCTGTTGGAAAGACGAGACATTACAAGATTTGAAATTCCAGCCAGTGAACTTGCTTATCATCGCCTGATGGCATTTGGAGTTGGAGATACTGAGTTTTATTCTTGTTTTACTGTGTCTCCACTGACTGATCCCTAACAAGTAATTTTCCATCATTGGGCCTAATATTTTTCATTTGAAAATGAGAATAATAATGAGACCTGAGTTCACCAAATTCTTAACAGACTAATAAATATCAGAAAAAGATGACACTACTAGAAAAGAGACCAATTTTCTGATTACTCTTCAAATGGAAGACTGTGAGCTTTCTAGTTTAGTGTCTTTCTGCTTTCATAAAACACTTTTCCAGAGTCTCCTAGGATTCTCTTTCCATGTACTCTGGTGGAAGTCCAGTGTTTCAGGCGCTGCTAGGACTTGTCTTCTAAGCAACCGTTACTTTGTTCAGGACACTGCTTTACACAAACTGACTTTCACAGATTATTTCAAAAAGTGTGCTTCTTGTCGACAAATACTGGTAGGGCTAGGTCTGATAAAGTATAGTAAACTATCTCTCAGGGCAGTAGGAACCAAATTAATGGAGCGTGTTAAATTCTGCATAAAACAAACATAAGACTAATAATACAGATGCTGTCACCCCAGGAGCAAGTTTGCTGTTCTCTGTGGAGGCTTCATATGCCTGGAAAATGGGTGATCCCCTGGTGGGCAGAAGTCAGAGTTCATAGCTAAATACAAGTGCATTTTCCTAAAACATACTGCAAAAGACATTCTAACAGTCACATGTTTGGGGCATTTTTATCTCCAACTGCGAACTCTTAGGGGAAATTTGCAATTTATTATTACTTGGATGCTAAAAGCCCAAGAAATGGTTAAGAACTCAGAACAAAAACAAAGTAAGTTCAAAATCCTGCCTTTGTTAAGAAATGTAAGGAAGATCTCTAAATGCCAAAGTACCTTATCAGGGGTCTTTTATGTCTAAAAGCTCATATCAAGAGTCAGTACTTTGAACATAATTTCTTTTCTTACTCTGTTAAACAGCAAATATTCTGAGCAATGTAACATCAAAATGCTGTCAGATATTTGTGCCTGAGGCAGAAAAATATTAAATCTTTTTTTTTTTTAACTCAGCCCATGTTTTCCAAAATATAGAGGCTGAGAAAAAGGCTGACACACAGGTAATTTATTTGGGAAGTGATGCTTTAGAGATGAAATAAGTTTCAGGGGGAGTGAATTGGGGAAGGAGGAAATGCCAGTACAGCAATTTAAACAGGTATCTGGTATGGATGACTGGTATTAAATTCCACGAGGCTTTCGGAAGCATCTTATGAAGTGAGTCTCAAAGCTGAGCACTTTGGATATGGTTGGAGTCAAATTTATCCATTGCCAAGGGTGACCCTGTGGGCAAATGTCAAGTAGATTTCAGTAAGTGTCTCAGATTGTGGCGTCAGCAAAACCTTCAGAAAAGAAGCAAGAAGTATGCAGTGTAGTCCCAATTAGAAAGGTTGTCAGGCTTCACCCATGCAAAGCAGGTCAAAGACTACAGAGAATGTGCTGCTGCTGCAGCAGAGGCTGAAATAACAAATGGGACTCAGTGGATTTGAACGGCACACATGAGGTGTCCGACAAAATCCACCCCTTCTATCACAGAGATCTCTAATAAGTCCAATGTCTTAGTCTTAGTAAAGAACTACATCTTATTTAATGGCCATAATCTCTGCATGCAATTAATACAAGAATGTTAGTAGGTCAAACATCTGATCTTAGAGTAGTAATTAACATCCATCATCACTCCAGCATGATCAATCCCAGATTTTCCACATCAGTAGCCAGTACTTCAGTTATAGGTCACTTGCCTGAAGGGTTAACCCAAGACCTTCATCCTTAAAAGATGTGCATTCTTAGTTACCCTTCCTTGTGAGGCCTTCATTGTTTTTTGTTTGTTTGTTTTTGTTTTTTTGTTTGGTGCTGGGGATCAAACTCATGACCTTGTGCTTACCTGGCAGGCAGGCGCTATACCACTGAGCCATATCCCCAGCCCTTGTCTTTTTGAGACAGGGTCTCACTATGCAGTTCAGACAAGACTTGAGATCGCTTTGTAGCCCAGGCTGGTCTTGAATTTGCAATGGTCCTCCTGCCTCAGCCTCCTGAGTGCTAGTACAGATGTATGCAACCACACCCAGCTAATTGTGACAGTGTTTTTTATCTCAGTTGTCAGTGGTATGGGAGCACCAAGATATGTCAGAGAGAATATGTTAGACTACAGAAATGCTCCTCTCTCACCTCCTAGTTCAGAAACCATAACTCCTCATGAAAACAGAGATCAATTATCTCATGAGTATCATCAATCTTTAACTTGTCTATTGGTACTCTGGCAGGAGGTGCCCACAGGGACCAGGTTATAATTTTAGTTTCAAATTTAGTGGAATTTAATGAGACGTTTGCCACGCTACCATTGTCCCCTTCTGGAGCCACGATCTGTAATCTGGCAAAGCCTAAAGATATTGGGGTTACACTGCACACATTTCTCCACTGGGATCCTGGAGTATGATGGCAAGAGGTGTGATCCTGTTTTCACACTTTAGTTCAGAGACTCGTGCATTGTATCTATGGAGGATGATATTAGTTCCCTAGAACTGGCATAAAAAATAACCACAGATTAAGGAACTTCACAGTGATGTGTTCCTTCACTGCTCTGGAGGCAAGAGATTCAGAATCTTGGAAGACTCCACGGAAGCATCATTCTTTGCCTCGTCCTACCTTTAGGCTGTTATTGTGACTCTTTGATGTTTTTTTTTCTGACTGAGAGCTGTAGCCCTCCAGGCTTTGCCTTTTTCACCAACAACTTTCTTCACTCTGATCTTTGAGGGTCTATGTTCAAATATCCCTCTTCTTATACAGACACTAATCATTAGAGTTAGGGCTGTTTTAATCCAATATGACCGTGCTTTATGCCAATTACATCTGCAAAGACCTAATTTCTGAATAATGTCACATTCACAGGGATTAGAGAGAGAGGTGACACTATTCGACATAGGACTGGAATATACAACATATACCGGTATTGGTATCGCATTCCACAGGAGAGGACAACCATCCTGCAGGGTTTTGCAAAGGCTGGTGCTCTATTTGCTTCCTCCTGCACTTATTTAACTTTATCAATTGTTCACTCCAACATCCCACTCTCTAGTCAATGTATAAATGAGAAATGTGTCCCAAAGAGCTTGAATTTCTTACTCTTGCACATATGATTAGCATGGATCTGAATCAGAAGTCATACCTAGTGTTGTATTTCTAAATAAAGTACTTTCTTATTTATAGAGTATTTCTTTTAAGCACTGGTTTCCCAAATATCTTGTCAGTTCAGAAAAATACATGCTATTATTCCTTTTCTCCTGACCTAGTTTGGAAAAGCTACTGAGCCTTCTTTCTCACCATATTGGGCATTAAAGAAATGCAATTTTGAGACTTAATTGTGCCAATTCCTGCTTCAGAATATGGCACCATCTTTCTAAACTGAAATTATTAATATGTAAAATGAGAAAAGTGTCTGTTTCACATAATGAGTGGATAGAGTGAGAGATATCTGTAAAGTTTTGAGTACAATTCTTGTGTTCCCTACATTAATGTTTGTCCCTGTATCAAATGTCATGAAAGAACTATGAAGTCATCAGGGGAGTGAAACCCAGAATGCTCATTCTGTCTTCTCTTTATTATTCTTGCCAGGGACACTGACTTAATAGGCAGGAATGTGGCAGCCATCACGGATAATGAAGCAATGTTAACAGTAGGGGGAATATCTAAGCATGGTAAAGCCAAAGAAATCAAGGAGCCCACATCCCCAAGAACAGTGGATCTGCCATTCTACCCCAAAATGATAACCTGCAGATTTCTTTAACACTAGCAAGTAATAAGCTCCCATGATGTTTAGCCAACTCATCTGACTTTATTGTTTTCACAAAGGCAAACTCCAATTCTAACTGCTACATTACATAAAAGTCAGATCCCAATTCTCCAGAATTTATAATCGTACAAATGAGACAGGGGAAATGTAAGTATTCAAAAAGAAAAAAGAAAAGAGAACAAAGATGATCTAAACTCTGTGGTTCTGACTGCAGAGAAAGAGGCTATCAGAAAAGGCAAAAATCTGTGTTACTGTATCAGGCAAAGGTTCCCAGCAGACTTAAACTGAACTATACTCTGGACAAAGCAGAAAATTGGAATAGGGGACAAGAAGTTGATCTCCCAGTCTGCCAGCCAAATAAAGCCGAAAGAACAGACTCAGAAGGAAAGAAGGAAAACACAGAGTAAATTCTGGAGTGTACGTGAAATAGGTGATTGCAGGGAGAAAAGAGTGTGGTTTTCAAGTGTGACCAAAGAACCGGTGCTCAGTTAACATGATTGAAAGAATAACAAAGAGTGACAGGGAACTTCTGCGTGGTTCTTTTAAGAAATGTTTAGTCTGTTCACAGCAGTAGAAGTGGTTAATTTCTCATGTACCCAAATCCCTGATAATTATTAATATCTTGACATGATGGGAGAGGAATGCTATGATAAAAAGTGACAAAACCTCAAAAATATGAACAAAGTAAGCATAAGAGAACGGAATGTAAACAGAACACTTTTTATGAACTATGAAAGCATATATTTATATGAAAGGAATTAGTTGTGATCATACGGAGATTTCTTTCCCATTTTTGTTCTATTTTTTATTTCACTCCTTAGTATTTTGACTGCTCCTCCAAAATGATGGAACAAATCTGAAAAAAAAAAAGAAAGAGATTCTTAGCAGTGATTGACTCATACAGATGACTTGATTTTAGTTAACTTGCTTTGTAAAATGTCAAACTCCAGGAATTATGTTTGTATTGATTAATAGCTTTTTGGTTGCAACTAATAAAATCCAACTCAAGTTAACTTAAGCAGAAAAGGGGAATTGACTAAATGAATCCAGCCCGATCATGCGATTGAAAGGAAGGGTGAAAGCAGGGACTCCTGAAAAGTACTGGAACAAAGAAAGTAAAAGCAATCAAGTTCTTCTCTCTGTCAGCCTTGTCTCAGCTGCTTTCTACACTTGTGTTCCTTCCCTTCATCTTTGCAAGCAGTTTCTACGTTATTTATTCCATGGGACCAGCAGAGTGTCCCTCATCTCTCAGTCCAGCTTCCAACTTCTCAAGGATCTTAAGATCCCCCCTTCTCAAGAGCGCATTCCAAGTTGAAATGCACTCTGCTGGTTCCTATTCCAAAGTCCCAGAGCAGAAAGAACAGTGCTTCAATTGGTCCTTGGTCCCACAGGACCTCCACGTCTCTGAATAAGTGGTTCCCCCTCTTTCTCGGACTCTGCACAGGGCGACCCTCCCCTTCATTCACTACACCCCTGACACACTGTTCTTTTGCAGTTCTTAGAAAACAGTGAGTTCTTCCCCTCCTCAGGGACTTTGTACTTATTTTTGCTGTGGACAAATCATTTTTCTTCCAGGTATGAATGCAACTACTTCATCTCCTCAGTTTACCTCCCCTTCAACTGCCTTGAGGTCTCTATTTAAATTGGAGTTTGTGGCTCATGCTACTTTTTTTCTATTATAGGACATTGTTTAACTTCCATTTTAATGCTCATTACAATGTAATTATTTATTTCCTGTGTATTCATTTATTTGGGTAAATTCCATCTTTTCTAATTGAGCATAAGGCACATGCCACTGACACTAGTAAGTTCCTATCAAATATGCCTCTTCTTTTTATTTTAATGCAAAGCACATAGACACTAAAAGGAAATATAAAAAAGCACTCTTCTTACTCCATGCAAAAAATAAAAGAAATTTGCATAACAAATTATTTACAAAATGATAGTAGTTAATACACCGTGTATCATAAGCATTAAAGAATGTCCAAAATGCTACTCAAAGTACAAGTCATAGACAAAAAATTCTCTTTTATCTCTGGCTTAATAATGTCCCTAATATTTTTTGATTACCTAGTCTCCCTCCATGAAATTGTGCTTTAGCTTTATGCCAGGTCCAAAAGTCCATCTTATTATAAAATTCTGTCATGGTTTGAAATATAAAATTCCCACGAAGGCCACGTGACAAAGACATGGTTGTCAGGCATAGCACTAAGGAAAGGTGGTAAAACTTTTAAGTGGTGAGGCCAGGTACAAGGAAGCTAAGTCCTTGGCAGTGTGTCCCTGATGATGATAATGGGGGACAGAGTCCCTTTACCTCTTTCTTTGCTTCCCAACTCCCATGAGTTGAATATTCCGCTCTGCCACTCCTTTCCCACTGTGACGTTTTACGTTGCCATAGGCCCAGAGCCATGGTGCCAGGCAACCATTGACTGAACCGTTGGAAACCTTGATGTGTCCTCCTTCTAACTCTTCTATGTCAGCATTTTCTTAATGGAAAACAAAGTAACACAGACCTATCTTACTCCCTTGCCAATTTTTGACTTTAAAATACATTTTCAGCACTGTTATGTTCAGTCACACACGAGTGAGAGTTGTTGAAGAGGGCTGGGGAATGAGTCCTCAACCCAAACTCAGAGCTAAAAGCAAAAGAAGTCATCTTTGACCTCTGGGTGTAATTATTCTTTGTAATGCTAAGAACTGAAACAATCATCTTGCTTTCAGCCTGAAGATGCCATCAATCTGAGAGTAGATGGCTGAGCAGGGAGGAAAGAAAAAAAATCTGAGACCTTGTTGACACCATTGGACCGCAAAATGAATAGACCCTAAAGTCAGCCTTACTAGAGTTCCACTAATGTAAGATTACATATATCCTGAGGTTTGAACTGCTTTGAGACAAAATGCTGAGTTTCCTAACTATCCAACTGAGGGTAAAGTCCATGACTATACTGTTTTCCATTGTGTTTTTCAGTGACTACTGCAGTGTCTGATTCGAAATAAGGAAATAGAAATTATCAACAAAAATGTATGCATTTATTCTTTTGTCTGAACTCACAAAGAAAAATAAAACATATACATCATGGCCAAAGCCACCAAGAATATTAAGTGGAGAACAGAAAAGTTGTTTAATAAATGGTGCTAAGTCACTGGAAATCCATTACAGAAAAGAAATCTCAGCATCTACCCAATGGATAAACAAAAACTCATTTGTGATGGAAGCACATATAAATGCAAAAGCTAAAATGATAAGGTTTTTAGAAAAAAATGTGTAAGAATCAAACAACATCTAAGATAAGTCATACAGATACTGTATTTTTCCAGAAATAAGGCCAGGTCTTATATTAATTTTTACTCCAAAAATTGAAAGAGGGCTTATTTTCAGGTGTCTTATTTTTTCATGTACAACAATCTACTTTTATTCATGTATGGCAATCTATATTTATTCATAGACAAAAGTAAACATTTAATCATGTATAAAAATCAATGTTTATTCAAATATGGTCGTGTCTTATCCTTCTGGGACATTGTCATAAATCTCTTAAATCCTGAATTCTAGCCTTAATTTCTTGAGATTCCATTTCCCTTAGAACCACTAGCTGCAACCCCTGCAATAGAGCACTCTTTAAGTGAATATTGGTCATTCACGTAGCTGATCATAGTGCACTGTTACAACACATGGTGTGTTGGATTATGAAGACTCATATTAGACACAACCACATCCACTTATTTGCAAGTACTCACATTATATATGCATTGCTTCTGAACTCTGATGGATTGTTTGACAATAAGTATTGAGTTCATTAGTCTACATAGGCATTTATATCTTATCTAAAGGCACCCATTTGGGTATTTACAAATACTGAATTGCAATTTATATATTCATTCAAATATTAATGTCAGTAATACTATTTATTGATATTTAATTATATATTAATATTACTGTTATAATTCAACCCAGCTAACACATGGATATACTAAGTGAGCCAGTCTGGCTGATGATTTTAACTTGGGCTTATTTGGGGGCTTATATTATAAGGATCTTGAAAAATCATACTAAGACTTATTTTCCAGTTATGTCTGATTTTGGGGTAAACATGGCAGTAACAGAAGAAAAAACATTGATGAGCTAGACTGCACCAATCTTTTAAACTTTAGTAAATAGCCTGTAGGTTGGGAGGATTATGTGCTATAGCACATAATCAAATGTTTTCTCTGGAACATTTGCAAATAATGTTAAAAGTCCAACAATCAAATAAATGAGGCAAAAGTTTTGAACATGTAAGAAAACATGAAATAAACACGTAAGAAAACATGGAGGAATATATGGGAATAACCGCAAAGCACACAGAAAGGTGCTCATCAGCAATCATCAGAGAAATGTAAGCTAAATTAACAACGCATTGCTACTTTGCCCTTACTAAAATTTATTAAAATGGCTAAAATTTAAAATAATATCAATTAAAATGTTAGCACATATGTATAAAAATTAAGAAGTCAATCAATAATTCCACTCTACACATTGATCCACGAGAAACAGACACTCAAAAGACCTGCTCAAGAATGTTTACAGCAATCTGAGTCATAAAAACCAAATGTAATAAGTAGCCCAACTAATTTTCAACAGGAACACAGGAATGCAGTGAAGCAAAATATAGCTTGTTTCCTAAAGTTGAATACTGCTTACCAATACAAAAGAACAAGCAACTGATGCATATAAGACAGTTAATACAATTACTGTTTGAAATAGTCTTAGAAACTAGCTTACCAAACCTCTAAAGTAGCTATGCACAATGATCTCATTTACGAAAAACATAAGAACAAATCTCTGGTGATAAAAGTCAGTCTTTAGTCACCACACTGGTCGTGTCAAAAGAACTGACTGGGAAAGAGTTTGGAGAAATGTCCTATTATGATGGAAATATTTTATACTTAGCATTGGGTGTATACATTACCAAACCTCACTGGATAGATCGTGAAATACCTGTGTATTTCACATACATTATTGCTAAATTATAATGAGTGTGTACAGAGCATGTGTTCGGCCCCAAATTGTCTCTTACGAATGAGGAGGGTCATATGAACACAGCCCTTGTGAAAACTTACATCAGAGTACTTATGACAGTAAAGATTTATATTGCATTTTGGTAAGGCCTAGAATTAACAATATTCTTAAGTTAAACTGTTTTGTGAAATGTAGTGAACAGTACCTTCTTTAGACATTCTTATGACACCCAGTGGTATCAAGTTTAAATATAGAAAACTATTTTAAAAAAGGAAGAAAATACTGTGCTGGGAAATAAGAGTAGACATTTAGGAAACTGCTAATGATAAGCAATTTTCCAAATTCCATTCCAAAATATACTAATGTCCCCCAAGAAATTAACCTGCGTTAAATGAAAAAAAAGATTACCTTATCAAATTAATATGAGAAAAACTGCATGTTATATGCCCTTCTTCAACATTCACAGTATGTATTTCCACTTTAAAACTGAAAATCAGTAACATGGGAAGCTGCTGCTTTTATTTAACTCAGATTTTCCCCAAAAGCATCCCAATATAATTTTTCAATAAGTAGTAGATTTAACTATTATTCAAATCCTATCTCTCTGAATCTTGCATTTCCCCAAAAATTGTCATAATAAAAAAGGAACACATTCAAGACCTGATTGCTCAGTAAGTCTCTTAGATAATTAATCTGGGATAACATATTTCTCATTGAATAATAAAATTGAAAGACAGAGTGTAATAGTCTTAAGAGATATATGATTTTAAGAAATCTTTTCCCTAAACATACTTATAAGAGAAAAAATCTTTTATTTTGCTTTCGTTAAATTGCCTCCTAACTAGCCTATTTACTTCTATCCCTCTTCTCTGCGAGTGATTCATTATAGTTTCCCACAATTCATTTTTAATATTCAATTTTTCCAGCCCACACAATTGGTATAGTTGAATAGTTCTCTAAGTCAATAGGATTTTAATATTTTAACATTTTTGTAAAACATTTGAGCCATTTAAAGAAAAGGTGAACTATTCATTCTCTCTTTGTGGCTTAATAATACAATTATTTTCTGAATTTCACTAATTAGTTGGCCACCTGTGACATGCAGTAGAATATAATGTAGGGTTCTTCATCCATGCTCCTTTCCTTTTATATTCCAAAGGGTTCCTTTGGAGCAGTTTCTAAAATAATAGAGATTAAAATTAGGCCCATTTTTTATCTATTTATTCATCCATTCACTCATCTTTTATTTCTTTAACTTCAACATGTCAGATTCAGAATATAGTTCAAATATAGACTCGGCCATGTTTGCTGGAGGATTGAATGTGTAAGAAGGAAAAACTGAAGTGTTAATTTCTCCTAGTCTTTAGCATAAGCAAATGCAAAGGAAAATTGTAGTATTTACCAGGATACAAAAATTGAGTAAAAAACAAGGTTAGGGTTAAAATTTTTAGAAGTTGGAGGGGCCTTTTAGCTACCCAGCAGAGAAGCAGGCTAGACACATCTGTAGTACATGTCTAGACACATCAATTTGAGTGGCATCAGTAAATATATAATATTCAAAACCATGGGAAAAGAGAATAAGAGAGAAAAAAATATCCCAACACAGCCCTGGGGTGCCACAACATTCAGAAGACAAGTAAAGGAAAAGTTAGAGCAATGAAAACTGATTCGGAGTAGCCAGTGATACAGCCAACAAGTTCAAAAAATGTTTTTCAAAACAACTGACTAAAATATTTCCAAAACAAGAGAAGAGGGATGATCAATTGAGTCAAATATTGTTGACACACAAAGTTGAGACTCAATCACTAACCATTAGACAGTATAAACTCGGTGTCTGTGAGCCCCACTCATTACTGAAATCAGGTTGCGTCTTGTAGATCACTATTAAGATTTTGGACTTTAAATGAGGTGTGAGCCACTGGATGGCATTAAGGAGATGAATAAGATGCCCTGACAGTCACCGTAGGGAGGTAGGGCTGGGGATACGACTCAGAGGCTCATCACCTGCCTGGCAAGCGCGAGGTTGTGAGTTCAATATCCGGTATCAAAAAGATAAAAAAAATAAAAGGATGATTGACTATTCTGATGCCACTAGGAAGAACCAGGGCTGTCAGGAAATAACTGCAATAATTCGGAGTAAAGAATATGTTGGTTTGGATGAGGGTGGTAGCATAGAAGTGGACAAGAAGGCAGATTTGGGATATATTTTGAAGACAAGAGTCAATAAGATGTACAGGTAGATTAGGTATAGGGAATAAGAAAAATCACAGGTGACTCCAAATGGTTTTGCTTCCACAGTTAGGAATATGACACTGCTGTGTTAGTATCGTGGCACTTCTAGTATTTGATGAAATGATAATACATAAGTGAGAGACAAATGAGGCTGGAGAAAATCCAATCGATAGAGAAGTGATGAAAAGTTTTAGGTAAGAAGAGGAAATGATGAATGGCATCAAAGTCTGCTAATAGGTCAGTTAAGATGACAGTCACAAGACGACTGCTAGATTTAGGACGCAGAGACACAGGTGACCCTGGTAAGGGTTACTTCAGCCCCATGAGGTAGTCTTCACTACAATCAGTGTAGAAAGAATGCATGGGAAAGCTTGAGCCCGCAAGCTCAAAATGATTGTTTAACTGAGATTTTCATGCAAGAAATGCAACCCTTAGTTGAACCAAAAGTACAGAGGGACAACAATTTTAACTTTTTTAAGATATCACAGACCAACACACGTGTATACCGTGAAGAAGGTCCAAAAAAGAGAAAATCCAGTGAGGAAGGAGGATTTGAAGTTTCTGCTTACAGGGGAGGATGGCTTTGGATGCAGGGCAAAGAGTGCATCTTTGAAACAGGAAACGAGCTAGAAGATGGTCACTGAGAATATAGTCGAGGAGAAAATGATTGTATTCTGAGGGTGGAAAAAAAAGAGTACTGCGGTTGTGGTGGGGAAGGGGAGGAGAATGACTGCCACGGATTGCTGCTGTTTGGAATCGCGTCATAGTTCCTGGAAGAAGAGTAAAGACTTGGGCGCTTTCCTCCAGAGGTTCCATCGTGTGAGCGCGGCAGAGTGGGTGGAGGGTTGGATTCAACCAGGGATAGGTTGTTGCCCCAGTGAGTAATCGTTGCAATTAAACTTTCAGATCTCAGCGGTGCCAAGGGATGTGACAGCTATGGATAAAGAACGGATGATGTGGCAAAAGAAAACAGCAGTTACTGGAGTCCTACCCTATGTTTCAGTAACTTTAAATTTCCCGCGATCCCCATGGCAAGCCTGGGGAGCGGATATTTTGCATAGACTACATATGAAGAAACTGGGGCTTAGAAAGAGTAAATATTTCATATGTCCAAAATGAGAAAGCTAGAAAGCAGAGGAAAGGGGAAGAGCATGGGTGTGTCTCAGATCCCTGTAGGCTGGATTTGAGAGAAGATTTGGTTGTCTTTTGGGAAACATTATTGGCTCTGGAGCCAGGCTGTGGCCGAGTCAGCTGGCCAGAAACCAAGACACAATTTCCTGCCATCAAAACCCCAGGTGGCCAACACAGTCACCAATTTGGCTAGGGATGCATGGCGCCACCACTCACAAAACCACTCATTTGCTCCTATAAAACAATCATCACCTAGCAGGATGCCAAGAAAATCAATCATGACTAAACTCCCAATTTGGTTTGATTCACTGACCACGTGTAGACAGGACCATAATGTTTTGTTACCATTCTTCATAATAATCATCTGCAAGTTGGCTGCATCTATGGGTCTGAACACATTAGAGATTTTCAGGTGAATCAGCCTTGAAACAAGATTCAGACTTAGGATTCACTTGTTTAGTTCAAGAGTGACCCTGAATTCCAATAGACGCTGCCTGGGTCCTAGAAAGTGGGAGAGGTTTTAGAGATTATTGTGCCCTGACCCTTCATTTTATTCTCTTTAGAAAATTCTAATGTCTAAAACGTGGGCATGTTTTCCTATCTTTGATACTAAATCCCTAATGAGGGCACACATGGAAGAAATTCTCAAGTGCAAATATATTTAATTTTTTTTTTAAATGTGCATCTATAAAGTACTAGTTCCTGTTTCTCCTTACATAGCCACTGTGCTTTGCAAACAACAAGTTCTCGATAATTATTATTAAACAGTAACAGACTGGCCAAAGGTAACGAAGCCATGGCACTGAGAGAAAGTGACAGGAGAATTTCACAGCCCTGGCATTCTGCCTACCAGACCAGGACTTCGTATCTCTAAACAGGGACAGTACAGAGCAAAGTGGGACAGGTGGTAGATTTTATTTTATTTTAAAAAATGAAAAAGGAAAAAAGAAAAGCTGGTCAAGGTCATCATGGCTGAGATGATTTTACTATATCTCTGACTCCAAGTCAGCTACAAAACCTGAAGCTCCATCCAACAACAGCTGGGCCAGAAACATGCAAGAGAAGCTTGGTCTAAACAAGGGGATCAGGTCAGAAAAACTTATCGTATTCTGATTATTTATAAGAAGTTTTCTCAGTGAAGGGAGAAGATGATATTAAAACGGTCCATTAAAGAGGACATACGGGGACACACAAAATGTAATTTTTTCATTAAAAACTTTCTGATCTTTTACCTATTTATCATATTATTACCAATTGTCTTCAGAGACATGATGTACTCTTTCTTCAGATTAGAGTCCAAAAGGAGACAGAAAAGACTTACATTGATCATCTTCCCACAAGCAGTGAATGTCACAGAAGTTGTGTAAACTGTAGAAGAAAAGAAGTCTAAGCACTGTGACTGCTTTTCTCAATTAATGCTTACATTGATTCTCTAAGATAGCATTGTGATTTTCCTCGTACGAAGACACAAGGTCAAAAGATTTAAATGATTTGATGACCTGGCTAGAAGCTTGATCTGCCAGAGTGAAGAAGTATTCGTTCAGCAGAGACAGTATAAAGATGTATGAAACAGAAGAAGTGAGGGGTGGCAACCAAGCATGGCACATTCCCAGCCAAAGAGACCCTGGCAGAGTGGGATTCTGAGCGATGAGGTAGTTGAGGCTGCAGGGAGGTCAGCAGGCAGAGGTTTAAGATCAGAAGTGGTGAGTTTTCTTGATGATAAGCAGTTGAGAAATTATGAGGTGAGGCTGCTCTGTAGGTATTTGGCTTGAGAGGCGATGCTTGCTAGAGCAGAAAATGAACACTTTGGTCATTCTGGGAAGTAGAAACGTGCTTCAGAGACCATCAGAGAAGGAGCACAAGGAGATAGACAGATGTGATTCACCAGGATTATGATCTGCATAGTAAAATCTAATTATGGTCACAACAGTCGGTTTTAGTGTGGTGGCTACTTGATTCATTAAAACCATTACATCTGGCTAATAGTACTGAGTACCCAGCACTCTAGGCACTAGAGAACTACGTGGTTGTTATATTGAGTTGGAGTATATTGGAAGCTCAAATTTGACGCATATACTGCTGCTAGGGGTTAGGCTTTTCCCTCTCGTTGCACAGAACTCGGGATCCTGGAAGCCACCCCAGGAGGCAATGCTAACATTCTTCAGTCTCTTTCCTTTCCTTTGTCCATTGTCACACAGCTATTGATTTGTCTTCTCCCTACAACACATTCCCTATTATTTTTATTTACCAGAAACTAAGACTTTCTACTTAACTTTCCCCCTCAACATTAATATAGCCCCTAGCATAGAGTTAGTGATCAATAAATGGTGTTGAGTTATTATTTGAGCTGAGTCATGAAATATGACTAACGCTTATCTTGTGTCTTAGGGAAGCGCAGCATGGAAAGATGGAAATGAGTTCATTCAGAGAAGGTGTGGTAGGTCAAGGCCTGAAATTCTCTCACCCCATAGAGCTCAGGCAGTCAGCACGACAGACTGATGGGAGCACTCTGTTTGGAGCCAGAAACCTGCGTTCATCAGGGGAGTGGATCTGAGGATAGGAGAAGACAGGAGAGAAGAAAAGAGAAGAGGAAATAAAAAGGCTCATGATATGATATGCATCTGCTCCTGTTGCTCAGGATGAATGTATTTATTATATTTTGCAAAAGTACATCAATGAAAAGTTTAAAAGATGACATTTGTTGGCATCTATGGTAGGACTACATTCTTCCTGGTAATAAAAACAGGTAATAAAAACTTCCAGAATGATCTAATGTATCTTAAAAATGAGCAGTTTCTAGAGAAATCTTAATAAAATTGTACACTAATAAAAATTACATGATATGGTACCGTGCAAGTCAAATTCATTAATACACACAAAACACTTTATAAAATGTTACTTGAAATAAAAATATCATATGAGAAACACAATGGTGTGGAATTAGAAACCAGGGACAACACTAGTTCTAGCCCTTACAAGTTATGTGGCATCCACCCTGTCACATAAACTTGGAGTTCTTCAGATGTGAGGGTTGGTATTGATGCCTACCTATGGCTTCTTATGACAATCAATAGAAATAATGGGCATGAAAGCATTTGTTGCTATGGCAATGGAAATTTTAATAAATAATTAATTAGGTAAGGACTTCTTCTTTGCCCTATCTGAAAGGGAAGTGAAAACAATAGCATCTGAACAATTGATACAAATCTGTGTCAGTCAGTGTGACATTGACACAGTTCTATCTGTGGAAATTCATTCGTCCAGTGATTGAGTTAACTTCCTCATGCCTGGGACCAAACATGACATATGCAATTTAAATGAGAAAATATTTGTTTTGCCTTTTAGCTTCAGAAATTTCAATCCATGGATAGCTGGAGTCAAGGCAGAAACAACCAAGCAGAAAAATTTTTTTCACTCATGGTGGCCAGAAAAAGAGAAGAACCAGGGAGGAAGAGGTTTAGGGGCCAGAATACACTCTACCAGTCACACCCTCAAGGACTCACCTCCTCCATTCAGGTCCTAAATCCTGATAGCATTTTACCTATACATTAGTCAATGGGTTAATCTTCTGATGAGTGTAACACCTCAGGATCCAATCATTTTCTAAAAGCCACACCCTGGTCACATGAGCAGCCTAGGAGACATTGTTAATCAAACCATAACCACCAGTTGGAACTTTTATGCTTTTAGGACATGTTATGTCTCCTTCTTGAGCACTGACAGTCAACTTTGTTCTTAGGTCTTCTGAGGATATAAATATAATGCAAACTCGCTGGCACCAAAGAAATAGTCTACAAAGATGGTTACCGCTATGATCTGATCACTATATTTTCATCACTACCACTATCATCATTTTGCAACTTTCCCTTCAGAGAAATTCAGTGAGGACAGTGGTAAAGAAAAAGATTTGCTCCCAATAGGCAGAATGGGTAGTATATTCTTTGAGTTTCTCAAAAAAAAAAAAAAAACAAACCTTGGTCTACTCAGAGAAAACCCAACTTTAGAGTATAGAGCATTTATTAATTTCTTTATTCTGCTATTGAAATCTTGCCAACGTTTTTAGATTACATTTCTTTGTCTTACTAGAAACCAACCACAAAACCAAGCTTTTGTCAATGTAAATGTGACTTCACTGAATGATATTTGTAGAGAAAAACAATCAAGTTTAAAATCCATTCAAAGATTTCAAGTGCTATGTTTATTTGGACATAACATTCAACATAAGATTTACTTACCAGAGGTCACCATGGAAAGGTATTCAATAAATAGGCATTATCATTTTGGCTATCTTAATGACTGCTACTTTAGTGTTTGAATACCAAGGAATATGCAGAGAGCAAGCAATTTAATAAACCAGCAATTGCTCATGCTAAGGCAATTACCCTATTTTTGTTTAATTATTAATGTTTTTTTTAATTTTGCCAACTTTAGCAAGCAATCATTCTATAATTAAAAAAGAAAGTACAAAATGTTAGATGATATAATGATGTATAATGATAATTCTATTACTATTATAAGCACCTAATAATATTCAGATAATAATATCTCTGTGAGATCCTGAAATCTATTATCTATATCCACAAGAAAAACTTAGCTTGAAAAAGTCAAATCTATATAGCCAGAGATAAGCTATCTGAAGGGGCATCAGAGATTTTATGACTACATGCATTTCTTTCATTGACCTAGTAATGTTTTGTTTGTTTGTTTGTTTGTTTGTTTTGAAATCCCATTCTGAAAGGGAATTTAAGCAAGAAAGAAAAATCCCTGAAGCATTTGGTGTTACATGCAAACTTGGAATTAGATGCAAAGAACATCAATTGTGGGATACCAGAAACATTAATATCTATAGATTGGAGTGGGAGGTTGGAGAGAGACCCACAAACAAAAGGCAAAACCTCAAAATTTTTTGAAGTTTCTAAAAATAGACTAGAGTGAGAAGGATTATCTGACTTGGACACCAATTTAATATCAGAGGTAGCACTCAAGTCTATGCTGCCGGCTTCCCACCATCACTACCCCAGCACCTCCTGTTTCTGAGACTTCAGTCAGAATCAAAAGTCCAGTATTTCTGGTCTTTTCAACACCTTTCCTCCAAACAACCTACTCTTCTAATCTGAACCAATGCTCCATTCCCTTTGCTGCCCTTACTCCATTTCTCTGCATTCTGGAACTCCCAATCTCTCTCATGTTACCAAATGTCATTTTGCATTCTTTTCATGAAACTACATCTACTAAAAGATTGCGTACAAAGCTTTGCAACATAAGCTGATACAATTTGCACTAGGCAGGCCTTGAGGTAGTAGTTCTTTTTGCTCTTTATAATCAACTGCATTTTCAGTTCCTCATATAAAAACTCCTCCTCGTCTCAATCATCCCACTTTGCTTTTTATTTCCAGTATTCTATAAGCGCATGATCATTCGTTGACATCTTGAGCTCCTGGCTTGCTGTATTCCTTTGCCATCTAACTTCAGTCACTGTTTTTCAGTATTAAAATGGATGATCCTGGCCTGTTGAAACCTTAGCTTTTCAGATTTTTCAGCTTCTTAGCTTCACAGTTGTTTCCTGCAATCTGACCCAGGCATTCTCCCCGTATTAATCATCTTCCTTTGTGCGGTCATACAACTCAACATGGCCCCTGTGTTGCTCCTATTAGATGGCAGTAACTAGCAATAGATAGTTCTGTTCTGAATGCCATTTGAAGTTAGGGATCTAAACTGAAGGAACGGTCTCTGTTGACAAGAGTGGGTTGGTGGTGCAGTAAAAACAGGAAGCAGGTCGGGAGGATTAAAAAGGCGGACCCATGTGATAACTTTGAAAGCTGCTCCCTAATAACAAGCAGTGTCACTTTGGGGCATGTTCCATGAATCACAGCAAGTCACATGGCCAAGCCTGGCTCTGACTCGATAGGGCACAGAAGTGTGACCCCCTCTGGAAGGAAGCAATGTGAGCGCATGTAAGGGGAATCATTTATAACAGTCATTCAAGAAAGATCCTGCATAATTAACAACAATACAACCAACCGACCACTTTATCCCTTTTTCAAAATATCTGTTTTATTATCAGAAACTTTAACAGTCTTGAAATCTTGAATACTAACCTAAAACTCTGACAGAAGCATTGTCTACCACTTTCTTATAATCTATTGGTCCTTTTCGGAATTTACTTCTGTTTCTGACTTCTTTAGAAGGCATGGTTCGTAATAACAACAATGATAACAATAATAGTAGGAGGAGACAAGTAATGAGCACTTATACATGCTAGGTACTGGTCCCTGTTCTTTATACGTATCAATATATTCAATATAAAAACCACACCCTCCCCAGAAGTGAGATTTGAACACAGCACCTTTACAGTGAGTTATTTTCCCATTGATCCCACTTTGTTAAGATTTAGCCTTGCACAGTTGTTTAGTCGTTCAGACAAGGCTAGGACCTGTGACCCTCCTGGCTCCAGCCTCCCAAGTGCTGAGAAAAGGGGTACACCACCATGCCTAGCAGATTGTAGGTAGCCTTCCGGCTCCATTTTTCTGAGAAGATTAAAGTACACAAATGTTTATGCTATGTTTAAGGTTACAAATCTAACAACACCGTGGACACTGGCATCAGATGTCACACTACAGGCCACTTTACCATCACTCGTTACTCCACTAACTCTCCTGTCCCCAGTAGGGAAATCAAAGAGTGGCCTGGAGAAGAGCTAAAGAACTTTCATTTAGCCACCTAATACTATCCAGATAACCATTCCCTCAAGTGAAAGCAACGTGACTGTCATGAAGAGGCAGCCTCAAAGTAGTTCTATAGTCCTAAGCCATCCACAACACTCGGGGTCCTTTCCACTTTCCCGGTCCTGCCTGCCGTTTCTGAAGACTGGGTCCTTTCTCCTGTCATAGCGCTTATAAAAATCAATAAAACAGAAACTAGTCCAATGTTAGTTCAAATACTCATGTTCTCTATGCTATACATGCACACCAGAAAATAGAAGAAAAAACAGGACATTTTTAAAGTTCTAAAGATGCCCCCAAATAAGTAAATAAGTAATTGATTACTTAAAACAAAAATAATAATATATTATGGAATTTAATACATATACAAAAGTTAAAAGTGGAAAAACAGTAACAGAAATTAGTGGGAAAATGAGATAATGTTGTAAATGTTGTACACTGTAAGTTTCCTGATGTAATATTTGAAGACAGAACATGATGAGTTAACAATTTTAACTATAATAGCAACTAAAAAAAGAAATATAATTAATAAGACACTGATGAATAAAATAAAGTCCACAAATATTCAATTGGTTTAAACAAAGCAAGAAATGAGTAAACTAGAAAGAATATAAGAGGGTATAGGGAAATATCAAATTATAGAAAGTCCAATAGTATCAATTACAATGAATTTAAATGGTGTAAAAGGCATGCACAGCAAACTCTACCGGGCTGTGCAAACTCAGTTACTTGCTCAGAATCTGTTAGGGCCCAGCCCAGCATCCTTAAATAGCTGGAGAGTGTCAGTGGGGCACTCCATGTCCTGGTTGGGCCCCACCCAGCAACCCTAAGTGGTAGCAGAACCTCCTGGGCCAAGAGGCAGGAGTGGAAGGCCTACAGAGTGAACTCCACTTAGCTATACAACCTTGGCACATCACTTAGAACCTGTTAGGGCCCCACCCAGCAATCCCAAGCAGTTCAGGAGCTTTGTTGCACCATGTGGCATGAGCAGAAGGATTGAACAACGTTTTCCATCTAGCTGTTCAGCCTTGGTGTGCTTCAGAACCTGGTAGAGTCCCACCCAGCAACCTCAAGAGGGCAGTGAACTTCATAGTGTCACTTGGGGTATGTTGAAGGTTCACCAGTGTACTCTCCATATTTGAGGAGCCTTTGAGTGTCAGTAGGCCTGGTAAGACCTGTCTAATGACCCCCATACAACTGAGGAAACTCCCTGCAGTACAGACAGACATCCTCAATCCAGGAAGCAACTAAGATCTTGCATTAGTCTTCCCCAGTGGAATAAAGGAAAATGACAAAATAAAAGTACAAAATGCAATCTCAAACCTCCAGCTCATCCCAAACAATTCTAGGAGACATGGATATAGAAAAAAGTGTAAGCCATACAACTGAAACTTCTGAAATGATAGCAACCGAAGTCAAGAAACAACTTCATGAAGCTATAAAGGAACTCCGATCAGAAACAGTCTCATAGAAATGACAAACATAATAAAAGAAATACTGGACACATCTAAAGAAGACATAGTTTTAAAAAATGAGGAGCACTGCAAAAAGAAGGAAACCCTGAATGAACAATATAAGAAAGAAACAGACTGCAAGAAATAGATTCAAGGAGATATCCAGGAAACCAAAAATTTCATCGAAAGCTGGCAAAATGGCCTGAATGAATGTGAAGATAGACTTTCAGACCTCAAAAACAAGATTGCACTAGTAAACAATAAAGGACAAATCTTTTTAAAATAACAAGGAATCAGAAAATAACAATTCAACAGTTGCAAGATGATGCAAAAAAAACCCAATAAAATATTGACAGGTATAAATGAAAAAGGTGACAACACAGATGACATAAAAAGACAATGTCAAAACATTGGAAAGGAAACTGACATATAGGTAAGTGAAGCATGTAAACTCCAATTAACCAAAATAAATCTACACCCAGACATATAATAAGAAGAAATAACCTATTTAAGTAAATCTTACAACAGTAAAGAAATTAAATAAATAATTAAAAACTACCCACAAAAGAAAACTTATACTGAGATGACCACATCAGTAATTTCTAAGATCTTTTACAGAAAAACTAATATCAGTCCTTCACTATATTTTTATTTCACAATATGGAAGATAGAACATTAAATAACTAGTTCTGTAACTTATGTTTTATACCATATGTATCTTGGTTAATTTTTTCTCACTGGGGTACCACACTTCAAACTTACAAGTTAATATAGGAAACATTTGTTTGGGTCCACTGATGATTATATTCCCATCATCTCAAAAGCCCAATGTGTAAGAGCGTGAGGCTTTGAGGCTTTTAATGCAGCATTATCAGGTAGTTAATCAATAGCACCTCAATGAAATTAAAGAAGTTAAACTATCTCTATTTGAAAACAGCACAACCTTAGACACAAAAAGTCTTAAGGAATCTACTAGAAAATACTAAAACTAATAAAGAAATCAATGAGATAACAGGATAAAATATTAATATCAAAAAATAATTACATTTTTATACAAATTCAGTGAATAATCCCAAACAATAAATTAAGAAAACAATGCTACTTACAATAGCATAAAAATAAAATACTTAGAATATATTTAGTAAGCTACAAAGTTTATATTCTGAAAATTACAAAATAATTTTGAAAGACATTAAGGAATATCTAAATTAAAAGTATTCAGTGTTCATGGAATTGAAGAATTAAAATGGTAACACTACCCAACAGACTTAAAATGCTTGTCAGAATTTTAGCTCACTTCTTTTGTAGAAAAGAAAAAACCCGTTCTAAAATTTATATGGAATTGCTAAGGGAACAAAGCAGCCAAAAGTAACTTGAAAAAACAAAGTTGAAAGATTCAAAGATACCAAAATTTACTACAAGGAAATCAAACTATGGTATTAGCAAAGCTGTACATATCTATCAACATAATTGAATGAAATTCAGAAACAAATCTATGCGTGTGAAATCTCATTTTCAGAAAAGGCACCAAGATACTTCAATGAAAAAGTAACAATCTTTTCAATAAATGCTTCAGAAACCATTTAGTCAGCCACAGACAAAAACAGAAAAAGAAGTTCTTTAAAATATATACACAAATTAAAATAAAAATATATGCAAGACATTAAAAAATCAGTAAACTCTTACTAAGGGTAAATCATCATAAGGGTAGATTTGGAAATGGATTCTTAGATTTCCAGATCTAAGAAGGCACAAGAGAAAGATTTACTTAATTTTTACTTGGTTGAAAAAACAAACAAACAAACAAACAAACCATTGTGCTTCAAAGAACACTACTTTCAAGAAAGTAACAATGTATCCCACAGGAGAGAAAATAATTGCTACTCGAGTATCAGATAAGGAACTTCTATCTAGAATGCACAAAGAATACTTACTACTTGATAATAAAAAGAAAAATAGCAAAATGGGCTAAGAATCTGAACAGAAATTTCTTCAAGGAAGACAAATAGACAGTAAATACAGGAGAAAATCTCATTATTCATGAGGGAAATCAGCACAAAGACATGCATGTATAGCTTCACATCTACTAGAGTGACAAAACTCAAAAATATGCTGAAAAATAACTCTTTGAGAATCTAAAGAAATTTTCTGAAATACTCATACATTAACTGTGTGAAGTTAAATGATGCACCCACTTTGAAAAACATTTTAATTGGTTTTACATAATGTTAAATATAGAGTTACCATATGACCCACCAATTAGATCCCTGATGGGTAGGTAATAGATAATACCTATATATTAGACATAGGGAGGAGGGAAATTAAAATATACGTCCACAGAAAAACTTCTATATGTCTGTTTGTAACAGCATTATTCATGATAATCAAAAAATGAAAAGTAAACAAATGTCTATCAAATGATAAATAGATGAACAAAATATTATAATTTTATACAACAATATTATTTATTAAAAACAAATGAAGTTCTATACATGCTGTGACATGAAGGAGCCTTGAAAACTATACAAAGTTAAAGAATCCAGTTACAAAATTCTGTATTTCATTATCTTTACACTGTGTCTAGATTAGGCACAGGTATACAGAGTAGCTTATGTTTGCTTAAGGGCAAAGGGAAGGGAGATGCAACTGATACCTAAAACATGTGGGATTTCACTTTCTAGTAGAGAAAGTAACTTGCCCATGCCACGGATAGGCTACAGACCCCTTAGTTGTACAATCTAAATGTGTGGGTTGTAGAGTGATGAATCCTGTCTCACAGCTCTATTTTTTGAAATAGATAATCCTGAAAATCGAGAGGAGCTACAACAAAGTTAGATTAAGTAGACTTCAGGAAAAGAAATGGTGAAGGAGATAAAATAAAAAGAAGGATATTTACATTTTTCTAGTAACAGTAATGCTGCACATTTTTGTCATTCATTTATTGGCAATTTTGACTCCTTTTGAAAAATATTCATTTCAGTAGCTCACTTTTTATTGGACCTTTTATATTGTGAGTCTAATTTTTTTTTTTAGCTATTTATGTGTTCTACATATTAGCCCTCTTTATGAAATAGGTAGTAAAATATTTTTCCCCATTCTGGGGGTTGTCTCTTCACTCTGTTGTTTTCTTTGCTATGCAAAAACTTTTTAATTTGATGTCACTTGTTGATTCTTCATACTGTTTCTTGGGCCACTGAGATTCTGTCAGAAAGCCCTAGCCTACACTTATGTCTTCAAGAGTTTTACATATTTTATCTTCTAGCATATTGTGTTTCTGTTTTAAAATTTAAATATTTGATCCATTTTTACTTTAGTTTAGAAGATGGGGTAGATGGATCTAGATTCAATCTTCTGCATGTAATAGCTAATTTTTCCAACATCATTTATTAAATTACAGGGATTATATCTTACTCCAGAAAGAATAGCTATCATCAGAAAATCAAATAACAATAAGTGTCACTGTATCTGCAGAGAAGAAGGAATCTTTTTACACTGTTGGTGAGAATGTAACATAGTACAATAACTAAGGAAATCAGCATGGGGAGTCTTCAAGAAACTAAACTAGCAATTCCATTTGATCATGCTATTTCCCTCTTACAGAGCTAAAAACATCCTAACTGCAGCAATACAAGCATACTCATGTTTATAACAGCACAATTCACAACAGCTAAGTAACAGAAGCAGCCTATGCATCCACCAGCAGATGAATAGATAAAGAAAATGTGGTATTTATACACAGCAATATGCTACTTTGCCATAACAAGGGATAAATAAATCATCTGTAAGAAAATGGATGCACCTTAAGAGCATAATGTTAAGTGAAATAAATCAGAAACAAAGGCTTAAATATTGCATGCTTTAGTTTATATTACAAACTTAACAAAGAGCAAAATAAAATACAAGGAGGTGGGGAGATCTTTTTAAAATGAGAAGGTGACCAAGAGATGGGGAGAAGGAAAGGGTATGAAATAATTGAGGTGTCTCATGCACGTGCACCAACACCCTACAAGGAGTGTAATCATTGTGTGAACAGGTACCAAATTTTTTAAAAATTGAAAAAAGTAAAAAAAAAAAAAAAAGAGAAAACAATCAATTAAAATTCATCAAAAAGATTTAACATTCCTTAGCATATCTACACTAATAATTATGATTCTAAATCTGCTTTCAAACTGGTCAAATTGAAAAGCATGATAGATGAAACCATAGTTAAAGATGGTTAACAGATGATTACAAGGAGACAAAAATCAGTAAGGACATGAAACACCTAACTTTATCAAGTAACTTAAAGTATTAACAGTTACAGATCATTTTGCCTTGTAAGAATATACCTTGTTTTTTAAATATATAAGAAATACCTACCAACATAGACCTTATGACAGTACATAAAATTTTTAAAATTCAAAGGTTTTAAGTCATGGAAAATAGGCTCTCAGAGCAAAATCAAGTAAATTTAAAAATCACTAATAAAATTACATCTAGAAAATCTCCAAATATTTAGAAATTAAATAAAACATGTTGAAATAACTCCTGGTTTTAAAATAGACCACAAAGAACGTTTTAAACTATTTGGAAATGAGTAACAGTTTAAAGATAACATATCAATATTTGTGAGAAAGACCTAAAAAATTGCCTAAAGGGAAATTATACTTTTCAAAGTTTATAATAGAAAGGAAAGATACACATCAATGATCTAAGTATTCAGTTTGAAAAGCTGGAAAAGAGAACAAATAACACCCAAAGTAACAAGAAAAAAGCAAACGCAATTTGGCATGTATGAGTCTTCGGAAGTTCACATGTTGAACTCCTAACCTACCAAATCCCTAAATGGTGATAAGAGTTAAGATTTTTGAGAAGTGATTAGGTCCTGTGTTTTGCATCTTGAAGAATATAACTAGTGCCCTTCAGAAGAAATCCATAGCGCTAGCTCATAATTTCCCCATAGCAAAGTATTCAGTAACCCAAAAAGAAGACATTAAATCTGCCTTTGACTTGATCTTAGGATTTTCAGCATACAGAATTATTATAAATTTCTGTTGTTTATAAACCATGCAGTAAAAATCTATGCTATTCTGTTATATGGCAAGCCAAGTAGACTAAGAAAATACTTATTTGTAAAAGTTAATGCAATTGATAACAGAAAAAGAATAATAGAAAAATAAATGAATAAAATTTTAAAACCTCTAAGTATTTTATTTTCTACCATAAATGAATGAGCAATTTTGGGGAGAATTGCATCTATTGAGACAATCATACAGATTTTAACCTTTATTCTGATCTTCAAATGACAACATTAATAAAATCAAAAGGTAAGCCAAAGGTTGGAAGAATGTATCTAGCATTACATAAATACGAAATAATTGTATACAAAAATGCACAAAGAATACTTGCATCTCAGTGATTAGAAGGCACCTGATTAAAAAATGTTAGCAAAAAACAAAAATGTATTTCAATACGTGTGCATATCTAGTTATGTATATATGTATGTTTATATTATATGCATGTATGTATATATTTGAATGGCCAATTACACATGAAAATATGTTTTGCATCATAAATTTTTAAGAAAATGGAAATTAAAATCATGGTGGAGTACCATTTTGTTTCTGGTAGTTGTACTAAAATTACAAATTATACCTACCATGCTAAATATTGGTGAGGACATGAAGCAACTGGAACCTTCACACATGGCTAAGCGTCGACAAAAATGGTCCAGTCACTTCAGAAAACAGATTGACAGTTTCACCTAGAGTTACAAGTATATCTGTTCTGTGACTCAACAATTCCTCATAGGGATTTACCCAAAAGAAATGAAAGCATATGTGTAGAAATGAAAAAATGCACCAACACCAATGTTCATAGTCACTTTATTTATAATAACCAAAATGAAAAAATCCAAATGTCCAACATTTGGTTAGATGGCAAATTAGAGAAAAAAAGGAAACTCTAAGACATTCTTTCAAAGAATATTGCACAGCAATTCAAAGGAATTGTTTATGGATGCACACAATACCATGGATGATTATTAAAAATATTTGGCTCTATAAAAAGCCAGGCACAAAGAAGTACCTATTTTACATTTCCATTTATATGAGATTCTGGAGCAGGGAAAACTAACATGTGGTGACAAAAAGCTGATCACTACTGTCTCTGAACAGAGGTGTGTAAAACGCCGAGGGGCACAAAGGTGATGGAATCATCCTACGTTTTGATTATAATGGTTTTACAAATGTATAGATTTGTTTAGAACCCACGGAATGATGTACGCATTGAAAGTGGGTTCACTTTATGTAAATTATTCTTAAATATAGTTAATTTACAAATTAAAATTATGCATATGCGTTGTTTCGCTGATCCACGCCAGCCCCTTCTACAATGCTGTCAATTGAGACAGGCATTTCCCTCATGGCTCGCATGACTGCCTCTGTCTGCCTTTAGATTCATGAGATTCATAGCTCCCAATACTGAGATTTCCCTAGGTAGAGGTAACCTAAGTACCTAATTACCTTTGAAATAGAAAGTTGCACCTATTTGTAAGTAAATGACTATGCTGATTGAAGTTACTATTGGATATAATACGCTCCTGATGTGTGGAAAGAGCGTGATTCTTGTCTTCAAACGTAACAGAGTTCCAGTTCTCCTTTCACCACTTTGTAGCCATTTGACTTTAAATCGCTGAGTCTCATTTTCATTATCTGTGTAATAGACATGATAACGCACGACGCATCGTGTTGTAACATTTGTCTTAAGTAAAAGTTGCGATGTTTTTTGAAAGATTTAAAATAGTGTGGAATCTGAGAAGCAGCTGACTGAGTAAATATTAGCAAACATTACGCATATAGTCCATTCCCATGTCCTTTATTTACTTTCTTTCTTGAATATAAATTTGGACCTCCTTATCTAGCACCAGACCTTTTGGCCATTGGAGGACTTTCCCGCCATGTGACGTAGAATCCAATTTGCTTGGACCTTAAAAATACCTAATGCAGTTGTATTCCCAGTTAGAAATACATATTTATAAATTCGAGATTAACTGAGTCTGCTGCTAACACATCAAAAAATACAATCACTACTGAGTTACAATTTATATTCTCTTAACGAATGTTCTTTGTTGTAACCAAGAATCATCTTTTACTTAGAGAAATCAAACTCTGAATACCTTCCAAATAAACCTGTGGACTTCACATAGCCCTGTAGGTGTTTTCTTGAACAAAACACCAAGAGCTGATAGGTTTTATCCTCTGAGAAAGAGATCGAAAATTAGAGACCAATTAAAGGCACAAGAGACTAAAGGGAACAGAGATAAATTTCACTTGAAAAACAATAATTTTGTACTTTAAAGAATATCATCAAGAAAACATAAGGATGACTCACAGAATGGGAGAGAAGAGCTGCTAATTACATCTCAGAACAGGGACTTATAGCCAGAAAATACAAATAACTCATACAACTCAAGAGTGTAAAGAGAGGGGCCAGGGATTTAGCTAAGTGCCCTAAGAGCCTGCCCGACTAGCACAAGGTTGTGAGTTCAATCAATATATAGAGAGTTCAAAGAATATAAAGAGAAACAACCTGATTTTTAAAATGAGCAAAGAATTTAGACATTCCTACAAAGACGTTTTTAAAAAATGGTTAAAAAGTACATAAAAAGATACTTTGCTGCATTAGTCATTAGCAAAATTAAATCAAAACTACAGTAAGATAATACTTCACACAGACTAGGATGACTAAATTTTTTTAAAAAGACAATGAACATTTACTAAAGTACAGAAAATGATTTTAGAGTCCTGATAGACTGTTGGTAGGATGCAAGTGATATAGGCAGATTGGAAAACAGTTTTGTAGTTCTTCAAAATGATAAATGAATTACTATATTATAATTCCATCCTTTATACACAGGTAAGAGGTAATAACTATATATTAGACATTGGCCCTAGAGGAATGAAAACATATTTCCACACAAAACTTGCGCTTGAATATTTTTAACAGTATGGTTCATGGTAACCAAAACATAAAAGCCATGCAAGTGTCCATCAATTGGTCCATGGATACACAAGGTATATCCATGCAATGGAAAGTTATCCATCAATAAAAGAGAATAAAGTCTTGATACTGGTATAATATGAATGAACCTTGAGAAATTATGCTACAGGAAAAGAGACAGTCATCAAAGTACTGAACAGCATATATCATATCATTCCTTTTACTTGAAAAGACCAGATTAGACAAATCTGTAGTGACAGAAAGTAAATTACTGGTTGCCTTCTTGGCAGTGGGGGAAGGAGGGGACAAATGGATTCTGACTGCTAATGGTTACAGGGGTTTCTTTTTTGATTGATGAAATTGTCTGAATTTAGAGTCGCGATGTTTCATAACTCTGTGTCTACTATAATCCACTAAATTACACCCTTTAATTGGGTAAATTTTATGGTATATCAATTACATGTGCACAAAACTATTCTACACACACAATCATCTTTGCTAGTGAAATCAAAACTTGGCATAAATGGCTAAAAGAAAAGCAATCTCAGAATGACCCTGGATTACCAAGAAAGAATGAGATCTACCCCAGGTACACATTCTTTTTATTATTATTATTATTGCTAATATTAGCACTTTTTGTGGTACATAATATTTGCATTCCTTGGGGGAGTTGGTAAATGTACATAATACATCTTCATTCCCTTTTGATAACCTTTCCCGTCATTCTATGACTATTTTATCTGTAGTTATAATGGGAATTACATTAAATAACCTAAAATTATAAAACACTATAATTTGAATTTACAGCAGCTTAACTTATTAGAACACTTCTTTATCACTTTTTACTGACAGCTTTTAGCTGTTGATATCATAAAATTACATCTTTGTGTATTATGTCCCCAAAATATAATTTAGTATTATGAATTTGTTTCTTAAATTAGTCAGATGAGAAAATTATATAAACCAAGGTTATGACAATGGTACACTTTAAGTTAATAGGTATTTTTAACTAATCTTATAAATCACATAAGAAACAGAAAATAGAGGCACAGAGTACTGTAACTGCCTCTGTTTTTGCCTTTATTGACATTTTTATTTCTTTTTTTGGCTTCAAGTTACTGTCCAGTGTCCTTTCATTTCACCCAAAAACCTCTCTGACAATTTTTTGTGATGCCAGGTGAGTCTATCAGTGCAAACATCCCCAGCCTTTGGTATTTTGGGAATGTCATTTTTTCTATCACATTTATCCAGCACAATTTTTCTGGACACAGGCTTCTTGGACTTCAAGTTTTCTTGATTTTATCCTTTTGACTACCCAAGACTATTACCTTCTGGCTTCAAAAAATTTCTCATAAAAATTGTATTGGTAATCATATTAAGGATCCCTTATGTGTGTGATAAATTGCTTCTCCCAGACTCTTTGAAGATGCTTTCTCTCTCTAAAATGTGATCCTAATTTGTCTCTGAGAATATCTGTAGGTTTACCTTTCATGCAATCTGTTGAGCTTCTTAGTTGTTTTTATTTATATCTTTCAAATTTGATGAAATTTAATGAAATTTGATGAAATCTTAAAGATATAAATTTGCACAGTTTTGAGCAATATTTCTTCAAATATATTCTCTTCCCTTCTCTGTTGTCTTTCTGGAGCTTCCATACTGCATATATTCGTGTTCTTGAACATGAATAAAATTTTAAGTGCCCATCAATGGCACTTAAATGGATAAAAAAAATTGTGGTACTTTTATACAATGGAGTACTACAATGGAGTACTACTCAGCTATAAAGAATGATCACACTGAGATATTTATAAATAAATGGATGCAACTTGAGACCATACTCAATAAATCAAAGTCACAGGTATAAATACCACATAGTCTCCTTAGTGTAAGAAAAAGTAAGAGTACATAAGATTCTATAGTAATCATGGATCCCCATTATATTGCTTTGAAGCCTTTTAATGTTTTCATTCATTGGTTGGAATGGTTTTATTTTTTTTTATTTGACCTTACTATGTGTGATGGTGTGAACAGCTACTTTGAAGAAAACAAGACAATATGGCAGCCAGTGCAGACTCAATATCATCTGGCTTTGAAGTCCTAACATGCTGTTGTTCTTCTATTACCACTGGTTTTATCATGTTGTATCTTACTGGATTTTAATATGTGTAATAATGCAAACAAATTTTTTATGGAAAATGAGATATTATAGTAGCCATTGTTCATTTTCTGTTATTTGGTTCAGAATACCTCATAATAGTTTCATTCTCTTGAATGCTTTTATTCTATTTTATTATGTTTGATATTATTGTTTGTGAAGCTATGCTCAACTATTTCAAAGAAAGAGATATTATGGTAGCTACTGTTGATATCCAATTGTCTTGTTGTATTGTTCTATTCTGATCTGTGTTGTTCTGTCTTCTTTTGTTTTATTCTCTGTAAAATAAAATTAAAAAAAGAAAAGAAAACTGGACATTTGAGTTAATAATGCAATGACTGAAAAATCAAATCCTCCCCACATCAGAGTTTTCTGAGATCTTGCTGTTCATTGTGATTATTGCTTGGTTTTATACTGCTAAAAGCTGTGTCTGTGATAAGATCATCTTACAACGGAAACGTAAGGTCTTCTGAGCCTGTTCCTTGACCAGGTATATGTGGTCACTTTCTATTTTTCCCCCTTCATTAAATTGCTTTTGATTGTCCTAGACCTTAAAGTGTGATTTGTCAAAGGTGAAAAAATAAAGGTGGAGCTTTAGCCCGCTCTGTGAGTCCCCTTAAAGGTCATTCATTGTGGGGATAGCCGCAGTGGGAGAGGTAGAGCAGCCAGGGCTGGCTGCCTCCCTGTCAGCACCTCTGCGATCAGAACCAGGAATAGACAATCATCACACCAATCCTTGACATTTGGAAAACTGTAGTTTTGTTCCCCCTGGTTCTCCAAAGCTAATGCGGGCTTCTCTAGAAACACATGCGATATCAAGTTTCTAGGGGCAGGTGGAAGTGAGGAGCTATTCCTGTACCGAGCTGAATTCGACCAATTTAGGTCTCGGTTTTTCTTTGGGAGTGGTAACCTTCAGTAGACTCCCTAGCTCCAAAATAATTACACCAGCTACATTCTTCCACTTCAGTTGTTCTTTGGGCATCTCTAAGATGCTTGAATATGAGACACACTAGTGTTTCTTACTAAGCCATCTTCCCAGCAGCCTGATGTTCTTCCCAGATATTTTTCATCAATAACTAATTAGATATTGGTTTTTTATTTCACAGTGTCCTTGATGGTTACATTTTCTGGTTAAAACACAAAAACAAAAACAAAATTAAACCTGAACTTTAAATTTGAGAAATTTAATTGCTGTAGCTTGACTGTTGATACCCCATAACTCATAAATGAGAACTTAATTTCCCAAGTGATAGCACAGAGATATGTAGATTCGAAGAGATAATTAAGTCACGGGGGTTCTGCCCTTAGGAATGGGATTGATGTCCTCAGAAAAGAGGCTACAGACAGCTGCGCTCCCCTTATACCTTATACCAATAAAGAAAATGTCATAGAAGAAGAGGGACCAGACTTCCACAATACACTAAATCTTCTGGCCTCTTGGCTTTAGATTTACTAGTCTTGAGAAATGTAAGAAATTAACTTCTGCTATTCATAAATTATCCAGTCTCAAGTTTATTTTAGAGCATAGAGAATGAAATCAATACTAAGAAGCAGTGTGCTCCCATGACAAATACCTAGAAAAGCAAAAGCAGCTTTGAAATTTGGAAATAGGCAGGAACTGGAAGAGTTTGGAGGATCAGGTTAGAATAAGCCTGTATTATTGTGATGGGTCAGAAATAGTTTGGGGTCAGGAACAGAAGAAAAGAGCTGTAGAGAAAACCTCAGTGTTATTAGTCACCACCTGAGTGATCACGGTCATACGGTAGTAGGAGTGCAGGTAGCCCTGGCCATTCCGATGACATCTCAGGTAAGAATGAGGAGCCTGTTAAATACAACAGTATAAAGTGGCTAAAGCACATGATGAATTATATTTGGGTTCTAGCGTTTTGTGGAAGGAGGACTTTATGCACAATGAGAGGATAATTGACCGATAAAATATCTAAACTGAGTGTTGAAGGAGTAGCACAGTCACTCTTGAGTTTTCCTACAGCAAAATGTTAAGCCCAAAAAAGTAAAATAGAGTTTATAATCTAAGGTTAAAGATTTAGAAAATTTTCAACTTGCTCATGTTGTAAAGAATGAAAGAGCAGGTTTGGAAAGCAACTCCAGTGTGGGCAAAGCACTATTTGATAACAGGATTGCTATGAGCAGAAAGGAGCCCAAGGCTATTTGTCAGGACAAAGGAGGAATGGCTGTGAAGACATCGCTGAGATTTTTCTGGCTGCCGTGCTCACCACAGGCCCGGAATATCAAGACATTGAAAGTAGAGTGACTTGCAGAGATAGAGCCAGAGGTCCCTGTGGTCTCTATCCCGACATTGGAACTGAATCAGCTGTGATTCTCCTCTGCTCCAGTGGACCAAAGTGCAGTGTGAGTCAGTATACCTGCCCTAGGGTAAACCTTAGTAGTATCTACTTAGTGTAACTCTCCAGTTACACAGGGCTCAAGTTCTGAGGGAAACCTCTTCTGCTGTCCAGAAAGGAGAGGTTCCTGGGTGAGATCTTTCCTCCTTTCCTCACTTCCTGATCCTTCTTATAAAACAAGCTCTACCTTCTTTTTCTCATAATTCCATATCTTTTTCTGATATTCCATACCAATCTGGCCTTCAGTGAAGTGGGCTTGTGTCTACTTTCTGATGGTAAGTGGTCAGTTCTTAGTAGCTGAACCCTGTGTGAGTAAGGCAGCCCTGTTCATCTCCCGTTTCTCTTCTTCATGGGGGTGGGGGTGCAATCATTTCTAGCAAGACCCAGAAGGTTCTATCATGTTCACCAACCCAGCCAAACCAATTAAAAAGCTAATATTGCAATTGCTATTTGGCTCCTTGTCTGCTCTTAATTGCTTAGAAGCTGAAACAGAGACTGGTGAGTGATTAGCATCCCCCAAACACCAACATTTTCTCTTCTATTGTTTTTCTATCTCTTTGCCTCTTGATCTTAATTAATTCTGTGCAGCATAATATGTCCTGACCTTCTTTGTAGGAAGGAAGCTCTTGGAGCTGAATCATGGTTATACAAGGGAATTCAAAATCATTACCAGTAAGAATTTTTTCTGGTAATGTCAGAAAATATTATGAGCCTAGCCTGATGTCTAGAACATCATAAGTATAAAAGTACAACAATACATTCCTTTAGCAACACAGTCAAGGATCTATACAAAATGCGATAGGAGATTATTTATAGATTTTTCATCTAAGTGTATATTTCTTGACACTTAAAAGTTAATTTTAGGAGCGGGGATTTAGCTCAGTGGCATAAGTGCCTGCTTTGCAAGCGCTTGCTCATGAGTTTGATCCATGGTACCAAAAAAAAAAAAAGTTAATTTTAAATACTATAAGTATTGTAAGAATCTTAAAACTGAGTAGAAAGTAGAAGCCTATCTTTAACTGTCTCGTAAGATACCTTTGCAGTTAGCTCTTCATCAAAATGGAGCATATTTAACCAACTTGATACAACTTCTTACACATTAGAGAGACATTTTGCTAAGTCATTCATTTATTCACTAGCTAAAACTTTAATTTTTAATGTAAGCAAAACACTAGCTGAAAAAAGTGCATCAGAAATTTCCTGCCCTCAGGAGTTTACAGTCTAATAGAAGAAAACGATGTGTGAATAGTATTAAAGTACAGGAGCATTTGGTGATATATGAAGGGGAAAAAGAGATGCTTTCAAGGTATAGGAAGCTCACTTAGAACCAGAGTTGGTAAATCTGAGTTAGGAATTAAAAAATTTTAGGGAAGAATTGAAGAGCAAAGAAGATCAAAACCAAGGCATACCATAACCAGTGACAGATGCAAATGTTCCTGTCAGCATAATTCATTACACTCAAAATTGGAAGCAACTGCAATGTCTATCAACACAATAACTGATATGCTGTGCAATATGTAAATCTGCATGGACCAAACACAATTAAGTTCCACAGCATAGATAAATCTCATATGTATAATTTTGAGCAGAAGATATCGTACCTATAGAAGGATATGAAGTACCATGTATGTCTGTGTGTGTATTTGTGCATGTGTTTATGCACATACATACATGTAACTTACCATACAAGAGCCAAATTTATGGTAGTTTAATCAAGATACTGCTTATAATTGCCTTTTGGGAGATGACACAGGGCCTGAGAGGGGACAGCAGATATACTGCCTAGAGGCACAGTAACATTTTATTTTAATTTATTCTGTCCCAATAGTCACACAGTGTTTATTTTCTGAACTCACTAATGCACACATTCATGGGCTGGCCACTTTGTAAATATCCATTGTGTTGCAATACAAAGAAAACCAAAAACTCACAGAAATGACAATCTCGACATACAGGAAAAGACAGGCAGGCTCACCTGGATTGAAGATCTCAGGTAACTCTAGGGGAAGTAATTTATGAAGATACCAAACATCTTGGGAGTGAAATAACATAAAAAACTTAGGTGCCATATAGCTAGGTTTTTACCATGCTCTGTTCCCAATCAATACCCATCATAACTTCTAAGTAATTTGTGATGATTTTTCTGTAGTTTTCAAGTTTCAGGGAAAAGTTCTCTTGGATAAGATGTTTAGGAGGGTTTGATAGTATTTAAGTTTACTTTATACTCTGTGGCAGAGTAAATAATTGAAATTCAGCTTGCCAATGATACAATTTATCTGAGTTTAGCAATTCTCTCTTACTTCCAATCTATGGAAAAAATTGCATGGTATTATTTTGTATGGAGGGGCTGAGAAGATTCACCAAGAGAAACAGATGGAAGATTTTTGTTCAGTTTGCCACAGTTTTATCAACTATTACATAAGACAAGAAAATGGAAGGAAAAGTGGCTCATTCTCAAAATTTAGCACTTTCTATGTCTCTCTGTCAATTTTTCTTCCTGTAAAAACCATTTCTTGAGCACCTACTATGTGGTAGGTCCTGTGTTCGGTTCTGGCAACACAAACCCAAGGAAGATATTCGACTAACCATGCAGATAGTCCTCAGGTTTGTTAAAATCAGCCATTCCCCCAAGAAGTGCGACTTGAAAGATAGATGGAATCTCAGGCATTAAAAGAGCCCCGTCAGGTCAGGGAGGGCCTTCCTAGCAGAGGCACAAACCTGGCTCCAGTTGGTTTGGCATAAGTGTGTTTCTGAGAGCATTTATAATAGGATTTTCTGTAATAGTACAGGAAGGATTTGGCAAGCAAATTACTGGTGGAAACAAGGGAAGTGTTAGCCTAGTTAAGAATGAGGAGCTTTAGAAAGAGCATTTGCATTCAAACAAAGAATATGCTAATTATAACTTAATCTTATCCACTTGTTAAAACAGTTACAAGAATTTCCAACTTAGATAGGTCTATTCTCCCTTTCCCTGTTCGCAGGCAGTGTTGCTGCAAGTACGCTGAATTAATAAAATCACATATGTATTTCAAATATTCAACTCTAGCCTTGGCAAAGCTTCCAAAATTCTGAACAATATAAACTAAATAGACATGCCTGAAAGACCTCACAAGTTCCCCGTCCTGGTGCCTTTAAATCAGAGGTCTGAGAAGCTTCTTAGATTCTTCCTCCTCCTTTAAACTAAGCAAGCAAGCAACGGATCCAGTCTGCTTTCATCCCCACCACTGTCTCTAGACTTAGCTTCCTCCTCCCCATTCCAAAACCATAATTTCCTGCCCTGACCATCTATCGTTGAAATTTTCGCAACTGCGTTCCTCTCCCAGTGTTCTTGTGTCCTGTGTTTCCTGGCACCCGGGCCTCAGCAAAAGAGAACCTTCTAAAATGCAAATCTGAACACATCATGCCTTCAAAGGCTCTGTACTGCCAGGAGAAAAACCTTCAAATCAAAGCAGTTCACAGCAACAACAACAAAGGCTAGGCAAAGAATGTGAATGTATGTTTTCTCGGGAAAGGAAAAGTAAATTATTCCTAATACATCCATGATAGAAGGAAAGCACATTAAAGCCAATTTAGATTCGTCTGTCAGATTGGCCAAAAAGATTTCATAGCAATCTATACTGGGGACCTGGAAGGGAAAAACATTTTTAGACACTATCAGAGGGAATAGAATTGGAAGAATCCTATGGAAAGCAATGTGGCCATAGCTCCCAAAATCATAAACACAGAAACCTGCAATTCTGTTTCTAAAATTTTAGCCTGTAGATAGACTCTTTCCCGTGAGAAATTTCTCACATACAAAGTTACTAATTAGAGCAATTTCATAATGGCAAAAAATTAGAAACAGATCCTCAATAGAAGACTGGCTAAACTCTCCTACATTCACTGATAGAATTCTATGCAGCTGTTTAAAAAAGGAAGAAAAGACATGATGAAGAAAATATTAGAACACTTTTGAATACTCTGGCGTGGAAAGACATCCAAGACGCATATCGTTTGTGAAAAAAGGCAAGACGCAAAATAATACAAAAATTATATTTAAAAAATGAAACGTGGGGTGCTCACACACACACACACACAAACACACATTTGTACTCGCTTAGATAGGACAAAAGAAACGCTGATAGTTTACCTGAAGAACAAAAAGGAATTGTTATCTATGTCTGTTCTTTTTGCCGCTTCTTTTTATACTTTTTAGTTAGACCAGGTGAATCTATTATATACCCAAACAAGTAAGTTTATTTTTAAACCACTGTCATGACATGAATGCCCCTTCTTCGTCTCTGACCTTCTCATCAGTGTCTTTTCTTCTTCTCTGTGGGAAGGGTTTTTCTTCTCACAATGCTTCTCAACGCTCTTCAGCACCCCAGCCCGGGCCCCTTGGCCTCTGAAAGAGTTTGCTCCTGGTGCAGTCAGCATCTTGGAGTGATCTGGTTCCAAGGTTCCCGCACATGCTTACACTCGTCAGCCCCAGGAACCCTGGGATGCATTTCATAGGCACTTCCTGCTTCCCTTCCCTTCCCCAGGAAAGCCCTCCTCCCACTTCCTGTAATATTCCTCAGCGTTTAAACACAGTGTTCTCTAACTTTTTCATTGTCTACCTCACTCAACAAAATGCTAACTCTTTAAGGGGAACACTTTTCATAGCAATAATAACTTTAAGAGCTAATGATTATGATTTTAGTATTTTCAGTACTATAGGGTAGCTCTGTCCCACTGAAATTTTCATGATGAAAAATATTCTCTATATATGTTCATGCTTGTGATTACTGATCATTTAAAATATGTCCAGTGCTGTTAAATACTGGGTTAGTTAATTTTAGCTAGTTGTAATTACTGTATAAGCATATGCAAGCAGTAGCTACAGTATTAGACAGTACAGATCTCGGTTCTGGATAAATTCAATATACATTACTTAGTATTCATAAGGAGCCTATAAAGTAAATGTATTACTCTCTAACTCCATCTTATAGGTGAAAAATTGAGCTTTAAAGAGTGCTTTATCTTGGGTATTTTCTGAGTGTGGCCCAAGAGGGTTATACATTGAAGTTTAATCCTCATTGTAAGGTATGAGTAGGGTAAAACCTTAATCTTCAGCAGGCATTAGAGGTGGAACTTTGAAGAGTGATGATAATTAGACAAATTCATCAAGGAAAAGTCCCCACAATAGAACACTGGGGCCTTCATAAGGAAAAGCAGAGAGAACCTCACCTGTGTGCACATTTCCTGCCTCCTGCAAAAGATGCAATAACACAATTTACCTTGCTTTAGCAATTTCTCATCTTCCCTATGTACACACACACACACATGCACACGCACATGCACATGTGTATGTACACATCCACTGCCTCTCACCTCTCACTGAACCATGTGGGACTTTGCTAGCAAGAACTCTATCACCATATACAGGACCTTGAGCTTATACTAGAATATTGAACCACAATAAACCTAATTTTTCTATGCTACTCACCCTCAGGCAGTTTTAGTATTAGAAAATAATTAAAAATTATAACTGACTTCCCCACAATTACACAGGTAAAAAATTTGTTCATTTGGGTTATAAACTCAAATGAGAAGGCAGAGACAAATAAGGATACTATAGTCTACGCTTTTAAAATCTCATATAGAAGTGGAAAAAATAAATAATAGCAAATTCAAAAATTTATTCCCAATATATTCAGTATGCAAGTACAACATGTATTATTTATTGTTATTTTAAATGCCTGTATTGTCAGCATAGTGTTCATTATAGGAAAATATATAGCGCGTGAGATTTATACTTCAGTGACTTGAGGATATTGAAGTTTTACACTTCAGTAACAAAATCAAGTTGTCTGCACTGAATCCAAGGCAAAACTTTTCAACATCTGAGTACGTTCTTTCATGTTTCTTCCTGGTCAGTACCACAAACCTTCTGACCACAGAAGCAACCACCCTTTTGATTTCTTTTAACATAGATTATTTTCACCTGTTCTATAATTTAAATATGAATGAAATCATTCATTGTCTGTTCTTTTATATCAGCTTCTATGTGTCACAAAAATTTTTAATGACATCCTTGTTATGTCAGTAGTCATGTCCTTTGTGTTACATGAGAAGTATCCCACTGGATCAGTATATGGTAGCTTGGTTATCTGGCCTCCTAGTGATGGGCTTTGAGACTGCTTAAAGTTGTAAGTAAACCTATTTCCATTATTCATACACAAATGCCTTTGTAAGTATACATTTCAATTTCATTTGCTAATTATCCGGAAGTGAGATTTCTGGGCCTCAGAGAAGGTTCATATTTAATATCCTAAAAACTTTCACCTTCATTTCCAAATCATTTATAGTGAGTTAAATTCCAGCAATGCATTGGCATTTAGTTGTATTACCTACTTGGATTCACTTGATTTTGTTAGTTTTTATAAATTTTAACCACTTTAGTCATAACTTGTGATTCTAGTTTTAAATTCTATAATGGGTAAAATGTAGAACACTTTCACATGTTCTTACAATTCACTTATATGTCCGCTTTTGTGGGATATGTTCATATCTTTTATCCATTTTCCATTGAATTGTCTCTTTCACTGATTTTCAGAAGTTCTATGTGTATTCTGGATAAAGTCCTTCACAGATCCATGCATTGAAATTATTTTCTACCACATTTTCTTCCCTGCTGCTTTGTTAGTTTGTATAGGATTGCACTGAATCATGTCCATCCATTCATTTTAGTGTTTTCCAGTAAGAAGTTTAAATTTTGATTTTTATCTTGTTTCAATTTTACTTTTGTGGTGATGATACTTTTATAGTTATGGTCTTTGTGTCCCAAGAAATATTTTGCTATCCCAATGTTGCTACCCCTGTATGTTTTTCTGGAACTTTTAAAATTTTAACAGTCTGTATTATATGGAGGTATAGTGTTCAGTTTTACAAAACTCTATGATCAATGGAGTATGAAGGTATAGGACTGTGTGGGATATTATATCTCAAATTAATTTATCCTGGAGAATATTTTTGCTTTTCTTTCCATTTATTTATTTATTTATGAATTTATTTGTTTGTTTGCAGTGCTGGGGATTTAATTCGAGCCCTTCCTGTTAGACTACATCCCCAGACATTTTTTATGTTACATTTTGAGACAATGTTTTGCTAGTTTGTTTAAACTGGGTTCAAAATTGCTATCCTCAGCATGGCAGAGATGAGCCAATGCAAGACAGTTGTAACTATTAATGTGGATGGCCTCAATTCACCAATAAAAAGAAACACAGAAAGAATGGATCAAGAAACAAAATCCATCAATGTGCTGTATACAAGAAACACATTTAACTCAAAAGGAAATTCATAGATCAAAAGTCAGTGGAGAGAAAACAGTGTTCCATGACACAGGATACCAGAGAAAATCAGGTGTAACTTGCCCATCAACCACAGAATGGATAAAAAAGAGGTGATATTTTTGTACAATGCAAAGCTGCTCAGCTATAAAGAAGGATAATCTCAAGGCTCTTGTAGGTAAATGGATGTAACTTGAGACCATGCTCATAGATGAGATGGTTTGGATTCATAAGTGTGAACACCATGTTATTTCCCTAGCATAAAAACCTGAAGGAATTAGTGGAATCCAAAATGTACAATAGATATTGTGAAAGTAACAGGAAAGGAAACATCGAAAAAGGGAAGTTGGTAACCATTGCTAATTTCTTATTATCTTATTTCCAGTTTCTGTATCTTTTTCATTGTTTTGTTAGATTTGATCTTATTCTGTCTTGTTTTGTTTGATTTTATTATGTCAGATGGTATGGGCAGCTATTTTGAAGATAACAAGATATATTATGGTAGCCATTGTTGATTTCCTATTATTGGGTTTTGATGTTTAGTAACACTTCCATTGTTTTGTTCTGGTTGGTTTCCTTCTGTTTCATTTTGTTTGTTATGTCTGATGGTATGGACAGCCTTTTTAAGGAGAATAGGAGACATTGTGGTAGCCATTGTTGATTTCCTGTTGTCTTAATTTGAGGACCTGTGTTGCTTTAATTGCTCCATTTTGACTGGTTTATTCTGTTTTAGTTTGTTCAGTTTTGTTCTCTTTAAAACAAGAAAAGAAAAGATTGCTATCCTCCTGCCTCAGCCTACCAGAATGCTAGGATTACAAGGATATACCACCACGTTCTGCTGGAACACCTATTTTAGCAAACACCTCCTTCACTGTACTGTTCTGAGATGGAACTGGCCAAAAGCAAAGTTGCCTGGATTTGGAATGTGGAAATGAAGCAGCTACTGTTATTTTCTAGTGGTTTACACTAAAAATTTTAGAGTCAGCAATGATGCTGAAAGTTCTTTTTTTTCCCCTATTCCAGGTCCTGACAGCTCATGCTTATGACCAATTCTCACCCTAGTCCCACAAGATGATTTATTATGAACTCTGTTAGTTAAGAACACTTTTTTTTTTTACTTTGTAACCAGAAGATAAATTTATTTGCAATGTTGTTCCACAGAAGTAAGTGATACAACTTGTGATTACAGCTGGTTTTTTGTTCTTAAGAAAATCTGTCTGGAATTATAGTAAAGGCAGAAGCAGAGGATGGTTTGTACAAGATGTAAACATTTGAATTCTTCTGATGATGTTTTGTGTAGCAATTGCTTTTAGTCACATTGAGATTTTTTTTCTGGAGGCTCACATTGAGATTTTTTTCACAGGCTCACATGGTGAAAGAAGTGAAAAGCTATAATTTTGGAGGCTACACAATTTTTGAGAAAGCATACCTCTTTTAATTTACATTTTTCAATGACCATGTAAATTATAATTATAGATGCCAGAAAATGAGTCTCAATTTTAGCCTCACATATTTGCTTATAAAGGAATCCATAGTACAGGCCTTTGTTTCTCTTCAAGTAGGGATTGTAGTCCAACCTCTCTCTGTCCCTTTTATTGGGGTTAATTCATTGAAATCTCTCACTAACACCTAGAGAAAAATATCATAATTTCTGTCATTAGGGCAACTGGCTACTCTTACATTATTACTGTGCAGGTTGAAGACCTCAAGTCTGAAAAACCTCAAGTCCAAAATGTTCCAAAATGCAAAACGTTTTGAGTACTGACGGATGCCACAAGAGGAAAATTTTGAACCTGAGCTGGTATCATGAGTCACAGTCAAAATGCAGCCACATAAAACATATTATATAAAATTACCCCCAGGCTCTGTGTATAAAGTACACAAGAGGCATAAATGATCTTTGTGTTTTGGTCCTAGCCCCAAGATATTCCACTACGTATATGCCAATTTCAAAAAAAGAATTTGAAATGCAAAACACATTTGATCCCAAGCAATTCAGACAAGGGATATTCAACCTGTATCATTACATAAGCTATGAATTGAGAAACATTCCTTTTGGTTATTTTTCCTGTCAGCGTGGACATGCCTCCTGTATTAATTATCTGAGAGCTAATAACTTTTAATAGATTTCACGCCAGCCTTTCTTGCGGTCCTACCATAGCGCTTAGATGTGCCTAACTTTAGAGTTCTCTGCAAGCCGTGCACTGTGCAGCTGTCCTAGTGCTAATTACTTACCTCTGCCTGATCTTTTCCCCCGAATGAACATGTACATCCCCACTTGCTCCTGCATCTGTGTACGAACTAATTGCTGTATCAAATCCCCTGTTTTATTGCCCTCATCCCAGTTCAGCTTCCCTGAGTGAATCCTTACTCATATAGAGAAGAAGTATGAACAAATGGAAATAGGAAGGAAGAAGGATTCGAAGGAACAATGTAGCGGAGACTTTGGGTATTTCTGGAAGAAGTCAGCTGGTCCTGAGTCTAAGCAGTGTCATGTTGTGGTTGTTTCTTGCTGAGCATAAAGCACTGAGTCTTAGCTCCATTGCTAACATTTATTGTGTGGCCTTGGATTAGTCATGTTCCCCTTTACCTGCAGTTGCATCTCCTTTTGTACACTTACTATCTTTCCTAACAACCTTATACTAACGCTACCATGGAATACAGACTTTCATTCCTCTCTCTGCAATCTTGAAAATACACATCAGCTCATCACAGTCCTTGTTCTTACCTTCCCCAAAAGTAAGACAAGACTATCACTTTGGCTGCCTTTTTGGCAGAACCAGAGAAGAGCTTAAAAGAGCAGAGCAACTAGCAACACCAAGCCATTGTGAGGTTTTGAATTCTCTATGGCTTTCTATAGTTTCTTTTATGCCAATTCCTTTTGACCACATAGTCAAGAGCTGGTTGAACCACTCTTTCCTCTGGGGGAATGAATGCATATTCAGGTTAAGAAACCTCGTCTGAGTCCTACTAAGCAGCCTGTCCAATAAGCTCTCAATCACACTCACGGAATATCACACTCAGGGTAATCCCAGAGAGTTCTGCTGATGGCAGATCTCAGTCATACCAATCTGTTCCTTCCAAACTAATTGATGCTATAGCCTGCTCTCTTTCCTTTGCCTTGTTGAAGGGGAATGGAAGGGGAGGAGACCTGAAAGCTCCAGAAATAATGATGGGAGGAAAACACACCAGAGCTGGAAAAGTATGGCTTATTCATGAGATCAGAGATCCAGTTTTTGACTTGGGAAATAACCTTGGGGAACATTAATGAACTCCTGGGCTTCGACTGTAAAATTATGAGGTGGTACTGGTGATGTTGTTCCAAACAGCTTTCCTTAGAGACACAGGGTACAGCCAAAATGTGGAACGCTGGACTATGTATTTCCTCTTCACAATTTGCCTAGTTCACTTTTATACCCATCTGCTTCATGCTTTATAAAATTCAAAGGGATGTTTTATTTAAAATAGAATTATTTTGCTTAAAGAAAAAATGATAGTTAAAAACAAATTACACTGCTTGTTCTCTAGGATAATTTACAGCTATAAATGCTGTGAAATCTAAGTTCTTTGCAGGCAAATCTCCATTTCCTAGTAGAAATTGTGCCTGCAAAATCTCTTTTATTTTTACATTAATGAAGCCTTTACCTTAATTACCATTATTGAGCAAAAGACATAGAACTTAGAACTAAAGGAAGAAAAACAAATTAAAAGCCTCCCTTTACTATTGTCTCTTTATAGGTATAAGGGGTCAAAGAAGCAAATGAAAAATCATAATAAAATGCAATACATACTGGTAAATGTTGCTATATTGTAAGAATATAAAAGAATCCACCCACTTGACTATAGGGCTTTGGAAAATATTATGCAATAGTTTTCTATTTCTGCAACAGACTGACCTATATACTTGCTTTTGTTTGGGTTCATATTCAAATGGTTTCCTCATTTTATGAACAAAGAGAACCATCCTTGAACATACAAAGCAACAGGGTTAGGCCATTAGGGATGGGAAATGTGCTCCAGAGAACTCACAAAGGAGAAATTCCACATATGAGCAATTCAGAATTGGCTATATATTGCTTTACTGTCAAGTTGAAGAAAATCTTATGAAGACTTTCCAAATGTGTCCTTTCAAGTACACAATCAGTACATTACATTAATGTAAAAAATAAGTATAATGGGGAGAGAGCTATGCTTTCCAGGTGCCTAAATCATTGCATCATGCTCTTCTCCTACTATGAGAAAAGGTTTGCATTACTCTCGACACATATTTCACTTGGCTTGTTGACAGTTTATGAAGGGCAAGAAGAATTTCTCCCTCTCGCGTCTGACCAAGTGCAGAAAGGGAAGTGCCAGCAATTAACTTAAAACTTTGGCAACAGTGGTGTCCCATGCCTCATTTAACAGTAGGTCTGCAATTTCTGACCCTATAATGATGTCTTTCCTCGGCAACTTATTCCCTCAGTTATCCAAGGCTCACTTGTCACAAGTTTGCAACCTTGAACCTTTCTTTGCCTCCATAAATTTCCTAAAGTACAAACCTTCATGCCATTTATGAAATCGTGGAAATTTTGTACAAAGCATATATGTGTACGGGAAGTTTTACTTGCTTGTCTATATTGAGCTGTATTTGTAAAAAGCCACAAAACATAAGGATTTGGTGTTTTTCTTCAAAATAAGCATTACATAATTCAAAACCTATATGCCTGTAGACACCATTAATTTTCTAATTAGTAATGATGGTAACTAATAACTCATTGCATATAAATTTGATATAGTTTAAATATTATGCAAAGTATTGTATTTGTAGCTCCTGTGTCTTCATTTGCAATATTGCATGGCTTTCCAGTGTGGGCTATAACTTTAGTGCAATTAAACAAGACAACTCAAATTTATGTGATGCATTACCAATTGTTAGATTGCTATGAATATATTTAACTCAGAGTAACCCTTTTAGGTTCATCTTAAATTCTATACCTTCTATGAAGGCAATCACCATCTCAATTCACACATATTTTCCCTTCTATAAATAAAGAACACGCAGTTCATTCATCCCCAATTGAACATTTAAAATGTACTATGACCATATCAGGCTTGGGATACTGCTCACTGGCTAGAGCACTTCCCTACCAATGCACAAGGCTCTAGGTTTGATCCTTGGCACTGCAAAAAGAAAAAAATAACAAAAGTATTCTAGTTTTATACTCATATATACAAACATGTTGCTGACGTAGCATATTAAATACTGTATTTCTAATATTCCTATGTCTGTATTCTTCTTTCCACAACTGCAACGCAACTATTTCATCTCCCCAAGAACAGAGACATTACCTATGTTTTACTTTCTTGCACAAGATGCAGAAACAGGCCCTGATTCATTTATTCCATGTGCATTTATTTAGCAGCTGAGGAGCAAGTGCTGTATGTCAGACTCTGTACTGGCTACCAAGATACATGTCAGGGCAATGCCCTCAGCTAGCACAGTTTAATGGAAAACCAACCAAGATCATATGTATTTACAAGGCAGTGAAAATTGCAAGCACAGGACAATGAAAAGATACATGGAAAGATGCTTACATTGTAAAGAAAAAAAAAAACTCACTGTGGAAGACTAATGGGATAGGGGGTGGGTGGGATATAGTCCAAAGAAACAAAAGCTTAAAAACAAAAATTTGGAGGAGACAGAAAGTGCACCACAGTATGCAGATAGAAGGCACCTGAAAATTGTTTATTGGTGGCAATGGGAAAACAGAATAAACAAGGGAAAAGGGCGGAAGGTAAGTAAGCGGAAGATAAATTTTATTTCTCCATTTTAACGAGACATTAAAAAATGTGTGTAATTTTTGAAGCTCTTTGTTGAATATCTCCTTTAGAAAACCACTCTATAAACACACAAATAAAAATGAATTACAAAATATTGGATTCATTTTTAAGGAGGGTGAATAAAACTCTCATTAAAAAAAGAAAGATGTTTAGCTACCTGAGGCAACCTACATTATACAGAGAGCTAAATGTCTTTATTTCTAATGATGAGTGTATTTTACTCACTAAAATAACACTTGATTGTATCTATCCTTTCTAGAATCCCTGGGGGCTGGTAATTCCATGATGGTTGTATTCTTCTTTAGTTAAATAATCGTGTATATGTTTGGAAGACAGGGCATCAAAGTAAAATACTAAGAACAATGATTATCTATTTTGTTTATTGTATAGAGACCAGATATTCTTAGCAATAGTATTTTCTAATGTAAGTAACCACATATATATATATATATATATATATATATATATATATATGCAGAATAAGTTCCTTCCCTTAGTTCAAAATTATCAGGAAACAAGTATTAAACTATTTATTAGTTATTAAGAATGTGTTTTTGTACTGGAAAATATGCTAGGGATTCTATCTATTCCTTCACAAACATGACCACCTTGAAAGTTACTATGTTTTACATTTGAATGTACTCAATAAGTATTTGTTAAGTGAGTGAATAAATGTTTCTACACTAGAATCAATTCAATTTAGTCATCAAACAATAAAAATTAAGCCAAATCCATGTGCCAAGCACCTAACAAATCTTGCAGCTTCCTAGGAAGCTAAATGTAGCAAGATCTCATAGCAAACACTTATTCAAACATAACTCACCCAAGATACTTGATGTTTCCTAAATGATAGTGTGAATACATAATTACCTGAATGGATGTATGCAAGACAGACATAAATGTTCCAAAACACTGAAGACCTTCTAGGGGAAAAAAAACAGCACAGAAGGAATCCATACTGCTGCATTCTGAAAGAGACAAGCAAAATAAGCATTTTGCCATCGATGTGTATATATAGTAACTTTCATTCTCAGCTTCTAGACTTTTCTACACTGCTACATAGTTCCCTGAAGCCAAATGGAAGAAAGAATGTAGTAAGGAAAAGAAACAAAACATCACCACTCTTGGCCTAAACCATAAAAGAGTTGGGATAAATTCGATGGATTTAATCAATGGATCTAACAAAATAATTTGAGACTCTATGGTTTATTGATTTAAGAACTATGCCTGAGAGGTGCCCATCTATCACCTCTGAGGCCAGGGAACTCCCAGACAAAACATTGTTTGTGCTGCAAATCACAGCTACCCTTCTGAATTCAAAAGTTCGATGGCTCTATCTACCAGAAAAATCACAGCCAGGCCCGACGAGGTATTCTTCCTGCTGGAAAGGAGACAGGAAAGGGCAGTGCACTAGAAACTGGGTATTCACCATAAGCATAATCCTCCCATGACCTTCGCAGCTAAGCAATGAAATCCTTATTGCAGAAATAAGGGAAGTGAGATTCAGTACAGTCAAGTGACTTAGCAGATGACAGCTAGGTTGCACCAGAATATTAGATCTCTGCCTCATTCTTCCTTTGCACCCAACTCACTGGAAGCCACAAGAATATGTGTCTTGTGAGAGTAACTCTATGCCAAAGAATTAAAATAACTACATAACAATAGTTTATGGTTTCCGTTTTTTGTAGTATGCCTTTATCGAAGAAAATACACTCGGCAAAAATCCAAGGTGCTAACCTTCTTCTAAATGATGGATATAACAGTAAACTAATGTAGACAAAGGCCTTGCCCTTCTTGAGTATAGCTTTGGGTGTAAGAGACAGTAAATGTCTAATAAATAAATGTATATAATAAGTTTACTTAACATATCCGGTAGTGTGAAGCAAAATCTTCTTGCTGATCATCAGAACATTTCTAATATGCAAAAGCCTTCTTCTTGACCTACTGTGTCCCTGAAATCTGTGGCTCATAGTACAGCTTTTTTATTTATTTCTATGTATTATTAAACAGTCTTATTCTCAAGAATTTTAAATTTCAATCCAATTTAATACCACTGTAAAATATTCATTTATCATCCATTTTTAGGTTTTAACTTGTCCTTTATCTTGGACTAAATATAAAGGGTAAAAGATGCAGTTAGACTCCTATTCCATCATTTTTGGTTCTCATTTCCTTACCAGACTCCTCCAGGGTTAGCAGATAGTGAAGAAAGAGAAAAAGGATGATAGTGAAGGGACAGAGCTGTAACCTGGCTCTTTCTTCTATGAACAAATTTATAGGTCCTTTGGTAATTTCATCTCACCAGAGACCTCTCAGAACCATTTCTGGGTAAGAATATTGCCTCTCAGTGAGGTCATTTCTGACCCACTCACCCACCCTCTTAACCCAAGACCTGATATAGCCTTCAACACTCCACCCCCAACTTTCTTCTGGGTTTCTTCCAGGGACAGGAAGGAAGTTCTCTTGGTTAAAGTCCTCTTCAAGATCAAAATCTGTGGACACTGTCTGGGTCTTCCAAGCCTTTAGGAAAGCATGAACATCCTCGCCACGCTTGTGAAGCATGTCATCCTTGTCATCCATCAGTGAAGGAGGCTCGTTCTCACTCTGGTCCTTCCTCCTTATGCTGCCTTCCGGGAGGCTCCACCACCTTCTCACCTTACAACTCCATGGACAAGAACCTGACTTTAGTCCCTGTGCCCTCCAACTGCCCATGCCCACCAGAACCCAGAAACACAGGTCACATTTGCTGAGCAATTTTCTTACAAACAATTTACTTGGCTTATGTTAATAAGAAATCCCTTTCCTCCAGGGCATGGTCATTGGCAACTCTCTTCACATGATACTTTCTCTTTAATCTCCCACTAATAGAATGTCTCATCCCTGCCCCATTCCCTTAGAATGGGCACTGGACGGAGAGTTAAGTCTCTATTTATAGAAGTCTGAAACTCTTCTTTATAATTTAAAAGTGATTAACTTCCCCTTGCTTTCATCTGGTAGCCTCAGATAAATCTAAGAAAACACAAATTTGTCCGTATGATCTGTTATGCATATCATTTCAAAGTAACGAATGATATGTGAAATCAAAAAAAAGCAGAGAAAAAGACAGTGTCAAAGGGACAAGCTTTAGGGACAACTGTAGCAAGGACAGTAAAAAGAGGAAAGTCAGAGAAAAAGGCACTGTAACAAAAATCTACATGGAGTGAAAGAATGAATCATACGGCACACAGAGAAAACAGCAAATGAAAAAACTCTACGGCAGAAACAAGCTAGGTACGAGAGAAGCAATAGAGACTAAATCACACTGAGCCTTCCAGATGATGAAAGACAGACTCAATTCAGAGTGATGGAAGTCACCAGAGGGTGTGAGCTGGGTGCTGTTATGAAACTAGTTTTTGCGTTTTAGGATCACCTTGGCTGCTACGTGATTAACACATGATAGATTTATAATTACCCACATGGTCAGACTATGTTCAAGACCTATTGAGAGCATCATGTTTGTTGTGTGTGCTCAACTTAGTTATGAAACTTGTACCCACAGCACAAGAGAGAAAGAACATGAGAGTCCATGTACACTTCTTCCATTCTCCCTTTCAACATCATCCACTCCAAGGTATAGCATTTCAGGCTAGTAGTTCAGGCTAGTAGGGATGTACTCAAGGTCACAAAGATAATTTTTTGTACTACATTAAAGTTAGTAAGTGTTAAATTATTCAAAGGAAAAGTTGTAGAGGAAGAGTGTTTGACTCTGCTGCTGAGTAATAAATTACCTCAAACATGGTAGCCTAAAATAAAAACCATGATTTCATAATTTCTAATAGCTTCTGTGGGTCAAGAATTCAAAAATGACTCAGTTATGTGATCTGATCTCAGGGTTTCTCCTACGGTTACAATCAAATGGTAGCTGGATCTAGAACAATTGGAACAGAGATTGCTAGTGACGGATTGGATAGCTACCTTTCTCTTCTTATGATTTCTCAGGAAGTCTCCACACGTTTTCTCAGTCTGAGCTACTTTGGCTCCTTCTCGTAGCATGACTGCTAAATGGCCATCGGACAGCTCACTGGAAGGCTTGTGGCTCCAGTACAAGAATTCCAGATAGCCACAGTGAAGTTCTATCACCCGCAGCACATTCTATTGACTGCAAGTGGATCAGGGTCCCTCCAAGATGCCACAGGAAAGACTGTAGCTCCCAGGTTAACCTCATGTCCACATGGGAAGAGTGCTAAGGTCACATGCAAAGAAAGAGAGAATATGGGAGAGGTTGTTGCAGCCAACTTTAGAGAAATATAATTTGCCGTATAATAACTAGAGAGGATAAAGAACACAGGTAAAAATGCAGAGACAACTGAACAAAATGCTTTCAACAATCACCAGCATTTGTTGTTAAACTCTAACAGTGAGATCAAGGTATTTACAGGCCATAACACAATGAACAAAAGTAATAATTGCCTGAATTAGATGCCCATGCTCACAAAACTGTGTGTGAAACACACACACATATACACACACACAAGCATCATAGCCTCCAGAAACCTCTAACCCCAAACCAGCATAACAACTACCTTAACCGGTACTCTTTACTCATAGCTCGTAGAGTAACTGGTAATGGCGCGCCACGAATTCCACCCACACTTATATAAACGGAGAATTCCCTCTGACCTGCTGTTGAAGGCTTGCTGATGGTTGTCCTCTCGATTCAGGGCAAAGTAATTTCTCTGAAATCCTGTTGCCATCCATCCTCCTCGCCTGCACAGCCTGGAGATGTAGAGTTGCAAAGTGCATAGCTCTGATGCTCGTAGATTGGACTGGTTCCAGCTTCCTACTCTTAGTGACCTTGTTCTGCCATTTGATGTTAAATATAGAACGAAAAGGGCAGGGCGAGAACTCCAGAGTCCCAGACAAATTCTAATTCTTCCTGTCTCGCCATCTATCACTCTCTGCTTATCTATTTTACGGTGCTTATCATCACAGTGCTTAGTTATTTCCAGTTCTTTATTCTGCTACAAGTTAACCTACTCTTTTCTAGTGGGACATTACACTTAATATTATCACTACTAATGACAATAAAATCTCAGAACTCATTTGTCTAGAACCCTCAGAAAATCAGAAACTGGATTAGAATGTATCAAATTAGAGAAAACAACTTTGCATATGAATTGTCCAAAAGAGGAAACAAACAAATCACAGTGTTTGTGGAGAACACATCCATTCTGCCCAATCTCTGATGTCTTTCACATCTTTAGTTACTCAACAACATTATGATTTTTGGAAGATTTGACCAGAAAGTACTATGGTACAGGTAAGCTTTTAAGAAAAGCTGTATTAACAGCTGAAAATTCTACATTGAAATATATCTCTTCTCTCCTTCTGTTTAAAGCCAGGTCATTGAAAACTAGTTCTGTATCTTGCCAGTCATTTCAGACCTTAGTTCTTGACCTATTAACTAAGAAATTGAAGTGGGTGATTTCTCAGTGTATTTTTAGGTTATGATTTGAAAATTGGAAAGATTGTCAGCCCTATATCTCTGTTAACAGAATACTTCGTGGTGTAGCGTATCCTTCCTGTTAGTTCAATTAAGTTACACAGTAATTACAACAGTAATATCTTTTATTATTAAACTCCACACATGATTTCACATTTCCTTTGCTCTGTAATTTCACAATGTGTCCCAAAGTAACTGATGACTCTTTTATTTATTTATTTATTTTTTGGAGGGGTGATATTGAAAATTAAACCCAGGGTCTTCACTTTGAGATACATTCCCAGGCCATGTTTTATTTTGTGGTAGAGTCTAATTAAGCTACTAAATCGCCTACCTTCAAACTTGCAATACCTCTTCCCCAACCTCCACAAGAGCTGGGGTTCCAGGCATGCACAACCAAGCCTGGCTGATCTGTATTTCCATGCTCTATTAGGTATAAATCATTGAAGCAATTACAAGACAGGCAAAGAGACTCTTTTCTGTAATATATGTAGTTCTTTTTTTGAATATTATTTTTCTTGAAATTATTTTTATATCATTCCATATTAAAACAACTAAAGAAAGGTAAATTATCCATTATGTCCTTCCCTGGTGTATTACCACAATCTTTCAAAGACAAATAAAAAAAAATCCAACCTTAATGGCAGGTCAAGTCAATGATAAATAAATCTAAACATAATACCTCATATATTTAGAATACTTTCAAATTTAGAAAACACTTTTACACATTACTTCATCATTAAATTACTCTCAGAGCCCAGTTGTTTTAGCTACTTTTCTCTTTTTGCTGAGACAAAACACCTGACACTCAAAATTAAGGAAGGAAAGGTTTATTTAGCTCACAGTTTGTGTAGGTTTCAGTTTGTAACTAGCTGTCTCCAAGACAGGGTGGTGTGGCACAGGGCAACTGTTCAAGTTTGCAGAAGACAGTAAAAGCAGCAATAGCAAAAAAAAAAAAAAGGGGGGGGGGAGGGAGAGCAAGGCTTCAAGGCTTCTTTACCTCTCTCCTATTGCATGCTGGCTACCCCCTGCCCCACTCCATGCCCTCCTCTTACACAGGTTCAAGACGTTCACAAGGTGAGGATCCTGGCCCTCTGCTGAATCACTTAGGTAAGTTTCTAACCTTCTCAGTTCTCACACTGACACAGTGGATCAAGCATTACACCTGAGTTATTGTTACGTGAGGGAAATTTATTAATCTCATTTTGCAGATGAATCAGCCAAACCTGTAAAAGAGTAAATGAGTAGGTCAAGAGTGCAAACTGGTGAGAAAGGAAATCAGCATACAATAGAGTCACAGAATCCAAAGTTTGGAGGAACCTCAGAGATCACTAAGTCAAAACTCCATCTCAGGCTTAAATCCTAGGGTGGTTAGCTGTCCAATCACAATTGAGGCCCCCTGTCCATTCCTACCCAGGGACCACATCTGTCTGTCTCTCTTGCTTCTAAGAAAGACCACATTGCCAATTACCAACACTAAGCCACGAAGAGAAGTGTTACATGGTATATATAGGCCAAGATACGCAAGAGGTCATTCTTCTTGGTCTTTCTCAGTCATGTTTCCCTGAAAGAGCAGACTCTGCAGCCCGAGGTGATTGTGGAGCCAAGAATGAAGAAGTCTGGTGCCCTGAATCACCTTAGAGAGAAAAATGTCTGCCACAGAAACACTTATTCATTGTGAGGGCTACAGGAATACTCACTCGCTTACTATGTGAACAAAGGATAATTGTAAATTGTATTAAGACATTGGCTACAAATTTACTTTTCCCATAGATAGCATTGTCCTAACAACCCCCCCACCAAGTTTCCTGCCACCAATTAGACACAATAACAGGGGGCCCAATCCTGCCATGGGAAGATGATTGATATTGGAAGAGCAACCATTAGATAGCTTTTCTTTACACTGAGTTTTTTTCCTGTTAGCTAAGATTGGTCTTGATGTACCTTTTCAGTTCACAGAGAGCTGAGCAACCATCTCATCCATATGACTTAGTCTGCCACACGCCCTCACTACGGACTGTCTCTAATAGGCAATAACTCTATAAACAAGGACTTCACAAGAAGACTGTAAGTCCCTCATTCTCCAGAACTACCTGTGCAGTTTTGGACAAGGGACAGAGGTTTGACTGATACTGAGTGGTTTCCTGGAAGCTTAACCTGATTTTGGAATGAACACCCCCTTTGGAAACCTTTCCAAGTATATCCACGCCAACTTCTTTCCATTACCCTCTTACATCTACAGCACCACATATCTTTTTCATATGATAATCCTCTGCATCATACTATAATTTTCACCTATCCCTACAGCTGCCAAGACATCTGGAATAACTCTATCACCAGCAAGATGCCCATTTACCACTGGTACAAGGACACACATAACCAGAGCTTGCGGAACACAAACCTAAGTTTAACTCAACCTATCTTTCATGCCAGAATGGAGGGGCAACGTGAAAACAAATTTCTAACTTGCTAACAATAATACCTCTTCTAGAAGAGCTTCAGAATTCATTGTTTTAGAAGACATTTCCCCACAAGGAAGTGAAGGAGGAGTTTGAGGACCCAAACAGAGAGAGACAAAGAATGAAACAACCTAATGGCTTCACCATTACCCATGACTTCCTCATTTTCACCTACATCTTCCAGACTAATTTATTTAGCTTGAAAGCATCCACATTTACTGGACACTAGGCATTGCTCTAAGTGTTTAATCATTACAATTACTTCATAACGTAAAGTCACTGATCATTCCCATTGTATAGTGGAAGAAACTACAGACAAAGAAGTCTTGTAACTTGCCTAGGGTCACCAGCCAGTTAAGATTTGCAAAAGAATTTGAACTCAAGCCAATACTTGCTTCTATTCATCTTATTGTTCTATTTTATTCCCTTTTAAATTAAATAAAAAATGAATAAACAAAATGGGTTAAAATAATAAAGATAACTAAAAAAATAAAGTAAGTTTTAAAATATGTATTGTTTTGTGTAACTGACATGTAACATTGGTGCATGTGTACAGGGTACAGCGTGACACCTCGTACAAAACCCATGATCCAACTTTTAGGTCCGGTACCACTTTGAGGAATACTTTGGGACTAGACACCAGATCATACTGTTTCGTATTCCCACAATACAAAGCATTAGTTTCTACAATATAGTAAGCATTAAAAATTGCTCAAGTTAATAAATACGTGAAGGAATAAATGAATAGAGTTGAAACTCTTTCCTGGTTTACTCAGAAAAGATGCTCTAAGTGGGAACCTATCTCTCCAGGAGTTTGCAGCATTTTTAGTCCCATTATTTTCTGCAGGATTTTTCATTGCTACTGCAGAGCACAAGCTTGCAACGCTTCCTTCTCTAATATGCCTAATGACAAGATGTCTGGAATCTGTCTACCTATTTGCAGACAGAAAGACAATGGGGAACACAGAAATCCTGTGCATTTTCTCCAGACATGGCTCCAGAGAAGAGTCCTTATGAATAAAGCATTAGTTTTCCTATAGCAGGGACTGCTCCCCCAGAAAGCAAGATGATATAAGCAGTACTAGGAAGCTATTCCAACCAGACTGCTGCTGAGGATGAGGGAAGGAGGAAAGAACTATCTGTAGGGATTTCCGGGTCCCTGCCTGGGGACTAATCTCATGGGACTGTGCTTACCAACCCAGTGGAGGCCATCTGAATAGTTTCTTTTCCCTTGTTTTCTTTGGCTTGTTGGCAAAGATTTCTAGTTAGTGGTTAGGAAAGTAAAGCTAGGCTCAGAGAGTTTAACTGAATGCCTGTTCACATGGCTGTTAAACTAAACTTGGGATCAGGACTTTCGACAGAAATCTTTTGCTTTTCATACTTGTAAAGGCTATTTGGAAAATTTATCTGGGCACCTCCATAAGCAGATGAAGCCCAATATACCATCCTCCAGCTGAATTCGCTCTGGTATTTGACCTTCTCTTCTTGGATACACACTTTAAGAGCTTCATTTGCCCCCTTGACGAGCCCATCCTCAGCCTGAGACAATTTCATTTTGCTTATCAAACCCTTCGGAGTGTGCTATCAGGCGCCCTCAGTGTGATGAGAGGAAACATGGAAGGAAAAGAACCAAAATTCTTCCACCATGCAGTATGATTCTGAATCAATCCTTTAGCTTCTCTAGCTCCACTTTTTATATTTTTGCATATAAAACTAAGAAATGTTCTTGAATATGTGTTAGATCTTGTGCAGGTTGACAGAAGGTATAAATGAGCTTCATCACAACCAAGAAGAGTGAAAAGTAACATGACCAGCCAGAAATTATCCAAACCTTAACCACAGACAAGAGGCCAGGAACTCTCCTTTGTGGTCTGAGAAATGGATTCTAGAATTTATTGTCGACTTCTCAGAACATCAGCCCAATGTGCTGTGGCTTCAAAGGTCAATAAAAAGATCAGTATTATCCAAAAGGGTATTGTAAAACACAAAGCTGAAAACATTTAGCATTTACCCAGAAATACACCAGGGTGTTCCCTTCAGAAATGCAATTCTCTCTGACTGCCACCCCTCTGGAAGCAGACTGAGAAATCGAAATCAGACCAGCTAGAGAAGGACAAAATTCTCACGCCCAGCATGGAAAGTGATAATCATTACAGGACAGCCTAAAAAAGATTTAAATAACACTACAGTTATAAAAAAAAGAATTGCTCTACCATGAGTACCCCATATAATATTGAATAACATCTCTTCATTTGGGTACACATGCATATTTAAAGTCTCAGACTAAATAAATTAAAATGTTATTTTAGTCATAGTGCTTCTTCTAACTCCCAGATTTCATGAAACAATTACACTCAAACTCTTCACCTGCACCTTTAGTGTGAATAATGTTTTCATCATTAAAGTCACATTTTAGTCATTTAGCACAATTTTACAAAGCACCATCATTGCTGCCATTGAAGTCATTTCAGATGTAACATTCTTTAATCTATTCATCCTACTTCACCACAAATTCTGTTTTAACCCACAAGTACCCATCCATGCAGCAGCTGGAATAAGAGTCATTTTATTCATCTTATAATTATAGTTAGGATAATTATAATGCTGTTTTTATATACTTTCCATAACCTAATCAATTATCTGTATTACCTTTTATATTGTTAACAGTGATATCAAACACTAAGAATTGTAATATTATGCCCCCAGAAATAATTACTACTTTATTAATATCTGTCTCCTTTTATTTTAATAGTTTTCATTAGATGTTTTCTCGAAGCAAAACAAACCAGCATTGCTTAAAATGATTTAAGGATATTTGTCCTGCTTTCAACAATATTTAGTTGTTTAGAAAAATGCTTCAGAGAACTTGCTGAAAAACAAGTGATTACAGGAACAAACGTAAAGCCATTTCTTCTTTTCCAGGACATAATTAGAAGAGAACAGACCTTACAGAAACAGATAGACTGAGAGCTAGACAGATGATTGATAGATAGATAGATAGATAGATAGATAGATAGATAGATAGATAGAAATTTTAAAATTATATTTAAGGCTGAACTCTGTGTAGGTTTTTTAGATATTACAACCTAGGATACTGATGGTTAAAGAGACTGGAGACAATGTCATATACAGTCACACACTGCATGACCATGCTTTAGTTAATGATGGGCTGCATATATGATGATGTGCTTATAATCTGATAAAGTTATAATGAAGCTGAAGAATTCCTGTGGCCTAGTGACCTCCGAGCTGCTGCTGCACCACAGCATGGGACATTACTCAGATGTTTACAGCAAAACTGGTATGAAGAGCTTACTGTGCCAAGAACTGTACAGCACATATGATTATGTCCAGTAGTTAGCACTTTAATGATCTTAATAAACTCCTCCTTTCCCCCTTTAAATTGTCCTGTTGCTATAGTTGTGAACTTCTGGTGAGGTTGCCTGTTATGAAATTTTATGCTTCTGGGTGTATTTTTATGTTGTGGTGAATGCTTTATGAACCCTCTTGATTTAGGAGCATAGATCTTTTAGCTTTTGGAAATTTTCTTGAATTATTCCTTTGGTAACACCAACTGTGCTTTTTCTCTGTTTTCTAGAAATGCAATTACTCAGTTTTGGGGACTATCCTCTAATTTTCTTATGTTTTGCTCTCTGGGTTTGCTCTGTTTTCTAAAACACCTAAAAATTTCTGTCCAACCATAACATAGAATTTTATTTATGTTTTTTCTGAAACTCTTAAAATTGACTATTCTATTATAGTAACTTCCCTATCTTGCTTTATTAGATCAGTATGTTCTCATCTTTGGAAATATTAATTACATTTTGCAGGTTTTCCTTGCGTGTATGGGCAATGTTTCTGGTACCTCTGGATGCCCTTGTTTATCTCTTCTTTACTCACACTCACCTTGAAGGCCTTCCAGAGTTGCCTGACAGTAGTTAGCCATCACACTGAAGGATAAACAGAGTTTTGTGTGTCGAAGCTGGACATGCCTTCAGAGATTTCTTTGTGAGAGGATAGAAAAGTAAGGCTGACATTCAAGAGAGCAAGAAATTTCAATTTCTGAATATCCTTTCTTCAGAGACACACTTTCCATTCTACTGTGAATTTAAAGTAGTCACAAGAAAGGAATAAAGTGGATATTTCTGGGTCTTAGGTTCCCAAAAACTGAAATAGAAAAGGAATGAAGATATCCCACAGTGTACTCCACAAAAATATTCTTTTACTTTATCACTTTTTAGCTCTTCCATCTCACCTCTACATTTTAATATATCTATGTTTTTCCAGATATGGGTATACATGCTATTTAACTTCTCCACAGCATAAACTTTTGTTCAAACTGGAGAGAAAGTAAGGACACACCATTCCCCATTATATTTTGTGTATGTGTGTGAGTGTGTGTGTGTGTTTTCCAGAGTTTTGGATGTTTTATTTATAATTTCTTTTTTTTCCTCTTTTATGTGTTCTAGTCTGATTATTATATGTGTGTAATATATAATGATGATATTCGTTATAGAAATTGGTGCACATATACAACACAATTGAATTCTTCTTCTCCCATTTATCTCACCTTATATCCTTTGGTACCCTTCCCATTTACAAAAGATCTGTCTCCCTGTTTCCTTCAATCTATTCTTTATTTATTTAGAGAAAAAAAAGGAAAATAGAGAGAAGGGAACAATAGAGAATTTCAAAAAAATAACAGTAAGAAATCACTAGTTGATAAATTACATATTGTTATCTTAGAAGTAGTTATTTAAGTTACAAAATCAAAGCATAAAAAAACAAACAATGATAGTACAAACTGCTTGATAAACTAATAAAAACTTAGTAGTATGGTTATCTATCTTACACACCTAAACATACACACAGTTATATCATTTAGAGCATTTTATTTCCCTTTCATTATTACAATATCCATTATACATTTTGAATTTTGTTATTCTTTCAGTTTTTTATCACTTTTATACTAGAGAGATAATACAATATTTACAAATGTGAGTCTGATTTATTTCACTTATGAGGATAGTATCAAGTTGCCTCCATTTACCTATAAAAGCCTCAAGATCATCCTTTTTATAGCTGAGTAGTATTCCATTATATAAAAATACCACATCTTTTTCATCCATTGTGCGGTTGATGGGCATTTTGGTTGTTTCCAAGATTTAGCTATTGCAAATTACACTGCTATAAACATGGGTACACATCACTGTGACATGACGTTTTCAATTTTTCTGGGAAAATACACAGGAGGGGGAATAGCTGGATTGAATGGAACTTCCAATCCAAGTTTTTTGAGGAATCTCCATACTGATTTCCACTGTCGGCTACACCAGTCTACACTCCCGCCAGCAGTGGAGCAGTGTTCCTTTTTCTCCCCTGAAGCCTCACCAACATCTGTTATCAGTTGTTTTCTTGATGGCAGCTATTCTTTCCAGAGTGAGATGAAATCTCAATTCTGTTTTAATTTGCATTTCTCGAATGACCAGTGATGGTGAACATTTCTTCATGTATTTATTTGCCATTTGTATATCTTCATCTGAGAACTGTGTGTTCATCTCAGAGGCTCATTTTTGGAGAGGGTCTTTGAATTTGGGGGGCTTGATGTTTTTCAATTCTTTATATGTTCTGGATATAACTCCTTTGTCTGAGGGGGTTGCTGGCTAAAATTCTTTCCCACTCTGTGGGTTTTCTTTTCACTCTGTTGGTGATTTCTTTTGAAGTGCAGAAACTTTTTAGTAATATGAGATCCCAGTTGTTGATTCTTTGAAGTACTTCCCATGTGGTTTGTGTTTTTTTTTCATAAATTATTTTATTTCTACCTACTTTGTCTTCCAGTAGATTTAGTGTTCCTGTAATTAATGTTTAGATCGCCAATCTACTTTGACTTTAGTTTAGTACATGGTGATAAATACGGGTCTAGTTTCAGTCTTCACCATGTGGAAAATCAATTTTTCCAACACCATTTATAAGAGAGGCTATACTTCTTCCAGTGAACATGTTTAGCCTCTTTGTCAAATATCAGGTGGCTGAGTGTCTTTGTAGTTGTGTTTGCATCTTCTAATCTGTTCCATTGATCCCCAGGTCTATTTTTTTGCCAGCACCATGCTGATTTTATCACTGTAGCTTTGTAGTATAATTTCAAGTCAGGAATTGAGATGCCTCCTGCCTTGCTTTTGTTGCCTAGAATTGCCTTTGCTATTCTAGGTTTCTTCTGTTTCTAAATGAGTTTTAGGAATGTTTTCTCCTGAGCTGTAAGATATGTTAATGATATTTTGATTGGGATTGCATTAAATCTGTATAACAGTTTTGAGAGTTTTTACAGTGTTGGTTCTTCCTAACCAAGAGCAAGGAATATCCTTCTATTTTCTAATATCCTCTTCAATCTCCTTTTTTAGAGTAGTATATTTTGCAACATATAGGTCTTTTACATTCTTCATTAGGTTGATTCCTAAACATTTCATTTTTTATTCTATTTTATTTTAAGAAAGAAAGAAAATTTTTAAAAAGACAAAATAGAAAAAACAAGAAGAAAAGTAGAATACAGCATTCAAAAAAATTAACATCACAAAATCGCTAGTTGATACACTGCACCTTGTCAACAATAGTAGTTAGAGTTACAAAATCTAAGCATAAAAAGGGGCTAGACACTCAAACACTGAAAGTACAAACAGTTCTGTTCAATGATCTAACAAAAACTCAGTAATATGGTCATCTATTTTACATACTATACATACTGTTATATCTTTTAGAGCAATTTCCTTCCCTTTCACTTTTACAATAACTATTATATCTATTACACTTTTATATCAATTATACTTTTATACCTATTATACTTTTTGGGTATCATTATTCTGTCCATTCTTATTATTTTTTACACTAGAGAGACAATGTGATATTTACTAATATGAATCTTGTTTATTTCACTAATGAGGATATTTTCAAGTAGCCTCCTTTTACTGATTAAGGCCTCAAGATCATCCTTTTTTTAAGCTGAGTAATATTCCATTGTTTAAAAACATCACATTTTTTCATCCACTCTGTGGTTGATGGGCATTTTGGTTGTTTCCAAGATTTAGCTATTACAAATTGTGCTGCTATGAACATGAGTGCATATATATCACTGTGACATGACCTTTTCAGTTTTTCTGGGAAAATACCCAGGAGGGGGATAGCTGGACTGAATGGAACTTCCAATCCTAGTTTTTTTAGGACTCTCCATACTGATTTCCATAGTGGTTGCACCAGTCTACATTCCCACCAACAGTGGAGCAGTGTTCCTTTTTCCCCGCAGCCTCGCCAACATTTGTTATCAGTTGTTTTCTTGATGGCAGCTTACTTTCCAGAGTGAGATGAAATCGTAAATGCTGTTTCAATTTGCATTTCTCGAATGATCGGTGATGGTGAACATTTCTTCATATATTTATTTGCCATGAAGTATTTCATTTTTTTAGATGCTATTGTGAAAGGTGATATTTTCACAATTTCTCTCTCAGTGACTTTTTTGTTTGTGTACCGGAATGCTATTGATTTTTGAGTGCTGACTTTGTGTTCAGCTACACTGCTGAATACTCTACTAGTCTTTTATGAATCTATCTTTTATTTTGCTCTGTTTATACTTTTAATTTCTCTAGTAAGAGAAACTATATGATATTTAAGCTTGTGTGATTTATTTTGCTTATTATGGCTCTAATGTGCATCCATTTTCTTACATATAACTCAAATGTATCCTTCTTTAATAGCAGAGTGGTACATATTAATGTACCTGAGAACCCAGCTACTCCACACACAAGTTCTCACTTCATCCCACTTTCAGTCCACAGTAGCCTCCCTGTCATCCCTGGATGCCTCCAAATCCCAAATCCTAAAACTCTAAATTTCATGGTTTTGGAAAGGAAGGTGATTCATTTCAGGTTAATTTCCACAACTACAAACATTAGTTATAGCTTTGTACAGTCTACAAAGTAGGTTAGTGTTTGTATATCTACTTCCCTCTTCCAAAAATGTGTTGCTTTCACTCATTGATTTTCCTCCTTTCTGTTACCTGTCTTTGTGGGTTAATAACTTGTACTATTTTTTATTGCTTAGTAAGGTTTCCTCTGTGTGTTTATGTGTGTGTTCTATATATGTGTGTAAAATATTTATGCATATGTTTAATTATTTGGCTTGTTGGACTGAGTTATTCTAACCTACTTCAAAATGTTTTGCCAAAAATTTATGATCCAGAGTCAATGCTCAAGTGGTGTAATAATCTTATCGCATCAGTGACAGAGGTATAGATATGGATAGATAGATAGATAGATAGATAGATATGTAGATATAGTTATAGATATAGATATAGAATGAAAAAATAAAAGGAAGAAAGAAAGAAGTCTTAATTTAGACTTAAGAAGAGAAATGGATTGGAGAAGTTTTATAACCTAGACATTTAATGTAAAACAATTCTTGCTGAGATATTATGAACTCTGGTATTTGCACACATGCACACACACACACACACAAATACATACTCATTACATATTTTGCCTGGAAATTACACCTACTGTCATATAGTGTAAAGCCCTGATTCCTCTATCACACCCCTTTCTATAAGGCATTTGCCTGGATAACATAAACTTTGCAAGTGAGGAGGAAGAAAAGGGACTTTGTGGAAGTACACAGAGCCCTTCTGTGCCCTGGTCCATATATGGAAAGTAATACCCATACCGACCTCCAAAATTGTTACTCTGTACACAGTCACTAACAGGGTGACCTTTGGGAGGTAATAGGCAGTGACAGGCTGGCAGGAAGGAGCCTGTTCTGGGTATCATAGGTTTCTGCAGATCCACTTAGAGGAGGTAATATGAGCTGTGCTGAGACGGTAATAAATTACATCATAGCTCCAGACCAGTGATCTACCAGATAACAGTAGATTGTTTTGATCTGAAATCCCAGAGACCCTGTGCTTTCTCCATTGCTTCTTCTGAGCTATAGTCCTGGAGACTTTAAAGAACATGTTCTGCTTTCATCTGAAATGTGCCCTTTTTTAAACTTAGCATTTCTAACACTAAAAAGTTTCTTACCTTTGGTATGCGATTCACTATTAAAGTGTCAGATGATAGCAGATAAATCTTCTTTCTTCTAAAGTGTCCTTGTCACTTGAACTAGTTCAGCTTCTCATTACTGCCAGTTTACTACAACAGCTTTCAATCTGCCCTCAGTTTCAACTTTCTCCCCCCTTCAAATCTTATCCATCTGACTTCAAGCTTATGTTTCTTTCAGTATATAACACTGCCCTTCCACTGGCCTTTCCAGTTTGCACAGCTGAGGTAGCAAAGTTAGGACTGCCCCTGAGAATAAAACCATTTGCCACGAATCTGTGTTCTCTTAAGAACTTCTGTTCCTCTTCTCTATAATTCACCTTGATCACAGACTTTCAACATCTATTTTGTTCATCTTTACTACTTGGTATATTCTTCAGCACATACTAGGTATGCAATTAATATTTGCTGAAGAAATTGTTAATTTACAGAAGAAATAACTTAGAAGTTGTCATTCTCTTGAATAACTATAGTATCCAAATCACAGAAGCAAAGAAAGTAGATAATGACCCACTAGATTAATCCAGAGACTGTCTGTGCTTAGTGGGTATATAGGAAAGATATTGTTTTGATCCCTGAGAGAAAGAAAGGAAGGAAGAAGGAAGGAAGGAAGGAAGGAAGGAAGGAAGGAAGGAAGGAAGGAAGGAAGGAAGGAAGGAGAGAAAGAAAGAAAGAAAGAAAGAAAGAAAGAAAGAAAGAAAGAAAGAAAGAAAACAGTATTTCTAAAGGAGAATGGGTGAAGTGATGAACCATATAATCTCATGCATCTTTGCAAGGAAGTAGCTCAGATCTGAAGACAGCAAAGCAGCCAGTAAGCAAAGTGAAGGGCAGGGGATACAGCTGAGTGGCACAGCACCTGCCTGGCAAGAGCAAGGTCCTGATTTTGCATTTTGGTACCAGAAAAAAAAAAATCAACATGAGATTTCCAGGAAGATGGCTCTAGGCTGAGAGTGGTGAACAGCAGAAAAATCTCTGAGATTTGGTGTCCAGACACTAGATTACAGCAACATGAAGAGGAGAAGAAAGAGGCAGGCAAATCCCCATGACCCAGGAAAGATCTGAAGTGAGAATGGAGCCCATGGGGAGAGTGAAGAGAAATACTTCAGTGAAGAAGTAGGTGATAGACAGCACTTTCTCCCTGAGCTCAGATTCACTCCATGGGAAAAGCAGTTGAAACCTACAAGATACACAGTGAATACTGGTAACCAGAGACCTCCATGGAGAAATGCACAAGTGGAACAGATAGTGAACACAGCAGATTACAGCGGCTGGTGAGTTATTCTAGTCCAGATGTGCCCCAGGAGAGGGTGACTGACTGAGAACCATCTTGGTGAGGGGCCAACTGAGCTCAGAACTCAGAGGAATTCCTGACTGCATCTAGCAGTTCCCAGCGTCAGGAAAAGGGAGCTGAGTTCACGTTGTTGGGAAGTCAGGGAGCCAATTTCAAGTTGGCAGAGAGAGTCATGCACAAAACTGAGGGGCACACAGATTGCTGTGATTGATACAGGTCCAGTTCCAGCCTCACAACCTGAAACTAGCCCTGAGCTTCAGTGGAACTAAAGCTGCAGGTTTGCGAGGATTATCCATTGCCCTGCTGCAAAGATACAGCTGGCTTACTGGGATTAATCAACTCAGATCTGGACTCTGACTTTCCACGTTGTCTACCAGTGACCACAGAGACACACCTTGAAGTGGACATTTGTTTAATTTTCTTTTTTTCTTTCTCTCTTTTCTTGTTTTGTTGATTTTTTTCTTTTTTTGTTTTGTTGGTTATTCTTGTTTTTATATGAGTATGAACATGGTTTGTAGCTTTTGTTGCTGAAGCTCTTTTTATTTCTTCCTTCTCTCTTTCCCTCTTGTCTCCTTTACAGTTTCCCAAAATTTGCGTGATCTTCCTTTATCCTCTATCCTTACTTCTAGTCTCATCTCTCATTCTCTATTTCTCTATTATTTTCCCCAACTCCTTTTAAATTTTGTCCCCTGAGGGTAAAATCACCATATTGATGGCTTATTTACTGCATACAATTTTATAATTCATTTTAGATTTTGTTATATACTCACAAATCTAGTTCATACAATTAAAAGTGGAAAATTAATGGTTACTTCAATTGGTCATTTTCAAGGCTGTGTCTGTTGTTATTGTTATTGATAATTGCACCATGTTAGCCAAAGTGATGTAATTGTTCTAACCAGTTGCTCTTCCTGGTATATCAAGACTGTGATAGTCACTGTGTCATAAAAAATGCTATAGGACAGTGCCAAAGAACCAGAGGCTGGGCTAAGTAGGAAGCAGCTTCTAATCCCCAATAAAGTGAAGCGGTAGGATCAAAACCCAGATGCCAGCTACACCTGGAAGACATCTCTGCGAAGGAGTCATTTCCTAAATGTTCTAAATACTAGCAATAAACCTACTAGTCATAAGCAACTTACAAGCATCAATCCAGGGATTAAACTAAAAAGGAAAGTGAAGGAAAGAAAGAAAGAAAGAAAGAAAGAAAGAAAGAAAGAAAGAAAGAAAGAAAGAAAGAAAGAAATGAAAAGACACGTAAGCAAGATACAACCACAAACATCCAGCTCACCAAAGGCAAAACCACAGGGCAAGGAGGTGGAGCAGTCTGAAAGCCATCTACTTGAAAGAGTAACAGCAGAAATAACTAAGAAAATGAATAAGGCTCTAGAAAAAAATCAAATCAGAGATAATTTCAGATAACTTATAAAGATGGTGTTCAAAATGAAAGACATGCTTACTGACTTAGGAATAAATACAGATAAAACAATAGGAAAATGATGGGAACCATAAATGCCTAACATAGGAAAGAAATGGAATCCATGAAATATATCCAGGATATTAAAAGTTCCATTGAAATGTATAAACAATAGAATGACGCAATGTGAGGACAAAATCTCAGATACAGAAGACGGTATTGTGGGTAGTGATCATGAAAAGAAAGATTTCTCAAAAGTAGCAAGGGAAGGGCCAGGAGTTTAGCTCAGTGACACAGGTGCCTGCCTGGTAAGCACAAGGTCATGAGTTCAATACCTGGTACCAAAAAATAAATAAATAAATAAATAAATAAATAAATAATAAACAAATGTCATGTATCAAAAGTAGTAAGGGACCACAAGAAATCAATCCAGCAGCTACTAAGTGATGCAAAGAAGAATAAAATAAGATTGATTGGAATCAATGAAAAAGCATGAGATAGTACAAATGACAAAAAAAAAAAAACTGTTTGCAGAAGTCATGCAAAAAACATCCCAGGCAGAAAAAGGAAAAGGAATTTGACATACAGATAAGTGATTCATTTAGCGTTCCAATTAGAGGTAATTTAAAAATCTACACCAAGGCATATAATAATAAAGATCCCAGAAATTCAACATAAGAAAAGGTTGATTATAAAGTTGTTAGAGAAAAGAAACAAATCATCTATAAAGGAAAGTCCATCAGAATTACAGCAGACATCTCAACACAAACTCTCAATTCAAGGAGAGTTTGGACTGAAATATTTCAATCTCTAAAAGAAAACAACCTCCAACCCAGACTGTTAGAAAAATCTCAGCTGTAAAGCAATATTCTCCAAAACAGACTACATATTATCTCAGATAACTTACTTAAGTAAATGCAAGGGAACTGAAGTTATCTGATGTATATTATCAAACTATAATATAATGAAATTGGAAATAAATAACAAAAGGAACCACAAGAACTTCATAAACATATGTAAATTAAATAACATCCTCCTTAACAACCAATGGGTCACAGATGCAATTAAAGAAGAAATTAGACAGTTTCAACAGTTAAATGACAATGCCAGTACAACATACCGAAGTGTATGGAACACAGTGAAAGCAGTCCTACAAAGGAAATTTATAACAGTGAATTCCCATATCCAGAAAACAGAGAAAGATCAAATAAACAACTTAAGCCTCAATCTTCTAGAAGAAGAAGTCAAAGTCAAGCTCATATGATGGAGGAAATTATAAAGATCAGAGCAGAAATTCATACAATAAAGACTGAGATAGCAATACAAAGAATCAATAAACCAACCAAAGAACCAATTCTTCAGTTGGTTCCTTGAAAGATTGAATAAAATTGACAAAACTTCAGCAACAGTGTAAAAAATAAATAAATAAAAGATTCAAATTCATATGCTTAGAAATGAAAAGAGTGAAATCACAAAAGATGCTACATAAATCCAGAAGATCATCCATACCTACTTCAAGATCCTGTTTATTAATAAGATGGAAAAAACAGAAGACATGGACAGATTCCTAGATACATATGAATTATTAAATTGAATTTAAAAAATAAAAATTCTAAATAACTCAATGAAAATGAGAATATAATTGAAATACTATCAACAAAAAAATGCCCAGGCCCTTATGAGTTCACTGCTGAATACAAAAATATTTAGAGATCTAATGCCACTACTCAAACTCTTTAATGAAATGTAATGGGAAACAATACTCCCAAAGTCATTCCTAGAAACATGAATTATTACCCTTATATCAAAACCAGAGAAAGTTTCACCCAAAAAAAGAGAAATACAAGCCAATCTCCCTAATGAATATAGGTTCAAAAATCCTCAATAAGACACTGACACGCAGAATGCAGCAAACTGTCAAGAAAATTATATGCCATGACCAAGTAGGATTCATCCCAGGAATGCAGAGATTGTTCAACATACACAAATCAATAAATGTAATATACCATATTAACAGAGCCAAGGAAGAAATATCACATGATCATCTCAATAGATGCAGAAAAATGTTTGGCAAATCCTGACATCCATTCATAATTTTAGAAACCTACAGAAAATTGGAGTACCTGATCTTTATCTCAGTGTAATACAAACCATTTATGACAAACCAAGAGCCAAGGCCATACTAAAGGGACAAAAACTGAAATTTTTCACTCTAACATTGGGAGCAATCCAAGAATATCTGCTGTCACCACTCATATTCAATATAGTTCTGGAAACATTAGCCAAAGCAATTAGACAAAAGAAAAAATGAAATAAGGATAGAAGAGGAAGAAGTTAAATTATCATTTTCTGTGAATGATATGATACTCTACATATAAGAACCCAAACTCCACAGAAAGATTTCCAGATTTTATAACCAAATTCCATAGTATAGCTTATGCAAAGTCAACACTCAAAACTCAATATTTTTGTACACAAATAAACTCAACAAGAAAGAAAATAAGGTAAGAGCACCTTTCAAATAGCATCTAAAGAAATTAAATAGGAGTCAGTCTAACAGAGAAAGGTAAAAAAAAAAAAAACTCTACATTGAAAACTATGGTATTCTGAAAAAGGAGATTGCAGAAGATATTAGCAAATAGAAAGATGTTTGGTAGGAAGGACCAATATAGTGAAAATGGCCATACTAATAAAATTTCTATATAGACTTAATGCAATCCTGATCAAAATTGCAGTAGCCTATCTCACAGAATTCAAGAAAGCAATACTAAAACTCATTAAGAAGCAGAAAAGATATAAACTGCACAGGCAAGTCTGACTAAAAAAGGTAAAATGGGGTATCATAATCCCTGACTTAAAACTGTACTTCAAAGCTACAGTGATAAAAACAGCATGGTACTGGCAAATAAAAAAAGATCCAGGATCAGTGGAACAAGTTAGAAGATAGAGAAACAACTCCAGATATACTCAGAAACCTTATTTTTGACTAAGAAGCTAAACATGTAATATTTGATACACTGTGTCAATTTGAGAAGTTTAGAAGTTTAAGTGACTCAATGAGGAGCTAAAGTCCTCAGTTTGTAAACATACTCATATTTGCAAGAGGAAGGCAAGGAAATCATGTGGGTAGGTAGTCTGCTTACAATACAAGAGAAGAAAAGAGGCTTTGCCTTTCCCCTTTTTTGTTCTTGCTTCTTCTGCTAATTTAAAGTGTTGTCCTCCTGTCATGCCACCCTACATTGAAACCAGCTGATTATGGACTTAAACCTCCACAAACTGAAAGCTAAATAAGCCTTTCCTTCCTTAATTTTGAGTGTCTGGTATTTCGTTCCAGCAATGAGAGAAAAGTAACTAAAACAAAATTTGGTACCAGGAGTGGGATTGTTGCTGTGAGAATACCTGACCATGTGGTTCAAGAGCTTTTGGGAATGGTTTGTGGGAAGAGTTTGGAAAGAGATGTTACCTGAAAGAGTAGCACTGAAACACCTTAGGCTGTTCCTTATGGTAGTTTCTGGTCAGAACTCAGAAGACCACAAATTTGATAGAAATCCTGCTGCTAAACAATAAGCTCAGGAGGTTTCTTCTGTGAAGAAGGAATGCATTGGTTGTTTAGACTCCAGATGATGTGTGTTATGGCTTGGCAAAAAACTTGTCTGTGGACCGGGGATTTAGCTTAGCAACATAAGCACCTCTCTTGCAAGCACGCAGTCATGAGTTTGATCCCTGGTATCCCCCAAAAAATTTGTCTGCATTTTGCTATGTCCAGTGATTTTGTCTGAATCTAAGATTAAGGGTAGTGAACTAATTAATCTGGCAGAAGAAAGTTCAAGGCAGTTGAGTGTTGAGGCAGTGACATGCCTATTGTTGGGGGCGTTTAGACAGATCTACATTGAGAATCAAGAGCAAAAAGGCCAGCAGACAATTTAAAATGTTGTGAGTTTGGCCAGAAGGGAAGCTCCAGGAAAGCTGTGGAATATAAACATACAGCTGGGGAGCTCTTGATTACTGACAAGGAACAGGAGACTATAAAAGATGGTCTGAGAGTATCACAAGAAGTAACAAGTTTCCACCCTTTGCAACCTCAAAACTGCAAAAGTGAGACACATTGCTTTGAGGAGAAAGTTGCAGAGTGACATGTTCCAGAACAGTGGTGGCCACACTATATTTCCAAATGGTGGCAACATAGAGAATTTATTTCTCAGAGTTGGATTCAGAAATCCATGTACTTGACCCCTAGAGCTAAGAAAGAGGAAAGCCCAGATACTACTCCCACTGGCAGCAAATCTAGGCATCATCCACATGATGTTTATCTTAGGTACATACAGAATGTAAGAGTTATGGGGTTAAAAAGGCTTCCACCTTGATTTCAGAAGGCCTTGGAGGCCAGGCAGTGTGCCCCTGAGAGGTCAATATGTGAAAAGGTTACAAAAAAAAAAAGAATCAATATATATCATATACAGGTACAAATTTCTTATGGTGAAGATGATTATTATGTATACCTAAAATTTACCAATAAATTTAATTATAAAAAAGAAGCAGAGTAAATATTTTGGGACTGAGATAGAAAATGGATTATAAAAAAAAGAAGAAAAATTCTGTGGTCATCTGAGATGATGTTGGAGTACAAGAAAAGAAGGAGCAGGCTAACACAAAGTACAGGGAATGACCGTGGGTAGAGGATTATAGGGAAGGTCAAAGAATCAGCAAACATCAAAATTCCAGGGTAACAAATACTGCCAGAGCTTAGGAAGACAACCATGCAGCTGGTAAGATTACCAGATGGCACATACCTGGAAAAAAGAGCTTTTACCAAAAGGTGAATCCATAATTATTTATCCCCTATTTGACAAGTGGGAACATACATAGGTATAAGCAAACAATATTCATACCCACAATAGAATTAAAGAACACAAAGTGCTATAACATATTGTTACAAAATAGTTTAATAAAAAAATAATATTGATAAAGACTGATAGCTGTGAAGGACCCTTGTAAGGCAGGGAGCATAAAAGGGCAAAAATAAAAGGGTGACAGTGTCTTACTTTCTTGTTACTGAGACACAGTAAATAACACCCACAACTTAAAAGAAGCTCAAGTTTATTTTGGTTCATGGTTACAGTCTATGATCCGCCAAGTCCATTTTCGGTTATTTCTCATGATCTGTTAATTCAGACTGTCCACATATACTGAGTTTTTGAGAACACTTCCTATGACAGTGGGTTTATCATGGGTCTCAACAGTCTTATGTGAGAGGTGTGAGATGGCTCACTGGTTCTTGCCAGCTATAAAGGCCTCCACTTGGGACCTAGTTGTGTATTGAGTCCTATTGTTACACTTTTGGGAAGAATAAGTGTATATTAACCTGTCTCTGAAGAAAAGATACATGGTGGGGAGTAAAGACAGCATGTAGAGAAGGAGAGAAAATCATGTTACAGAAGCCTCTATAAGAAATAAAGAAATCAGGTAGGGAGGAGGAGAACAGAAGAGGACACATAGAAGAAAGTGAGTGGGGCATTTGTTGGGCACTCGGTGTCATTAAAGCTCTGCGATGTTTATCCTTGTCATAAAGGTTGGGGCACCATGCATGCTGGCTCAGCTCCCCATTGCAACCAGAAAACAATGCTTTTGACTTGATTTGATGACTTCATCCCATAGAATCCACAACAACAACAAAAATTAAACGAACTAGCCGAAAGGTAGCAAAACAGGGAAAAATTACCTAGGCTACTTGCTGTCCAGCTAGGAATATAACTGAGCTTCAGAAAATAGCACTATAAAGTTAACTATTAATTTGTACTCTGCTGCGACAGTGTCTTCTTACTTTCTTGTTGCTGAGACAGTAAATGACACCCACAACTTAAAAGGAGCTCAGGTTTATTTTGGTTTATGGTTACAGTCTATGGTTGCAAGTCCAAGAGAAAGATGGTTCTAGCTGAGCAAAGTTGCTCATGTTATAGTGATCAGGAAGGACTCCACATCAAGGAGACAAGAAAAACTGCAGCCATCTTCCCCAAAATTGTAAAACAAATTGAGTCAGTGAACCAAAGCACCACTGTATTTTAGATACAAAACACACCTACTGAGTAACACCACCGGGATCTAAATACACAACATTCTAACCACTCTTGAAGATTCTCCTTGTAACTCTTTGCAAGCAGCATGCGGCTGTCCCCTTACTCTCAACATCATGCATTTCAGATTCATACATGATGCACATATTAGATCAATCCTTTTTTTAACTGAATAATGTTCTGCTGTATGAATATCTAGGTTGTCTGTCATTTACATATTTGTAAGAACTATCAGGACCATTTCAAAACAATTTTCCCAGTTTCTTTTCCCACCAGTACTGTGTGTGGGTTTCATTTAATTCATATCCTTACCAAATCTCCATATTGTCCAACCTTTTAATTTTAGCCACGCTAAAGAATGCATGCTGCTATCTTTGTCATTTTAATTTTTTTTCCTTGTTAACCAATTAGCTTGAGTATGTTTCCATGTGTTTACTGAACTGGCCACTCATTTATCTTTGTTCGTGTAGAATCTGTTCATTATTTTCCCATACTTATGAAATATTTTTCTTATTGAGTTGCAAGAGATCTTTCTGCATTACTAACACAAATCCTTAGTCAGATATATATTTTTTTCAAAACATTCAATTCTGATTAAGTTAGCAAACTTTAAACATAATATCATTGCTATGGAAACCTTAAAAATAACATAATTTATTTTATATATAACTATTTGCTATAAAGAACCTATGAACTTCCAACTTTAATACAATCATCTCCAATTCTTTAGCATCAATGTTTTTTTTCTTTTACTCCTTCTGTTGAATATTTGTCTAGAAAGACATCTTTAAACACTAATAAATTTGACCTTGCAATACTGGTACTGAGAAACTTACTTCAAATTTTACTTCATTTTAAGTATTTATGAATTTGGGAGGCATGTGTATAGTTGTGATTACTAGGAAACATTCATTTTATAAGAACCACTGGCCATTTTGTTTTGTTTTGTTCTGCTTTGTTTTAGTTTTGCTTTGTTTTAATTCCTTGAGGTAGAGGGGAAAGTTTAATATTAAACTTTTTCCATAGCAGGCCTGATAGTGAATGTTTTAGGCACTTTGAAGACCTTGTTGTAACTACTCAACTCTATCTTTATACAAGAAAAATGCATTATCTACACATGTATGTATTCTTATAAACAATATGTACCTGAACAAATATGGCTGAGCACACCCCCTCCAAATAAAACAACTTCCTTTACAAATCTAGTGACAGGCTGCATTTGGCTTCCTAACCCCAATTCTAGTATAAATAAACATGCACACACACACAAACACACACACACATCTTTTTCTCATTGCTGAGATGAAATACACAACATCAAAAATTAAAAGAGGAAAAGTTTATTTTGGACCATAGTTTGTAGAAGTTTCAGTCCATAGTCAACTGGTGGTATGGCAGTGGAACATTGCAGAGGAGAAACAGTTCATGGCAAAGCAGGGCAGACAAAAGGCAGAAAAACCAGAAAAGTAGCAAAAAAGCTGCAAGTGCTGACCACAGCAGTCCTTTCTCTGTCCCTTATACTTTATCTTTTTGTTGCTTATATTTTATCCCCAAATGCGGGTAGCACTCACACCCAAGGTGGGGCACCCTTAATCCTAGCATCACACACTTAAACCCAGCATCACACACTCTAGATTCAGCAACCTCTGAAAACTTCCAATAAATAAATGAAGCTTTCAGGGGACATCTAGACACAAGCCATAACACACACATGGATGTGCACATGCTCATGAACGCATACGCACATTTCACAAATAATGGTAATAAAGAAAAAAAGGTTTGCTTTTTGCTTTTGTTTTTGTTTTTGTGTGAAACCATATTCCTAATAGTTATCTGTATACCACCAGGAAAAAATGGCCAGAATCTGATGCTATTGAAATAAATTTTTGGCAGCAATTTCAGTATTATCCAGTTAAAACTTACAGAGAGAATATTTCTACTGTAAGCTCACAAACTGTGGTTAATTCTGATTAGACAGGACATGAATACTAGGTGATCATCATGAGGGAAACGGGGTGGATTAATACAAGTTTACCAGTCCCAGTAATTCTAAATGTAAGTGCATCTTGAGGTACAAATAACAATTCAGAATCTGCAAAAATGATACACTGTGGTAACTTTATTATGTAAAAATAACTTATAACCTTGAAAACAAATCATTCTAAGATATCGATTTTTCTTTTAGGACCCAATAGTCTCCTTTTATCCATCTTAATATACTTAATTAAGGGGTGTTCAATAACCACTGTTTGCATTTTTTTGTTCTCTACTATCATTTGTACCCAAAGGTCAGTGAGCATGTGACTCAGCATAATACTGTTTCCACTTTTGCTTCCCAAACATTTCAAGTTCCTTAATTCTGTTAGTGCTACTATGATTCTGTCAATTACCTTGCTTTGTCTAGCTTTGTCTAGAGAGCACAAGAATAAAGTAAAATTAGGATTGAGTAGGGATAGCTTTGTCATTCCTTGGTCTAGAGTTTATTACAGATAATTTCTTTTACTGTTAGATTTTAACGTCTGCCTTAGACTTGATGTCTACTTTTTCCTTTTTGTAATAAACAAATGTGTCATGGGTTACTGTATGAATGTGTCATGGGTTACTGTAAGATAGCTAATTGTTATTATCCACTTTCAAATGAGAAAGCCAAAGTGGAGAGATGTTACTCAACATCCTCACATTTACCCAAGTGATCCACATTTCGTCTCTGTAAGACAAAGCTCCATAACTTAGGAATGTGGAATCTAGTGGATAGATACGGGCATATGCAAAAGCTAAACAGAAAAAGTAAAATATGTTCCATAAATGAAGTTTTGACAAAACAACAAAGGCTCAGGGGAAAGGGGAGCTTGCAAGGCTAGAGTAAAGTTTTATTTATTTTTTTTCTTTAAATCAGCATGATTTCCAGAACAGCTTTCAGCTTAGCTTCTGTCCCGAGGTGCTGCATATTGTGCACTCTGGCCCTTGGAAAATGTGTCTAGGAGACAAGTGGAAATGAATTATGAGGCAGGGGTCCAGACACAGTGCAGCGAAAGTGATGGACATGTCAGGGCAGCAGGGGTGGCCACACAGGCAGGCCTTTTCTGCAATTGAAATAGGTTCTGTTCTTATAGTCCATGGGATTAATCTAGCTCCCCAGAGCCCATTACACTGGAAAAAATTTAAAATCCAAACTATTTAGTGGTAGGCCTATCTATCCAACTTGTCTTAGCTTTACATTTCTACCAGTGTGTTTAAAACCGGGGCATATGAAAATGGCAAGACTACCAAAGCCAAGGAGCTCTGAGACCTGCAGAGACCAGGGCAGTGTGGGTGCAGGGTGGTCTCACTCTCCCCTCTTTCCTCCAGATCCTCTGAGAATCTCCCCAGGCAGCCTCCTCACCCTGCAGCGGCACCTTCTGTCAAATACTGCACACAGTTGTCACCAAAATGTTTTGGCAGAAGCATCATCTTTAGGTTTTGACATAATTCCGAAGAGAGACTTTTTCAATTATTACTAATGGAACATTACGCTTCTCTTTGGGAACTTCTGCATGAATAAAAAGGGTCATTAATGACATCTACTCTCAGCCGGAAATCATGAGTCAGTGCTTGGTACAAGATGCTTTTTTTTTTTCCCCCTCAAGCACCTGATAATTTCCCACTCCCTTACCCCTTCTACAACTCAAACAGCAAGTTATTGAGTTGACTATTATAAAGGCAAAGCTATTGATTCCCTGCAGGTGAGTGCTATTTATTCTCCATTGTTTTGTTTCTCATATTACATAGTCACACCTCACATTCTTATAGACCTCTTCATTCTGAAGCATTTTACCAGTTCTGATACTTTCTGACATGGGATAGAAGGAACTGGTCTTCTGACAGCCCTTAAGTTCATTTCCAGTGTGACAGACTGATTCAGACTATTGAAGCCATGTGGGAGGACAGCCAGCCTAACCACTGTCTTGCAGGACAACTGTTAAATACCACTTCTGCCCACTTAATAACCAATTCAATCTCCACACCCACAGAGAAAAAGGATAAGTATTTTAAAGATTTACTTAATGTATCTGCAGGGTAGTACATCCTGTATTGAGCCAGCAAGACGTTGAACTCAAGGAATTTGTAAAAATATTAAATTGATTATCATATATTTTCACTCAGCTAGTAAACCCATAAGATAAACAAACTATGATTGATTGGTTAGACAATGATTCATAACTTCTTCTTCTTAATGTGCTTAACTGTGTAAAATAGATGAAAAAGTTTGCAGGATAAGAATGTTTCCTAGTAATCACTACTGTACACATGCCTCCCAAATTCATAAATACTTATAAGAATACAGAGGCAAAGTGTGCCTGTAATAGGATAATACTATATCTACTCTAATTTAAATGGTGCCAACCACAAACTTAAACTCTTTATTAATAGTAACTTGTATTTGATTTACCTCATTTCACATCACTGACACAACACAGTGCCTGTATGTGTTGGTTATACAGATAATAGTGGGCATATTTATTCAATGTTAATAAAACATCGTTTTCTTCTGTCATTTTTAGAGATTTATATAGGAAACAGAAAGATAAGTTGGATTGTCTGAATGGATAGCTACAGTCTATGTAGGCACTTGAAGATATTCTGGGTATTCATAAATTTAAATTACTTTCTTAGTAAGCTTTAGAAAAATATAAGAAATACCTTCCCAGTCACAAGAGCTCCAAGGTTGACAGGCGGGTCCTACCTAGAAGGCGTGGTATAGTATACTGCAGTTGAGGGAAATACAACTTTGGATCAGGTTGCTGAGACTTGAATCCTAGTCTTATCATTTATTTACTGGGACCTTCAGCAACTGATTTGATCTTCTGAACCCCACTTTCTTCACAAACTTGAAGAAAATAGCACAGAACTTACACATGTGTGTGGAGTGAACATAAAGAACTTGGAAGAACTCAGTCGATGTTTTACATATTTTATGAGACAGGACCTTGATATTTGACCCAGGCTGGCCTTGAACTTGCAGTCCTCCTGCTTCAGCCTCCCAAGTTGACTACTTTTATCATAATGCAGTAGGAAAAAAGAAATAAAGGCAAGTATAAATTTATACATTCCAAGGAAGTCCACTCTCAAAGAAACAGTACTATTGAGAACCATATTTCAAACACATTCAAACAGTTTTATCCTTTAAGCTAGTTGATAGTCAGCTTTTACTTTAACCCACTAATGAGAAACCTGACCTTAAAGAAATGGAAACTACATAAATGATAAATAATAGTTCGTTGATCTTGAGGACACTACCAAGACCACATAAATAACTCCAACCCAGATCATACCACCTCTTGCCTGAAGCTCTCATCTTCCTAACTGTGCATTTTTAGATTCTGCTTAGTAAATCTGCCTGTGCCACTGACAAAGTCTGCAATATTCTTTGGTAAGAATTCAGAAACCTACACTGTGGAGGCAGGACAGGGTGAGCCCCGCACTCTACTTTGCAGGGATTTCCTTAGACTCTGTCAGGTGACAATACCATGATTGAAATCGACTATGAAAGAATAGGTAACAATCGCAGAGTGTCATATCCTCCTCTTTCACTTAAAAAAGCTCAAATACCATAAATGGTGACTACTTCAATGATCATTAACATATGAAAGCTATAGACCACAGTTCTTCCTGTCTTGAATTTATTCCCCCACTTAATAATTGAAGAAAAAATTTAGGGATAAATATAACTGCTCAAACTTGAAGAGTCTAAAGCAAGATGTTTATATTTAGAGAGGTAGATAGGTAATAGACAGATGAGAGATGGATAGACTCTGTTCATTCACTAACTTTATATCATTTCTAGGTCCATTTTATGTTCTATGAGGGAAAAGTGGTCCTGAAAGTTGCAATTTCCAGAAAAAATGAAAGACATACAACATGACATTTACCACATGCACACATTACAGACACACAGCATGTAAGTAAAACTTAATACCTTTAAACATGGAAGTCATGCCATGTCATTTAAAAATTTCTTTCACCTACAACTAACAGCTAACATAAATAGTATAAACATAGTAAAAATGTGTTCCCTACTATTGATCCGGGCCGATATGCAGCATGAAATTTTCAAAGTCATTATAAGGAACCTAGGTTCTTCTCTTTCCATTCTACCACACTCACTCTTCAGCTTCTATTGTCAAGGACACATCCTAGAAAAAAAATGATTGGTTTCTATCCTCAGTATTTCAAGAGAAAGAAAGAAATAGTGGAAGTTGTGGCAAGAAGCAAATTGTAGAAAAAGTAGTTGATTCATTGGAGATGTAGGCAAAATTGTAAACCAGCTAAAAATCTGAACAGAATGCAAAAAAGAGACAGCTGGGAGGAGACATCTTAGGTCAGAACATATTTCAACCACTGACCTCAGGAATTGTGTGTTCAAATTTGAGGCACTGGGACACTGGTGGAAATAACAGAAGAATCAGTCAGCAATTACTGGGTCTTAATTGCTGAGTATAATGGAAAAATAGACAGCCAAAGAGAGCTGTAAAAAATACTCTCAACACAGGACTGTGGGAGTCATAAAGACTTGCACTCAAAAGGGCAAATACATGCCCCCCAAATAATTCAGTAGTTACCAAGGAAGGAAAAAGGCAAGGGAAATTCACAAGCTCCTTGGAGAGGTACCAATAACCAGAATTTCCACACACATTATCTATAATGCCCATCTTTCCAAAAACATATCAAATATGCTAAGAAATGGGAAAATATGGACTATTTTATTAACAATAGACCAGGCAACAGAAACTTAAAACTATGATAAATATGTTCAAAGAATGAAAGCAACTATGACAAAAGAAGTAAAGAAACTGGGTATAGTGGCACACCAGCACTATGGCAAACTGGAACAAGAGACTCAGAAATGTAAGCCCAGTCTAAAGACCATAGAGACCTTATCTTAGAATAAAAAAAAAAAGCATACTGGGGATGTAACTCTATGAAAAGACCTTGAGTTCTATCTCCACTAAAGTCAAAAAAGAAAGAAATGAAAAAAAGAAACAGAAAGGTATAAAGATAGTATGTCATCAAGCTGATAGTATTCATAAAAAGACACAAATTGCAAAAAAGAATTCAGAGACCTGGGAGGTGATCAAAGCCACAAAAACTCAGCAGTTCACTTGTCCATTTATGCCACGTAGATCTTGCAGAAGGTCCTTGGCACAGCAATGTTTTGTGCTGTTAAACTGACAGTGACCAGGCATGTTCTGGATCCCTACTTATGAAGTGTTTTAATACAAGTATATTAAAGCATTTTAATATAAGTTTATTATAATATTTTAATTAACAAAAATCTACTTTACTCACAATGCCCTTCAGCAATGCACTGTTAGGAATATCATACTTCTCAGCGCTTTACCCATTCCAAGAACAAAGCATGTAAAACATGAACTGCCTGAGATTTTTTTCAAAGTTGGCAGAATCACATATCCAGCAATAGGAAAACCCTGTGTAGAAACTACCTACATGGAGAATCCAGTCAGTTTGGAAACGATTCATCTATCAAAACATTGGAACAATTCAAAATCTCTTCAACATTGTGAAGGACTGAAAGAAGGAGACAAAGAGAATGGGTTATACATTGACTTTATAAAAAAAGAAATCTTTCTATGCTTCATTACAATCTGAGTCGTGCTTCTTTCATGGAATTTATAGAATAGCTAAAAGTAAATGAAGTAAAGGGCTTGCAATAATTTTAAAAAAGAATTCAATGAAAAATCTGGAATTGAATAGCAGAATACTGAAATTTAAAGTTCTGAGAAACTCAACAGTAGATTTGAAATGGCAAAAGGAAGAATTAATGAATTGGTGAAAAGATTGATAGAGATTATGTGAACTGAAGAACTCAGAGGAAAAAGAAGAAAAACAATGAATAGAATCTCAGAAAAGCATGAGACACCATTATTCACATTAATTTGTACATAATAATATTCCACAAAATGGAAATTAAAAAATCCTTTATGATAAATGGATAAAGATTCAAAACACCAAAATATGGGATATAGCTAAAGAATTTCTTAAAAGGTAATTTATTATTGTAATTACTTATACTAAAAAAGAAGAAACATCTTAAATCAATAACCCAAACTTTCGCCTTAATACAAAAGAAAAAATAATCTATGGTGAGTATAAAGGAAAATGAAACAGAAGAAGTGAATTAGTACATGTCAGAACAGAAACCAATTAAATAGATGATAGGAAAACAGTGGAAAAAATCAATAAATAGAAGTTAATGTTCTGAAAAAATCAAAGAAACTGACAAAACTTTATCTATATTGATCAAGAAAAAGACAGTTGAATCAAACTTTATAAAATCAGAAATAGAAAACAAGACACTACTATGAACCATACAGAAATAAAAATGGATATGAAGGAATAATGTACATAACTGTATATTGATGAACTAAATAACTTAAGTGAAGGACAAGTTCATATAAAGATACAAATTGCCAAAGTTACTCAAGAAGAAATATCCTATTTAAATAAACCTTACAATAGTAAAGAAATTAAATTAGTAGTTTAAAACTACCCACAAAAGAAAAACTATACTGAGATGTCCTCATCAGTGATTTCTAAGTCTTTTTCAGAAAAACTAATATCAATCCTTCACTATTTTTTTATTTCAAAATATGGAAGATAGAACATTAAACAACTAACTCTGTAACTTGAGTTTTATACTGTATGTGCCTTGGTTAGTTTTTCCTCACTGAGATTCCATACTTCACACTTACCAGTTAATATACAAAATTTTTGTTTGGGTCCACTGATGATGATTATACTCCCATGATCCAATCACCTACCAAAAGCCCAATGTGTAAGTGCATGAAGCTTTGGGGGATATCCAGATATAAACCATAACAGTAAGCAGTACTTGAGCCCAAAGCTAATGATTCAGCACAAGCAAACTACAGGCCAATGTCTGATCAAAATACACATGAATACCTCCCCCTGCCAGGTGCCACCACCAGAAGGCTCCTCCCAAGAGACAGCCAGCATGGGCAAGGAAAGCCAGCAGATCTGCCTCTGCCTGCTGGCTCCTTCCTGCAGGTTGAACCAGGAGCAAGGACATGCAGCCAGGTTAGCCCCATGCACCTGCAGGCCACCATTGGAGACCCTTGGTTTCCTCAGGCAACCATCACCTACTGGGAGTATCAGATAAACACAGCCCTGTGAGCCTGCCACCATCATGGGAGTCCCAGTGTAGACATGCAGGCTGATAGAAGCAGCTCCACCTCCACGCACACTTGGACATTGGGAAGGCCCCAGTGTAGCTGCACAGGTCTGGATCATCCTGCCCCATACCCTGTTACCTCCCTGTAAGTCTGGAGTCAGAGGACCCCAGGTGCCTGTCCCATTCCCCTACACCATGGAGGGGCAACCAAAGTGAGAAGTGTCTGGGGACCCACAACCAGCTTGTTGGAAGGGACCCAGGAGAATGTTAAGACAAAGGACCAAAAAGCAATCTCTGACCTACAGCACACACAGAACAAGTCATGAAAGAAAATGGAAGTCACACATCTGAAATCTCTGAGAGGATAGCAACTGAAGTAAAGAAACAACTTCACGAGATTGTAAAAGCAATCAAACCAGAAGTAATATCTCAGGTAAAAGCAGAAATCACAGATATAATGAAAGAATTGCTCAGCATATCTGAAGAAGACATGGATTTAAAAAAAAAAGAGGAGCATAGGAAAATGATGGAAACCTTGAATGAACAATATAGAAAGAAATTACAATGCATGAAACAGATTCAAAGAGATATCCAGGAAATTAAACAGTCAATCAAAAGCTGGCCAAACTACTTAAAAGAGACTGAAGATAGACTTTCAAACCTTGAAGATAGGATTTCAGCTAGTGATCATGAAAGGAAAGATCTCTTAAAAATAATGAGTCAGGAAATAACAATTCAACATTTTCAAGATGATGCAAAGAAGCATAATCTAAGAGTGATAGGTATCAGTGAAGAAGCAGGAGTCAACACAAATGAAATTAAAAGGCTATTTATAGAAGTAATAGCAGAAAACTTCCCAAATATAGGGAAAGGATCTGGCATACAGATAAGTGAGGCATGTAGAACTCCAACTAGTCATAAACAAAGTAAATTTATACCCAGACATATAATAATCAAGATCCCAGCAATTCAGCACAAGAATAGAATATTAAAATCTGTTAGAGAAAAGAAACAGATCGCCAATAATGGAAAATCAATCAGCATCACAGCAACCTTGTCAACACAAACCATCAAGTCAAGAAGAGTTTGGAGTGAATGTTTCAAATCCTGAAAGAAAACAACTTCCCAATCCAGATTGATGTACTCCACAAAACTATCTTTCAAAATTGGTAGAAAATTAAGATAGTTCCATGATAAAGAACAACTGAAGGAATTCATGACCACCAAACCAACCTTACAGAGAGTGCTAAAAGTGTTCTAGAGAGAGATAAAGATGACCATGGTTCCAGCAATAGCAGCAGAGGAGGATCGCCAAACCAGACAGGCAATTGAATAAATGGGAAAAGTGGAGGGCCAACAACAGGAGGACAGCAGGGCAGAGATGAACCAATGTATGCTGGTTATAACCATTAATGTAGATGGCCTCAATCAACAATAAAGAGAAATACAGGGAGAGTGGATCAAGAAACAAGATCCATCAATACATTGTACACAAGAAGTATATTTAACTGGAAAGGAAATTCATAGACTGAAAAACCAAAGGAGAGAAAACAATTGTCCCATGTGACAGGAGACTAGAAAAAATGCAAGAGTAACTTGCCCATCAACCACAGAATGAATAAGAAAAATGTATTTTCATACAATGGAAAGTCTTCCAGCTATAAAGTAGAACAATCTACAGGCTCTTGTAGGTAAATGGATGCAACTGGAGATCATGTTCATAGGTGAAACAGTTTGAACTCATATGAGTGAACCCTAGCATAAGAAATAGACAGAGTTAATGGGATCCAAAAAGCAAATAATTATTGTAAAAGTGATAGGTGAGGAAACACCTGGGAGGGAAAAGTGGTAACTACTGTCAATTTCTTATTATCTTGTCTTGAATTGTTGCATTGTTTTCACAACTTTGTTAGGTTTGGCTTTGCTCTGTCTTGTTTTGTTAGATTTTACTTTATCTGGTGGTATGGGCAGCTATTTTGAACATAATGGGATATATTATGGTAATCATGGTTGGTTGCCTATTATCTTGTTTTGAAGTCTTATAATTCATTTGTTTGTTTAGTTTTTTTTCTGTTCTGTTTTGTTTTATTTTATTATGTGTGATGGTATGAACAGCTATTTTGAAGAAAACAAGATATTATGGAAGTCATTGCTGATTTACCATCATCTTGTTTTGAAGTCCTACCATGCTTTTATTCGTTTGTTTTGATTGGTTCTATTCTTTTGTTTTTTATTAAACTATTATGTGTGAGAGTATGGACAACTTTTTCAAAGAAAATTAGATATTATGGTAACCATTGTTCATTTCCTGTTATCTGTTTTTGAAGTCCTATAATGCTTTCATCCTTTTGATTGGTTTTATACTGTTTGCTTATGCTTGTTATTATTGTGTGTGAAGGTATAGTCAACTATTTTGAAGAAAACAAGAGATATTATGGTAGCCACTGTTGATATCCTGTTGCCTTGTTGTGAAGTCCTGTGTTGCTTGCATTGTTATGATTTGCTTTGTTCTGTTCTGTTTTGTTTCATTCTCTTTAAAATAAAAAATACAAGAAAATCCTCAGCAAAATATAAGCAAACCAAATGCAACAATATATAAAAATACTTGAACACATGTCCAGGAATGCAGATTTGGTTCAAAATCTGAAAATGAAATAATATAGCACACTACATCAGTAAAATAAGGGACTAAACTGACATGATCATTTTGAAAGACAGCTTGTTTTTGGATGGCATATCTCAACAGTCCACAGAGTAGACTCTCACATAAACTTTGATTAAGCGCCAAATTTTTGATTCTTCATAAAATTTCCCTCCTGTGGTCTGGATTGTTTGTGTTTTACCGATTTCTCCAGGTTAGGCCCCACTACTGGCATGGCAGCAAGAAAGATGAGTTAGCTCCCGAGGACATGTTCTTTCTTTTGTAGTGGGACAGTCTCTGCAACAACTCCAGATGTGGTAGAAGTGTTACATCTGACTCCTGAGCCATCTCAGTGATGGCCAAAGTCCTCAGAACCCTTCACCAAGAATTCCCCATTCTGTAGCGCATTGGCTCAGGTTTCCCCATGTAGGTTGACTTCAGCATGACAAATCTGATCTGCCTAAGCAGACAGACCCTGAAGCTCTGTGACCCAAAGTATACAATTCTGAGTCCACTTTTCCTCACATACACTTAGCCCTTAACAGCCCACGGTTCCATGGTGACCATTTTCAAAGCATCAGTACAACTTTGGAACAGCCAGGCAGCTTCACTGTTCTTGTAGGAATTGCTCTCACTCTAGCTATCTAATAAACAATTTATCAAGACCATCTCTATCTAGGACTTTTTGTAGATAAATATGGGTGGAATATATATTAGTTGGGCCACCACCATGGCCTGATACTGTCCTTTTCCCACTATATTATGAATTATGATCAAAAAATATGGTGAATGTTTCTATTTTTTTTTTTAAATATCATAGCAAAAGACACATTGCCATTAGTCCCCCTCCCCCAAAAAACCCCTCCTGACTTCAAGCGTACTTGTCCCATCCTTTGTAGCAAATGTGTCTTTTACTCCAATAAGGTATTTTTTTAATTTAAACATTCATGGCATTTGTCAATCACCACTCATACTCAATGAGATCCTCATAGCCAGTGCAACAATGAGTAAACCTATCCTTAAACCTCATCTTACTACTTCTTTTCTAGTGGATTCTCAGTATTACTTTCAGCAATAGCAGCCCTACATGAAGCAGATGCCAAAATAGAATCAGTTGCATTTATTGCAGAAAATACTTACAAAGAGGAGGGGGCAAAAGTATAAGATGCAGGAATGATCATAGTGAGTGAAGACAGAGAAAGAAAATTGGGTAAGAAGGACCACAGATGGTAGAGATGTTCTCAGAGGCGTTGAAGTCACCCACCGAAGCTCTCCATTAGAGGAGTCCTGAAACAGGAAAGAATGAGCCAGGCCTAGGATCAGTGTCTTTCTCTGTTGTTGGCTGGAGATAAACGCTGTGAGTGTGACATCAGAGAACATGCTACAGTGGATCCAAAGGAACAGCAGCTAGAGCAAGTCCTTTGTAAAAGAAATCTGAGTAGGACATTTCCAAAGTCACCTCAGAACTGTATCTTTCTTCCTTGTAAATCCATTGCAGTTCCATTAAAACGTCTGCAGAAGTGCTACAAATTGTTTCCACTTGAAAGATCATTTTATAACACATTACCCTACGGTCAGTTACGCACAAAAGTCATGTTAGCACAACATTTGAAAAGCCAGTGTTGGATTTATACATAAGAATAAAATGGCAGAGTTTATTCAACTGCCACTGAGCATTTTGTCAAAGTTCTGGGCTGTTTAGCTAAGCTGGATGAAGCACAGTGCCAGGGTCAGTCAGACAGAGGATCAGCGCTAATAACCCACAGGCTGGCTCACAAGAGCGCGTCTGTGGCCACAAAGGGGAAACACCGCCAGGGGTTTTTCAGCACAAGCCTTTCGCCATCAAATTTGTCTGCACCACCCCAAGTGCAGAAACTGGGCCTGCACATGGCCAACTTCACAAACTACTGCACAGTCCCGCTTCTGACAGACAAATGCAGCTATAGCCCTGCCGTATCTGTGCATGTCTCCTCTCAGCAAAAGATGTCCCTGGTCTCATTAATGGAGACCAACAGGCAATCATACCAAGAGGTATCATTTTACACTCCTCCTGTCTGGACTGGAAATTAATGTCTGTTTCATCACTGACTTACATCTACAGTTCACAAGGTGTGGGCCCACGCACTGCGCTCTCTGTGTGCTCACAGGGGGAGAAATCAGCTCTTATTCCATGATGCTATCAGGCAGCCACGGTATGTCCCCTGGTGTTAATGACCTCATTAGATTAAACCCATTCTGGGAAACAATTTAAAGTGAGTCGTGATTATCCCCTAAGTCCTTTTTATGAAGAACTCTCAAAGGGAGCTGCCAGAATCAGCCTGCCTGAGCAAAGAGTGAGCAGGAGGTAGCCATCTCCATTCTCACCAAACTCCTACAGGGCAGCAGATACCATGGAGATTTCGTGATGATGAATGACATCAGTTATTCAAATTAATATACTGTGTATTTGCCATAATTGGGTTGCAAATGATAAAAAGTTTACTCAATTAAATAAACCGTAAGTACAAGAAATCCAGGGGCATGGTTGCTTCAGGGATAGCTGAATTATGTAACTCAGAAGTTTCTCTTTCTGTGTCTCTTCTGTTTTTTCTTTCTTTCCTTCCCCACCTCCCTTCTCCTCCTCTGACCTTCCCAGCATATTATATTATTCTCTCTCTCTCTCTCTCTCTCTCTCTCTCCCCTTTGCTTTTCACATGTTTCACATTAAACCCATTACTGCCTTTTCTTTTCTTTTCTTTTTTTCTTTTCTCCTTCCTTCCTTCCTTCCTTCCTTCCTTCCTTCCTTCCTTCCTTCCTTCCTTCTTTCCTTTCCTCGAGACCTGTTTGATAGGCAGGGCTCGGATAACTTGCCCATACCTGAGGCAGTTATGATAACCAGGAGGACATCGAGATGGTGGAGAAGGCGGGCCCGAGTCAGCTGATGGAGATGCTGAGAGAGAAGATGGTTATCAGCCATGCCTGAGCCGCGAAGCTTAAGAAAGAACGGGGGTTATTTCACCAGAGAGGGGATAAACTAATGACAGAAAAAAAGGTCTCTAGCCATTTCTATGCATTAAAATTCAACTTTGTATTTATCCCAGTATTAATCATCATAAGAGAGGCAGGAATGTTCTTATCTCTCAAGGAATTGCAGTCTAACTGAAGAGACACACTTACTACACGTCCCATTAAAATTTAGCAAACTGTCAAAAGACTAAATATGTAACCTCAAACTCAGTGAAGGGTGGGGGGCGTGGAGCAGCTTTGTAAAAGAGATTCAGGTTTCAGGGGATAACCCTGACTCTGGAAACCTAGGACATATGAAAATAAGCATAAAAGAAGTCAGATTATAAGCTTATTCAAGCAAGACTTTTTGAAAGGGCAGAATTGTGCAGCTGTGAAGAACTCAAACTTTATCATAAAGCCCTAACTTTGTTCCAGTGACTTGCATTTTGTGCTCGTATAAATTTCTTTTCTTTTCTTTTCTTTTCTTTTTTTTTGTACTGGGGATCAAACTCATGACTGCAGGCGCTTATGCCACTGAGCTAAATTCCCAGCCCTCGTGTAAATTTTGTGACAAAAATAATAAAAACAAAAAATTAGTTAATATTTATTAAATTCCTCCTATGTGCCTAGAACTGTGTTTTACACATTGCATATGTTTATTCTTAAAATATTTACAGCAGCTCTCAGAGGTAGGTAACCTTATTGCCTATATTTTTAAAATGAGAAAACTGATATACTGGCAGTAAAATAGCTTGGCATAGGTCCTGGAGCTGGTAACAGTTGAGTCTGGAATTCAAAGGCAGGGGGGCCAACTAGCGATTCCCCTTCTTAGTCACACTGCTATATAGATGTTCAAAGCCTCATTTACATATATAAAATGGAGTAATAATACTATACTTACCCCACAGGAATTTTATAAGCATTAAATAGTATATATGACACATAAAAAGAATCTGATAAATGATACGAATTATGATTTTTTGTGAAGCAACTGTAATGTCCTTTTGTGTGATAAAAAAGTAATACACTGAATTAAAATGGCCTGGCAATAACAGATATTTACAAATGTAACCTTGAACAATTTGTTTAAATTCCCTGAGCTCCTCTGGTTCATTCGTAAAGCTGAAATTATATCTATCAGAAAAAAGACTTTTTAAATGTGTGTGAAACATTACCTAAAATAATACCTAAGATAGAACTCCCTAAGTGTACAGTTCTAAAATATGGTGAAATATTAAAGTGACTTTGCAGAGCTGGGCAAGACTTGCTTGAGTCTTGTGTGGTGTTGCTCATGCCATCTATGTAGAAAACAGTGGTTTGTTGAGGACATGTTCCCCTCATCCTACCTGTGTCACTCATGAGCTGCAGGCTTGTAGAGGCCTCCATGTTTGGGTCATTTATCCAATGGCCAGAGCTAAGTTTATATGGCTTGTGTGTTGCTTCCTTTCATCTTGGTTGGCAACTCCTGCTTATGTAGACAAACACATCTTCTCCTTTGATGGAACGTGTTTATGACAGCTCATGTAGGCTGCAGTGAGGTTGATAACGGATAGTGGCAGTGGCAGTAGTAACCATGTCACTGATTTGGGGATCAACCCCTGCTGATTGCTGGCAACGCAGACCCAGGTAAGGAAAGGCTCTCTCCAATGCAGCATTATGGAGGCAGTAAAAGTGACTTTCTAGAGTGGAGGATATAGCTCAAGGGACACAGCAAGATCATGAATTTGATTCCCAGTACCAAAAAATAAAAAAAAAATTTTAAAGTGACTTCCTGTGAGAAAGCTCTGTGCTTTGTATCTAAGCCTAGCAGAAGAATCACCTGAAGGACCTGAAGAAATGGTGGATTGATATGCTGACGGTCTACAATGAGGCATATGCAGCCTTGTGCAGAATAAGAGAAGATGGAAGGAACATTCACATTTGGAACACAGAAGAAAAAACACCTATGCTCTGGAAGAATACATTATGTCCATTATTTCTAACTTTAGAAGTTAAATTTGTAATAACCAAAATGTTCATATTCTCATTAGTAGGATGGCCACTGCAGCATAAACCCATGGGTAGCTTATACACATGTACACGTATGGATACTATGGATAAGTGTGCACACTGCATCAGGGTTTATTTAAGAATCTCTCATCCATGCACTCTTTCTTACAGTCTTGTTTGCACACAGAGTTCTTCCAGATTTGTTTGCAATCCAAGATTGCCCTTGTGTGGCAACTTTATCTTTGCTTCTTGGTCTTATCTGAATTGAGGTAGAACCAATTAAATTCTTTCCAAGAGCTGATTTCCAACAGATATTGGGACAGGTAGGACAATGCTCTGTCTGCATTTGACACCAAAGAAATGTCATCCATGTGTCAACCGCAACCTGGTGGCAGGGAAGATCATGGCCTCTAGCATGGCATCAGCATTTCTCTTAATGACCTCATGTGTTCAGGGAGAAAAGGATGACAGCCCAGAGCTCTGTGGAACTGAGGGCCTTCAGGGCAAAAGAGTCCTTAGTCTTGTCAGGAAGGAATGACTTCAGCCATGTTAGGCCCGAGGCCATGTCGTTATCTGCCTTAGTTTGCTATATCTGGCTCACTTAGCTGCCTCTGCAGTGCGCACTTTTATTCCATATACCTTTTGCAGAGAAATATAGATGGCTGAAATCCACACAAATCCCAGGAAATTTGTAATTGCCCTCCAATCCACAGCCAGCAAATCTACAGAGAAAAGGAAGGAAAAACTTCAAAAAAGCATTAGAAGTTCACACTTCCATCCCAGATCGACAGGTCTCAACCATAATGTCACAGAACTGGATAAATCATGATTGATTATGAAGTTTATTCAAAGTAGCCTGTTGCTAAAAATAAATCATGGGCATGTGCAAACCAACCATTTACTTAAAAGAAAATAAATACATGCAAAATTACCCCAATAGTAGTGTCACACTCACCTACATTCAGAAGGACATGTAACCTTATGCAATGGACAGAAAGGAACACAATTGAAAACAATCTTAGAATAAAATGATTTTGTCTCATGCTTATTTGAGCAACAGCTATAAATGGGTAAGTGTGTGGAAATACGTGCATAGGTAAGCATCACTGCTCATGTCTCTTAGGTGAAACAGTAGCATTGGGTGCCCCAATTTGTTTAGGCATGCAATTTATTGCTTGCTCATGGGTTGTGTTCCAAAAGTGTATTTGTAACTCAGATATTAGAATTTTGAATGCCAAGTTTTATGCAGATCAACATTTGTGGTAGCTAAATACAGACTTCAGTAAAGTGTTTTGAATTGTTAAACTATGGAAATTTGTTCTTTTCCAGGGACCAAAATGAGGTATTGAGGAGAAAGAGATAGAACCAAGAGATAGAATGGTTCCAATTATAAGTTTACAAATGATTCGCATGTCAACCTCACCAAGGAGCTATTAGTTACATACACAATGGGATGAAGAGTTTTATCCTCTTGAAGTAGATTGTGAAAATTATTCACAAGAGAAGTAGGGTAAGACAAAATAAACATTTCTTATTCATGTAAACAAAGACCATAAACACAGTCCTGACTAACAGTAGCGTAATCTGTCTAGTAGGCAAGAGCAGAAGTTGGAGGGCCACCTGTGATGAATCGGGGGAGAAATGTAGGACTTATTAACACAAAGAAGGAGGTGAGGAGAAAAGCTAAACCGATTCAAGAAAGCAAAAAGAATCTTCAGTGACCATTATCAGTATGGATCTTTGAGAAGAAACAGTAATACATACAGAGGCTTTCTGGGAAACTTCCTGTTTGGAAGATTAAGTAAAACTTTTGGTTAACTTCAATATTAACCCAAGAAAATGGTCAGGGAAAAAATCAATGTCATTCTTCAAAGCACCTGGAACTGGAGCCATTTCTCTGTGTCCTGTGATGATGAAGAACCTGGGGTTCTGGCCCCTGTACCAAACGAGGTCACTTAAGCACTGATTCATATAAATATATATATATATATATATATATATATATATATATATTTCATTTTATGTTTTATTTTAAAAGAAAAAAAGGATAGAAATGATACAGAATTTTTAAAAATAGTAGGAAATTAACACTAAAATATTGCTTATTGTTGTCTTAGAAATAGTTGTTCAGGTTTTAAGATATAGGTATGAAAAAATCGTCAATGAAAGCACAAGCTACTCTTTTGGATGAACTAACAGAGATTAGTGCTGTAGTTATCTGTCTTATATAGTTATATATATACCTAGATACATGTAATCTTTTCCCTTCTTCCTTCCCCCCTTTCCCCCATCTCAGTTGTTCTTTCCTTTTGAGCACTTTCTTTCCCTTTCATTATCACAATATATATTTTCCTTTTTGAATCTTATTGCTCTTTCAGTTTTTTTCTATACTAGGGAGACAATACAATATTTACATGGACTCAAATTGCCTCCATTTACCTATAAAGGTCTCAAGATTATCCTTCTTTATAGTTGAGTAATATTCCATTGTATAAAAATACCATACCATTTTTATCCTTTCCACAGTCGATGGGCATTTGGGTTGTTTCCAAGATTTAGCTATTAAGAACTGGAAATATGCACATTTTTCCTCTTACTCATTCTTCCTTTCCCCCATCATAGTTCGTCCCTTTCCTTGAACAGTTTCTCCCCAAGTCACAGTATCTACTGTACACTTTTTTTTTATTTTAAAGAGAAGAAAAAACAAAAAAAATCAAAATGCAAACAAACCTCAAAGACAACAAAAGCAAAGTGACCACAATGACAACAACAAAAAAGAAAAACAATATCTATACAGGTTTTCAAAACAAGATGATAGGAATTTAACAATGGTTGTTATATTGCTTATTGTTATCTTCAAAATATTTGATTAGGTTACCAGAAACAGGAATAAAACAAAACAGTAAAACAGTAAACAAAACATTGGATTTCAAAAACAAGGCAAAAGGAGCTCCCCACCATTGCCACAGTGCACACTGCCATTCTCCAGATAGACACCAGACCACCAGCACCAGGCCTGCAAAGTCAGTCAAACAACTTAAGGATCAAGGTTTCTTTTCACCTCAGTTGCTATCTTACCCTGAGTCCTCTGAATCATCCAGTTGCTTATGGGGGGCAGAGGGGGTGCTTCTCTGGTTTCCCAGCCCATGCCCCAGCTGGTTCATGGGTGGTCATGCTTTGTCCTCTTGTTTAGTTGTCTCCTCCCGATCCCCTTTGGCAGCATCCCCTCGGCTCCACTTTTTACAAGATATAAAATATCTTTCTCTTGAATAGGCAAAACCTCTTCCAAGAGTGCTTTCTTTCTCAACACTGGCAATCTTACATGTTTTGTATTGTCAAACTTACCAAGAATTGGAAGTAATTACCAAAGAAAACTGGACATAATATTTTTAAAGATTTAATTATGCATGCAGTCACATTTTGAGTTCCACTGGGTTGAGGGTACTTCTCACACACACACACACACACACACACACCTTTGGATAACAGTACAAACTGTCATTGGATTTGTATTTACTTTGTCATGTGGATCTTAAAATAACTGGGAAGTTGGCAAGGGGTGATGTTGCAAGGTGAAAAAACTAATGATTATGGAAATGATGCAGTTTGCCAAGATTCACCATGGTAATAAGTTAGAGAACTGGGCCAGAACCCATTATGCTTAACCCAGATAGTGACAAAAAGGTCAGGCTAAGAGGAACAGAACCTAGTACTTCAAGGAGTTTGCAATCTACTGTAGGTGACGATATTAGCTCCCATTTAGGCAATCGCCCTATTTTTCATGTATGACTATTGAAACTGTCCCAAAGTCTAAATTGGATACCCAACTCAACTCAAAATATTACAATTACCATGAAAAATTCTGCATATATAATTTATATTAAAGGTTCATCACCTATTGTCACTTAGTCTTAGATCCTTTGGACCATTTTACCATGCTGACCTTAGTCTTTTCCCAGAATCTCTAAGTGAGTTGAAAATTACTTTAAAAATTTATAAAGTAAATTTGTAAAGTAAAAGTTTTAATTTGATCTAACCAAATAGCAAATGACCAGGACTTTAATAGAGAACTAAAGTCATATTAATATAAATAAATGCCTGACATATTTTTAAAATCTGTAGGTGTTTCTGTGGTATCCCAGATTTAAATTTAAAAAAAAAAGCATTTGCTTCATTAATACATAGAGCCTAGAACACACAAGAAATTTAAGTTTTACCTGGACAACTCACTTGAAAATGATGAGTTTCAGTTTCCTTATGTATAAGTAAACCTAACTTAAAAATTTGCAGTTAGCTGAGTTCATGAATGTTAAGTTGTCTAGGATGCCAACAAAAAATGCCAGGTAGCAAATATGATGGTATCATGTAGATAATTTTAAACTTTTTTTGAGAGGAGGGAATTAAAGGTTGAAAATTCTAGCCAATTTCCTCTACCTATCACTGTTTTCTAAGTGTGTTGCACCAGGATTTAATATTTTTCTTCCTATCCCTAATCTGTTGTGATACATGTAAACCCTTCTAATTAACTGCAACTACTCTCCCTTGAGATGGTCTGAGTATTTACAGATAGCTCCCTTTCATTGTCCAATGAACAGTTTTGAGACACTGTTTTCTATCACTCTGTCATGAACTTTTGTGCAAGTGGACACTTTTCCCCGCACTAGCTCCACTGTAGGTCAGACACATTAACTGATCAGATCTATCTAACTAAAACATGACCACACTTAGTAGAGGTAAAATTGAGGAAATGAAAAAGGGAACAATTCATGAAAGTTAAGTTTTCAAACTATTTTCAAAATTTTGTCTCAAGCTAAATTCTGGGAATCACAAAAATCAAGAAATCTTGAAAACTTAGTTCATTTTTCCAATTCGGTTCCCCCAGGACCTTACACACCCAAGGTAAACTCTCCTAGGCACTATGACCCATTCTAATCTAAAATATCTATCTGGGAAAACATTAGATTCACCTAATGAGGGTAATGAAACCTTGGAAATTGACTCCAATCTCCCACTCTACACAGAGACCATCCTGAACAGGTAACACCACTAAGTCATCGCAACCCAACACATTCGCCCTCCACCTCTGTGACACGTTATGCCTGTGCACCTAGGTGAAGACAGAAGCGTAAAGATAGTAAAATATGGGAGGCCATAAGCATCCCTTATAGGGCTATAAGTCCTAAAATTTATATCATTTTCTTGAACCGTAACTTTGGAATCAGGTATACTAAACAATGCATGAAGGCAAAAATGACCAAAGTGTCCAACTCAGGCCAAGTAGGAAAAATAAAATGAGCGAGAGAATGTGGTAGATACTGATTCCTTCAGACTCAAGGAGATATGTCTGACAGCTGAGCCCCACTTTGGGCCAAAGTAAGCAGCTTTGCCCAAAGTTCTGCTCTCCCGTGGAGACAGTTATGAGAACACTGTTGGAAGTACATGGGCCCAGCAAACTTGCTTCACTCAAGACTGCTCGAAGTGAAGTGCTAGCTCACAAGTTCCCTGTGAGGTAGGCTCGAGGCTCACAGTAAGTCACCTTCTTCATTTGCCTGGTCCTTGTCCCTCACCTCAATAACAGGCACCACACGCCACAGCACTTCCGAGAACCCTGCTGCAGGCAAACGTCCGTCTCAGGGACCACTGTCCAGGAAACACCTTCCCTCAGTTTCAGTAATCTTCTGAAGGGTCCCACGCTGTTTTCTACCTGGGGAGAGAGTGGCAGACATAAAGAAGGAGTGCTTTAATCAGAACTGCTCTCTGTGACCCTGAAGAGTCACAGGAAACCAAGGATGCTGCATTCTGTTAACTCTATCCAAACTATTGCCTTGTTGAACACATTGGGAGTTTCCTTAACTAGACTTTCTCTTCCCATACACCATTCCCTCACATCCAGGATTAAGCTTTCTTAAGAGTTCAGCAAATTACGACGATTCCTGAAGACCTATGGGTTGTCCGATGCAGTTTGCCTTTATTAATTACTCTCATTGCTCATATTGTATATTTAACAGCCTTCTCATAAAGTCATACCTGTTTGATAAATGACAAGGATTTATTATATAGCAGCACTATTGCATGCTGATTTTAGATTCATACTGGCTATGGTTAAGTCTTACAGCCACTACCCATTGGCCATGTGACCTTAGGAAATTACTTTATCCAATCTCTGATACTGTCGTATTTAAAAATAGGCTCCAAAATCACATTACTATTGGGATTAACTGAGATAATAGATATAGAACTTGTGTGAAACACTCAATATACTGCTGGGTACTGGTAATTTGTTAACCAATGCTAGTGTGATTGTTTTTACAATCTGATAGCTCTTGCTTATCTCCAGGAATTTGCTTTGTGGTGCTGATCCATGGTCAGCTGCCTAGCTCTGCTAACTACCCCACTGCTACTCTGCCTCACAGAAAAAAAATTTTTTAATTCTCTCTTATGCAGTAACACGTTTATTCCTTCCTAGATTTAATACTCTGTCCTTATCTTTAATGAATTTCACTCATTAGCTGGGGGTGCTCCTCTCACAGACCAAGCTCTGACACACCTCTTCCCTCAACATGTATAGCAACTGGAACTTGATCTCCATGCTCTAATCTCTAGATTGTGAACTTTTTCTGGAACAATTCTGATAGCAAATATTTTAGGCTCCACAGGTATTATGGTGCCTGAGAGCTGCCAGGCAATGTCAGTCAGTGCAAAAGCAGTCATAGACAATGCATAAACCAGGGCCCATGGTAGACTTCCAATAATATTCATCAACAAAAAGAGGTGATTGAAAAGATTTGGCCCTCAAGCAATAGTTGGCTGACCTCTCCTCTCCCATTTTCTGAGACATTAATTCTTATTAAATTCACATTGCTAGACATTGACCCTTTTAATCTTACTAAGACTTTACTCTTTGCTTACTTAATAATTCTGTGACCTAGAATTTGCTTGTTGAGGTGGAGTTTGTGAAGGACAAGTTACAGAGCCTTTCAAAAGCTAAGCTAGGTTGTAACTAGGATGCCTGCTTAATTAATCAAGCCCAGGAATGTATTCATGAAAGAATAAAAAAAAAAAAAAACACTCTGTAATTCAGCTTTACATGCCATCATTTCCCTAAAGGAAGCTTGGTTCCAGAAAGAATAGATACTTACAGTTCCTAAGCATTCTTTGTGCTTTTTTTACTTTCAAACATTTGCTGAAACTACTCCACTTGGAATCATATTGTCAATATCCAGGTCAAATGTTGTCTCTTATACAAAAATTTTGCAAGCCCATGTGAAGCTGAGCCATTTTCTTATTTTACCTCTTGCCTTGTGCCTTGAAACTCTATGGTGCTTATTAAAGATCTGATGACGAAAGTGGGTGAATGATGTTGTGCCCTGGAGATTAATGATCTCAAGAACTGTTACCCAGTACATTGACCTCTTCCAAAGATTTCGTAAGTTTATTTCCTTTAGTAAACTATGTTTAATGGACCCAGGTGTGGGTGCACACCTACAATCCCAGCTCTCTGAGAGGCTGAGGCAAGAAGATCACAAATTTAAGCCCAGCCTTGGGAACTTAGTGACAATGTGAGACCCTACCTCAAAATAAAAAAATAAATAGAGCTGGGGGTATAACTCAGTGCAGAAGCCCTGAGTTTAATCCCTACTATTCCCTGCCTCAAAAAGAATGTCTAGTGATACACACCCTGACAAAAGAATTCTGTGATATCTGTATAAACAGTTTCATTAAATCACCTTTTTTTCCAGAAAAATGCATTAATATTCAGAATTTTAGCAAAACAAAAACTGGCTAGAATCCTAAGAGATCTTATTCGATCTTGTCTATGCTGTTTGGTTACATGGCTTTAGATAAGCATCTCCCTACTTACTCAGTGGCTTGGTTTCCAACATTGAAAATATATCAATTGTACTAAATATCCCTCAGGGTGCCTTTTGTATGTTTAGCTATCTTGCCTATAAAGGTCACACATCTGTCTCTCTTTCAATGACCTGTGCCAGCTACCAGCCTTTGTCTAGAATTCTGGAAGCACATGACCATCGGTCCTGGGCCCTTCTTCCCTCCTCCAGAATTTCAGCACTCCCTCTGAAGCCACTTCAAGAGGAGCAGCAAGATTCAGAAATCAGGGGCTCAGAGTGCTTGTGTGCTGCAATTTCTCCATGAGCTTAGGGCAAGAGCATCTTCCTGAAGAGAATCCTGGATAGCAAAGTTTCCCTTAGCCTCTTTGATGCATCTCCCCAAGATAACTGGGACACACCTGCTGTAATACAAGTCAATTGCCCTGGAAAATAAGAAACTGTCAGCTCCTCATGAGTCACAGGGACATAGTGAGAAGACAGTTGTAGCAGAACAGCAGAGAAGTTCTAAAAGACAAAAAGAGGGGTGGGGAACGGAAATAGGGAAAGTGCTAACTAGGGAATACAAAAGACTTAATGGAGCAATGATTTAAAACTATCTGCCTTTTTAGGGAAGGCAGATTGAAATTCCACAGAGCTTCAATTTTCCTCTAAATGCTTGTGATTTCAGAGACTCCCTGGGGCACTGATTCTCTCTGGAGAATTCTCAGGAAGGAAGCCTGCTTTACCTGTGTGGAGGGAGATGGTTATTGCACTGGGATAGACTAGAACATTCCCTTACTTGTGTGAAGAAAAGGAAGCCACAGTTTTGAAACAAGGGACAGAGCTGGAGAAACATGAACAATCTCAAGGAGAATTGTCTAAGATTTACATGTTGCAGAAGTCTCACCTTCCATGGTGGTTGTCAAGGTAACAGGGTAAAGTAAGAAAGAAAAGACAAATGGCATCAACTTCACTAGGGGTCTCCACCTTTATCTGCCACTGCAGACCTACCACTGCAGATACAAACAGTGCCCTCTCATGTCTAGCTACAGCATCTGCTCCCAGATGCACAGGCAGCAGAATGCAGAGGAAGACAGAGACGTCCTGTGGTTTTCTACATATGGAACCTTTTCAGGGACCTGTATGAAATTTGGGAACCCCTGAGGGTTTTGCAAGGATTGCAACCTTTAACAGTATCTCTTATTTTTAACCACTCTTGAAATTTGGGATTAAGCATCCTGGGAAGTTAACACTGCTTTGAGAAAACAAGCAGCCTTCAATATACATAGAATCATTTCTAGGTTACTTAGAACATCTGACACCATTTAAGTGCTGTGTAAATAGTTATCATACTACGGTGTTTAAAAGATATTCACAGAAAAATGTCTGCACTTGTTCAGAAGAGACATGATGTTTTCTCAAATACTTTCAATCTAACTTGCAGGTGTGGAACTGGCAGATGAAAAGCACCATATCCAAATTGTAAGCCCCTAGGCAGAGGACCCTGGAGGGCCCAGTCAGGCTGTCTCCAGCCTGAGCAAATGGAACTGTGTTTGTCCCTAGATATGCTGATAAGAGTTACAAGATAGGCCCTATTTCTTATCTTCAAAGTGGAAAAAGACAAAACTTACAGTCAATGATATGCTAAATGCAGATGATTTGCTTTTTAATTCATCTAGCTAGTCTAGACAAATAAGCTTAAAACACCACAAAAATGTATAATTAATTGTCTGTATAGATTTCAATGATAAAGGCCATTTAGCCGCCTTCCCAGATGTGTCAACAGACTGACCTCCCCCATCTGCTGACTAACATCATCACACCAGGGTCATGATTTAAAAACATCAACTCCATTTCCCCCAAAATTAAGTTCTATAGGTTTATTTCTTATTTTGTGTGTTTTGTTTTCTTGTTTTGGGGGGGAGGGGTTGGTTGTTTTTATACCTGTCTTATCTCCTCACTAGACCCAAGTTGTTAAAGGGCAGGGATAATCATCTTGAAGGCCTCTTTCTTGCATACTGTTCATGTGTTTTAGGTGAGGAATTGCACCAATACTTTGAATACAAAGATAAATAAGGTAGATAAGACCTCTTCTTGGTGGAGCTTACCTTCCCATGCAAGACACAAGATTATCAAAGCAATTGCTATCAACATTAGTATGGAAATCAACAAGGCATCATGTTTAATAATCACAGTTAACACTTACTGAGTATTCCATAAACCACCAAATGTTTTAAAAACTTTGTTACAATAAGTACATGTAGTACTCTTAGGTTATGGTTTAGATCTCAAATGTCATACAAAAGTCGTGTGTTCAGAGGTGGTCCTTTCCAAAGGTAATTGGATCAGGTGGGCACTATAAACTCATAAGTGGATTAATCCACTACAAATCCATAGGTGAAAGTGTTGTTAGGAGTTAGGACCTGGTGGGAAAAGGCAGGTCACTGAGTGTGTGACCTGGCAAGGTGTATCTCCCTCCCTAGCTCCTTCTTTCTCTGCTCTCTGATGGTAATGATGTAAGCAGTTTTCCCCCACCAGATCGTTTCCACATGCCCTTGTTGCCATGGAGCTAGCTGACCATGGACTGACCCAAGACAAACTTAACTTCTTTAAGACATGGGTGTTAGGTATTGTGCTCCAGCAACAAGAAAAGTGACTAACACAACAATTTGCCATTGGTCAGAGCCTGTCTCTCAACTGCAAAGTGAAGGCAAACATAACTAGTCTTACCATATAGTAAGGAAGATTATATAAGCAAACCTGTATAGTATGGTGCAGTGAAAGTGGTGCTAGCTCTAGACACACACAATGACTACCTTCCTCTGCCAATGGCCTCTAAAGAAAACATTTGCATGGCATAATGTTTGTGTTGCTAATGGGTATTACTGAGGCTCAGAGAGGAGCAAAGCAGAGATAATCTGCCTCCCCCTTTTAAACTGCTGTGAACACACGGGCATCCATGTCACCTGTGGCACATCTCACTTCCAATTTCCATTGCCAACATTTGATCCTATAGTTGTGTCTTCACCGGCCACAATGACCTAAGGGGACACTTCTTCCAGATGCAGCACAGAGGAAGGTCATCTATACCACTTTTGGCTCTGTATGAATTAGAAATGCATCATTGTTGCGTTAAACCATGAAGATACTGGAATTACTTTTGTTGCAGCAAAACCTGGGCTATTTTGCCTGTTCTACTGCCATATTTCAGACAGCAAAACTGAGACTCAAACTTGAAATCCATCCTATCTGAACCCCGAACCCTGTTTCTTCCTCTAGAGTACTGTACTTATCAACTTTCCGTCTCTGAGAAAATACCTGAGATAATGAACTGAAAATGAAGAAGGGTTTGTTTTGGCTCATAGTTCCAGAGGCTCAGGTCCATGGTCACTGCGCCCTGTAGTTTCAGGCTCTTGACAGTGCTGTACATCATGACAGGAGCATGCAGTTTGTATCCTACTGGCCAGGAAGCAAAAGAGACAAGAAAAGTAACAAGAGTTCCAACATCTCCGCCAAGGGCAAAGTCCTGGTGATCTAACCCTCTCCCACTAAGCCCCACCTCTCAAAGCACCAATACAGCCACAGGGTGGAGACCAAACCTTTAACCCATGGCCTTGAGGAAACATTCACTCAAACCCAGAGAAACTATCCTAGGTGAAGATGCCAATATGAACACTAAGAAAGGGTCTTTCTGGAGAAATATGGGACTGAAATGAATGAATCAGCAATGGTAGAATGCCAGGATCTCCAGACCATAAGGAATGAAATAAGACCTTTGGGAAATCATGAAATCTCTTCAGAAATAGAGCTGCCTCTGTTACAACTCACTGTAATAGTGTGGCAGATGAGGTGGAGTCCGAAGCAGAGCTAACCATGGTAGCTGGAGCCAAGGCAATGCTGGGTTATAGATACCAGCATGTTAAGATTATTAGCAACACTGGGATAGTAATTTGGGGAATTGGCAGAATAGTCATAATGTTTCTTTTTTCCTTCTAAATTTAGAACCAAGAAGAGATAAATCTAGGAGTCAGGCAAACAGGGATGGAAGCATCAACATTATTAAAAGCTATATTGGAAGATGTAGATTGGTCCACAAGAAGAATGGACTGCATAACATTTCATCCAAGATCTAAACCTACCCCTCAAATGACTGATAGATGGACAATTTCTGGCTCCTTCCTTACTTCCTGCAGAGGCCAAGTTTATCCCAGAACAAGACAGCCAATCAGAATACACCCACTCAGTGGGGACTGTCCCACTCTTGATTAGCACCTTCCTCCAAACTCCAACCAGGTAGGTCACTCCTTCTTCCCATAGCCCTAGATAAGCTCAAGCATACCATTTTCTCTCTTGACTCAACTGATGAGGTGGTCTGGTGTTGAACAGGGTGAACTGTATGTAGGCTGTTCCTGACTGCACATCTACGTAACATTAAATGTTGTCACTAAGAAAACCAGTTCCCTTGGCAACAGTAGTACAGCCCATCAAGTTGCCACCAGAGTGTTCACTGCGTATTGGCAGAGGGCAGAGCATGAAGCCTCCACAACTGTTTGGTTATCTCAATGATCTGTACTCAGAGACTGAGCTGGTTATAATAAGCTCTCCAGAGCCTGAGGAACAGGAGGTTAAGAAAAGGATTTGACCTGCAGTGGTCAAGAGGTCCAGGTTATACATTAACCCTAAAAAGAAAAGTTCTAAGCCAGAGCTCATCCCATTGGAAGAAACAGAAGAGAAAGATATTTTGAGATGAATTTGATTTATGACCCCACTATAGGACATTGAGACATTATTTACGATCGATATATGTGCCTGCTGGCGTCCCACTAGAGCCATTCTTGCTTCACACGGTACGGGCTGGTCAGCCCAGCCCAGCAGACACACTATCTGTGTCCTGTAGGTGCAGGCAATAAACCTGCATGTAGTCATCTATCTCCCTGAAAATGGTGCTGGTTACTCCAGCCCTTGGGGAGTTGACCCAGAGAGAGAGAGGTTTGCAATGAGAAGGCAGCAAGGCAGAAATGAGACAAACTATAACAAGCTTTCCTCCATAATTCTCATTTGAAATTTCCTACAGCACCATCCTTCTATAATTCACTCTCTTTAAGGAATCATAGAGAATAGCTTTGGGTCATTTGGACACTCACTATAAAACTTCCTCAATGTGTTTCTCCCGATGCTTATATGAGTAGAATGTCAATAAAGATGCATGTTAGTCAATAGCATTTTATATCTTATACAGTATTATCCATGTCATATGTACATCTGAAATACACATTTCAAAAGATAAGATAGGAAATATTTTATTTCTATAAAATGTGTAATAGAAGCTTTCTTGTCCTTGAGGAGTTTTCTCTTCACAGGGGCAGGAATAATTCTTTGCCTAGAAATTTACAGTCTACTCAGACTTAATCTTTCTCATTCAGCTCGATGAATATGACCTAAACCAATTGGTTTTGTAAAGCATCCTTCCCAATCTCTGCTTCAGTATCATTGTGCATACATTCCTTTTCCCTCAAAAAAAGTGTGTAAGTGTATGTGTGTGTAAAACTCTACTATACCCAGCAGCCCTTTACCTTAGTCTTACTTCTCTTGTAAATTTCTGCCTAAATGTTATTTTTTTATTCCTGAAGCCCTAGACTTGGTCAGATTGCTCTAACAAGTGTTATGAGTACCCTATACTTCTACTAGTATAATCTTTATCACATATGTCTAGAATTAATTGTGTGCTGCCTTATTTTGTTGGCTAGCCATAGATTTTAGAAGCAGAGGGCCATGTTTAGACACACCAGTCAAGACTTGCCATGTGTGTCCTTTGGTATGGATACAAACCTTTACATAGCCATCTGTCTTCCTGAGAATGGTCTTGGTTCCTTCCGTTCTCAGAGGGCTGACCCAGATATCTGGCTTTATGACCAGGCAGTTGCTAGAAAGAAAATGACGTGCATTTTCAGGACATTGAAAAGCTTCATACTAGTAAGAGGTGTTCAGTAAGTATGTATTAAACAATAAATGAATGAATGTGAAACAAGGGCAGTAGAGTATTTCTCAGAGAGAGAGCTCTAAATGCAATCATTCTGAGCACATGAAAAGTGAAATATCCAACCTGATTTCCTGCTCTTGAATTAGCATGGTTTGGTGTTAAGAGAAGGGGGTGTTAATTACTCTCTGTGATGCACATAGCCTTACCTCAGGGGACATCCATCCTTTTTCTGTTTCACTCCCCTATTTGCTCATAAAGGAGACCAGTCACTTCCTGAGTATCTATCACCAGGTGACTGTTCCATCTCGACCTCCCTCCTGTGGTTATATACGGTGTGCAATAACAGGAATGAAAGTGAAAGCGAACTGAAAGCTGTATCTACATTTTGTCAACAGCAAAGACTGCATGAGTTTCTCCTTAAAAGAAGGCTTAAACTAAAATAAAGAGAAAGACAATGCTTCATTACAGCTGCAAAGCAAAGCAGTTAGCTGTTCTCTCATTGGTTGAAGTACACATTATAATGTGCCCAGAGTCCGGACTCAAGAATTGATGGCCACTGTCTCTACATTATCTCTTTTAGAGATGCCATGATGTAGCAGATTTACTGAATCCATATTAATCTCGGACTATGGCCAATGTGTGTATTTTGGTCCTAATCCTGTTTTCTGCTCAATCAGCAAATTAGGAAGAAGAAGAAGGACCTGAGTTATATCTCCGGAAACTACTGCTTGTTTTTTAAAGAAGGTATAGAAACAGCAAGTGTTTGTGGCTTTATTCAGGAGGAGCAAGCAGAAGTCACTGCCTCACAGATCGGTCTCCATGTAGTTGCTGTGAAATTGTCTGCAAAGCCTGAGCCCTACTCCATCTCCTCACCCTGCTCACCTGGATTGTTCCTTCACCTCTGATGAGAGAGTGTGTGTTGTTTCTCAGGGTTCCCACTTTCAACGCGTTATTCATTGCACAAATATGTATTGAGATTCCACTGTGTCCTGGATACTGGGAATTCCATGGTGAACAAAATAAACATCACTGTGGCCTTCAAAACATTTACAATCTAATGAATGGCAGGCACAGATCATAAAATAATATTGCAGATAATAAATGCAGAATTACAGATTGAGGTGAACACCAGGGAGAAATAGGTGTAAAGCGTTAGGGGAGATTGTAATAAGAAAACATTTTAGACTAAGGGATAAAAGAACTCTTCTCTAAGGAACTAGGATCCTGGAGGATGAATGGATTTAAGCAGTAAAGGACAAGGAATAATATGCTCCAAGCTAAAGGAAAAACTGATGGGAAAGTCCAAAAGTGGCAAAGTGTTTGGTGCCTTTGAAGACCTGGAAGGAATCCCATGGAGGGAGGTTCTGGGGAACGTGTACAAGGAAAGTTTGAGTAACAGGCAGAGTTCTAATCACCTAAAACTTGCAGTCCATGCTGATTAGGTTGGTTTTCTCTCCTAAAAGTTTTAAGCAGTGGGTCAAAGTGATTGAAAGCCCACCATGGCTGGCTGAGAATAGATTAGGAAAAAGGCAGCAATAGATACAAGAAGTTTCAATCAGGATTTGACTAAAGAAATAGATATAACACAAGACACACAAATGTATAAGAAATTTACAAGATTGGCTTAGGACGGCCAGCCACAGAGGTGGATGAGGAAGTGTGCAGAGGGCGTCTACACGCTGGAGGTTGAAGGGTTCAGTCCAAGGTCTGGTGCTCACTGGAGTGCTCCATGCAAGTAATACAGGAGGCTGATGGGTCTTTGTCAGAAGGCTGATGAGTCTATGCCAGAAGGCTGAAGGATCCAAGGCAAAAACTGAAGTGTCTGCCCTGGAAGCCTGGTGATGACATCCAAGCCCAAGGTGAATACGGGAGCTCCTTTGAAGAGCAGAAACTCGTCTGCCCTTATTCACTTTCCTTTTATACTGTCTAGACAACAGGTCACTCTAGGGTGGATCCTCTACACCTTAGGGTGTAGAACTGCTGAGTCGATTTAGTTAAGCTTCTAAACTTCTCAATCAACCACTACAGAGTTCAACCCAGATGCTGCTGCTGCAGGTCAGGTTATATGCAGCCCATGACTAGTCTCAGGGTGGTGGCCACAGAGGCAGAAAAAGATGGACTGACAGATGTGTTTGGAGGCTGGACTGACCAGAATTTTTAATGCTCTCTTTCCAATGAGCTCCAGGAATTGCAGGCCTAATGCAAGGGACACATCCCAATGTTCAAATTGACTTTCCTCACAGTGAAGCACTTTTAATAGTGTCAACTGAGCATCCCAACTTTGCTGCAGTGTGACTATTTTGGTCTTACAGAAAAGGCTTTAATAACATTTGCACTCTTTCTATAGACTCAGTAGCAAATGTGCTACTGAGCCAGATTTTTTTCTTCCTACTCGGCTCTCTGGGAGAAGTATCTTTCCCCATAAGTAATATGGAGGAACAACCTGACAAATATTAATAAAGTTGGGAGTGGAGAGACATAATGCAAGACAATAATGGATTTTTTTCTTCCTGAACAGAGGGAATTAGCTAAGATGCTGAAGTTAGCAAATTGTCTGCTCCATGTAGACACCCTGTCCATTTCAGAATGTTTTCTATGGATTTCTCCCACGTCATCTATTAATTACCTAATTACATTATCTAATTATGGGATCCTTCATGTATTTACACTGATTACGTAATTGGGTGCAATTACACTAATTAGGTTAATGATACAGGATAACAGACTACAAATTGCTTTAAAAGGACACTAGAAAGCCTGGTAGGCCAAAAAGCCTTTGGAGGTAGGTCAGGATCTGTTGATTTGGAGCTCAAATGTTCCTTCTCCCTCACCCTCATACTGACCTTTTGGCTCTGGGTCTACTAGGGAGGAATTAGCCAAATTTTGTCACCCGAGATCAAGACACCTCAGCCATGAGGCAGATGCAGTTTGTGGATGACCATGAGACTGTCCCCTTGTGGCAAGCAGAATAAAGCCTCCTTACACAGGCAGCTATTCCCACAAGTTGGGATGCATAGCCTTAAATTGACAAAGAGACTTCAAGGGTGTGAGATGGGGAGACGATCCTTTGATCGTGGGCAGGTCTGTTCTAATCACTTGAACTTTTCAAAGCAGAGAAACCTTGCAATTGGATCAGCGAGATGTGGCAATCCATGTCCAAGGGTAATTCTGAAAATGGCAGTGTAAGAAAGATTTGACACCCCTTTGCTGCTCTTAAGAAGCGGGTCCCACATGCAAAGATTTAAGAGACAAGTCCTGGGTCCAAAAAGCTTCCGCAGTAGATGGCCAGTATGTAAATGCACACCCCATTTCTCCAACCACACAGAACTTAATTCTGCTCCTAGAATGACAGAGAAAGTGGTTTTCCTCCTAGAAGGCATGGAAAAGAAATCAACTTGGCCAAGACTGCGAGTTAGTCTGAAGAGACTCCATGTCAGACTTCTAACCTCCAGAGCTGTATGATAATAAATTTGTCTTGTTTATCCCACTGGGCTTATGGTAAGGTAGCAGGGCAACAGCAAAACTAGCAAACTTCTGCTTACTTTAATTCTCTTTCCTTCTGTCATTCACATCCTTTATGTTACTTATTGTCATGGAATTCTTTCCTCTGGCCTTTTCCTTATCAAAGCCTGTTTTAAGGAAAGATTTGATAGCAACCTTATCCCCTTTAATATGAACACGGAATGGTGTTACCTCTCCCAGTGACATCTGCATTTCCAGTTTAGGCTTAATTGTGTAATAAAATAGCATTTTGTCCATAAAAGTTGAATAAGAGCTTCACACTTGGTGTGAGGTCAATGTCATGGCAAATCCCGGTTCAGCTATTTGCTAGTTCTGTGACTATGGTGATTGGGGACATTGGATAACATGAGCCTCAATGTCCCCATAGTAAAGCAAGGATAATAGTTTCCATCTCATAGGGCTGTAAAAAGCAGGTAGTAAAACTACCTACGTCAAGTGTCTGGAACAGTGCCTGGCCCATAGGTAACGTTCAGTGCAGTTCCTTCCTTCTTCTGAAAAGAAGTCAAGCCACCAGTGACCATCTCAGAGAAGCAATGAGTATAAGGGAACAAACTGATATCTAAGAAATCACAAGGTAAGGGAACAAGTAGAGGCACCCAGATTAAGTTTATCTCCTGCCTTTTCTATCCACAGATGTCTGGGCTTAGAGACTCAGAAGGAGAAAACAGCTTAGGATATGCATGTGTATCTATAACTCCTGACCATTTTTAAAACACTTGACCCTAAATAGTCCCTGAGAACATTTGTACTGGATGCTAGTAAAGTATAGAAATTAAGCAGAAAGATAATAGGATTAGCAAACATTCATATAACATCTATTCTGGACAAAGCATTGATCTAAGCATTATATGTATATTAAGCCACTTAATCCTTCAAATAAACCTTTGTGGAAGTTAGGTGTACGATTTTTATTTATATTTATGAAGCACAAAGAAATAAGTAATTCTTATAGTTATCACCTGATAGGAGCCAAAACTGAGATTTACACTTCATTCTCCTGGTTCAAGGGGTGATGTTACTAACATATGTTGTAGCCTGATACTAAAACTTGGAGCCCAGCATCCCCAGGACGAGCTAGCTTCTTATTAGTAGTTTTTGGTTCTGTTTTCCAATTTCATATTAGAGTTGTCAAAGCATTCTTCACAATAAGGCAGTTGGGCCCAGAATCCCAAAGCAAATTTGGTCTATATTAAAGAGAGAATAACATTATTGGGAAACTATCTTATTTGTAAAGTCCTAGTTCAGTTCCTTCCTAGCTGCATGGTCTTGGAGAGGTTGTTTAACTCAGTCTTCATAGGTGAAACATGGATAATAGCATATGAAAAAGTAAAGAGGGGTTGTGAGTCTCTCATATGCTCACAAAAGCTTTATTTAAGTCTATTAAATAGCGTCCCTGGCAATGGAGCTTCATGTTGTAACTTGAGGGATGTCAAGCAGTCCTCCCTCACTCACAAAACATTAGCTTGGGGTCGATTCCTTATGTGGAATTCAGACCTGAGTCATGACCTGACCCATGTTAAAATTCACAGACTTCCGAATTGGCTACAGATAATGCATTTGTTTGTTATTGATACCATAATATGAATTTACTGATCAACATCATTTCTAGAATGACACTATCCCAAATTTGGGGATAAATAATAGGGAGGTCTGTCTGTTTTGAAAGGCTATTCTAAGGAGCCCAGGAGATAAAGCATGTGAAAGCAATGAGGCAAAAAAAATGCTGATTTCAACTGCAGTACCTTGTAGCATCTCCTGTAAGCCAAGCACATGAAAAGAACTGTTACTGGGCCATGTAAATATCCCTCTAATTCCCTTTCTGAGGAGTTAACATAAGAAAAATGGAGCCCAAAATATTAAAATGCAGAATGAGAAGTACCCTGTGTATCTCTCTCCACTGTTGAATGTACCCTCAATATTTTCTCATTATCAAATTCAATTTTTTCCCTGCGCCTGATGCACTGTGCCATCTGCTTCTTAAAGACAAACCCTAGGTCACCATCACTTTCTCAGTAGCTGGACACACAATAGGTGTTCACCAGCATCCTTCCAACCAATGGATGAATAAAGAAACAAACCCAAAGGCCAAAAAGAAGTTATCGTAGAAAGGCAGCCATCATCATCATCACAGCCTTCCCAGTTCCCACACACAGCCCTGTGAGGTCCTCTTCCCCAGAATCTAGGGCTCTTCTCATTTCCAGACAAATGTGCTCCCCTCCCCCACACCCGGCTTCACAGCTGTATCCCTTGGCGCAGCCTCGTCCCTCCCCTCTGCCAGAGGGGCCTTTCAGAAAGCATTCTGAGCTGAGACACTGGGGAAAGTACTCACTGTTTCATTAGCTATAGCTGCTACCTGGAATTCTGCACATAGCATCGCCCCGCAGTTATTGATCCCCCTTTTCAAGACTGAGCAGAACGATTTCACTTTCAGCTGATGAATTGTATAGGGAAAGAGCTTTAAAACAAGAAAGAAAAAAAATCCATTAAATTCTATGAGACAAAAGCTAGGTTACCCTGCTAAGTACCATACCCATACAGATGTGCTGTTAAAACAGATGTTCATGCTGACAAGCCTAAACTGTTAACAAGATTGCCATCTCCCCAAGGATAGCTTGTTTTGTAAATGACTTTCTATGTTGTTTTTGGTTCTGTTTATTTGAAAGGTGAAGGGAGAGGACCCTGGGTCCCTGTGAGATGAATATTCCTATTTATTTCCTCCATTCTGTCATGACTGTTGACTCAGAACTGCAGTATATGGATAGAGGGGTCCAATATAAGACCATCCAGCTGTATTAATATAGACTTATGCAACTTTAGTGGTAAAAAGATCACCTAGACTAAGCTTTTCAGATTATTTTCCTTGGGGTCTCAGACATCTGAGGAGCTAGTTAAAGGGTTTGGGGGGCATGCAATATATTACAGACTGAATGCCTTGTGTTCCCCTCCAAATTTTTATGTTGAAATCTAATCAAGACTTTGATGCTATTTGTATGAAGGTCTTTTAGAGGAAATTAGGACATAAACATAGTCCTCATGAGTGGAATTCGTGTCTTTCTGGGGAGAAGCTAGAAAGCTAATTCACTTTCTTTTAGCTCGGGAAGGACACAATGAAAAGTCTTTAGTATGCAGTCTAAAAGAAGGACCTCATCAGACCTGACCATGCTGGTACCCTGGTCTCAGAGGTCTAATCTCTAGAAGGGTGAGACACAAATTATTGTTGCTTTGAGCCACTCAGTTGATAGCATTTTGTTAGAGTAGCTCAAATAGACTAAGACACAGGGCATCACAGGTAGTAGGTCTGTGGTCTTCCATCTATCTCTCATCCACTCCACCACAGCGATTTACCCATTAGATGTGAATTATAAGACTGTATTTTTTTAAAAAGATGTTTATTGCTGAAAGTATTTTAAACTATAGATCTAGACATATAGTGGCTGTAAAGTGTTGACTCAACAGCCGGCCAGGCAGGGTCTACATCCTAGCTTCCCCACTAACTGGCTGTATGACTATGTCATACCTCTGCTATGTCCCTGATTAGATCCGGTTTCATCTTCACAGAGACACTGCTCCTCCCATCTTTTCTTTTCTCTGTTTAGCTTCAATTTTCCTTCTTAACAAAATCATCCCATCAACATACAAACACCTTTTTTGAAAAGGAAAGGCAGGTATTCTTTGATCATATTCTTGCCTCCTTCAACTAAGCCTCCTCACTTTTCCCCCTTACTACAAAGCTCTTCAAAAGAATTGTCTGTCATTCTCTCTCTACTTCCTTGTGACCCCTGACCTCTACAATCTGCTCCCTAGAAACCCTTCTCATGGAGGTCACTGTGTGAGTCAAGGTGGTCCAGAGAAAGTAAATTCATGGTGGACCATTCTTTGATCCATGTTTCAGCCTAAAAACCAAATGATTAGGACCCTCTCCCATCCCCTGAACTCCCAACATTAAAGGCAGAATCTCTGCTTAGGAGCTCAAATGAATAAATTCAGTCTCATCCAGTTTTCCATTCCTACTCCTGCATCTCACATCCTCAGTCTCTGTTCCCAAATTTCTGTTTGTGTAAATTAGAAAAGTCAAGTAGTTCTTTATGAATGTTGCAAACCTCCTCATGCATCACAATTTACATTTCACCTTGGAGGCCTGCTGGGACTTGGGTGTAATTACACAAATGATCAAAAAATGTAATGTGTGCTTACTTAAAAAAAAAAATGTTATGGTAAAGACACATTAATCTCTCTTAAAATATTCCCCATCATATCATTATTACCAGTTTCTGAAGCAATTCTGAAAGTCCTTTTCTGAGTCTATACCAAATGTGATTTTAAAAAAATATGGTGAACACTATTACCGAATGCCATTCAATGGAAAGACATGCTTGTAAAACTATTGCAGTGTGTCCTTGTCCATCTTTCCCACCAATCTTACGCCATCTTTCTGGCTTTTCCTCAAAGTCAAAATGACCATCAAAGGGAAGTATTTTACATTGATTCAGAAAACACCAAGACAGCCAGACAGTGCAACTTAGGACAATCATGAAAGAGGACTTGTAGAGTTGTTTCAGAAAGTGACAAGAACAGTAAGATAAGTCTGCTCAAAGTGAGGGGAGTATTTCAAGCAGGTTTAATGGCAATGTGTCTGCTGTAATAATTTTGGTGTGTGATTTAAGCATTCAGGTGTTTGCTGGTTGCATCTCTTAGGACAGAGAGATAGTAATGGCTCCCCACAATCAGTTGTTGTCTTGCTTAGCAGCTACCTCAGGCAATACAAGAGTCCTCAGGCCAGAAAAGGTCACTTTCCTCAGAGAGAGGTTCAATGTCACTCCGGGTGGAAAGTCATTGCCACTGATATTAGGGAAGTCTCTTCTGCTGGGAAAATACTTATCGAAATGTAAGAGTTCGAAGTCTTCAGTTCCATTAGCACCGCCTGACACACGCCCATCTCACCTTACAAGATCCCAGTCTTCCCTGGGCCAACGCCCTCATTTTTAGCAGTAGGCATTCGGCACAGCTGAAAGTTCAGCTTCTGTTAACTCAGCCAATCGCGTGATGAAGACTTGGTTCTGACTTCCATCAGTCTCAGTCCTGTGGCTACAGGAGAAAAGATTCTTCTTCAGGTCACACTCAGAAGTTCTTAAGCTATTTACGCAAAGCTGGAGCCAGGAATTTGAATCTCAGTGCTCACCTTTTCCTTTCATCAACTTGTCCAGTGACATGAAGAACAACAAGTCAATATCATCATATTTCTTGGTTTTTCACAGTAATGGAAATAACTATATACAGAGTCACTAAGTCTTTTGACTTTTATAAATGTCTCAAAGTATTCAGCACAGATATTCAGTGGTCGTGACTAGTTCGTAATAGAGACTGCCTACCTGTGTTCTCTGTACTATTAGTGTTGATTAAGGGTGTTTCATAATTTAAGGTCTTCCATACAGCCAATTCTAGAAACTTCAAAACAAATTAATAAAACTCATCTTTAAAGTTCTGTTTTTCTAGAATAACTCCTTATACCCAAGTCTAGAGTTCTCCATACAGAACCAGAAGAATACATTAAAACAAATGTATATATATATATATATATATATGCATATACAAGACTTTTTTATGGGAATTGGCTCATGTGATAGGAGATGCTGAGAAGTCCTACAATAGCCAGTCTGTAACTTGGAAGTCAGAGAAGCTGGCAGCAAGGCTCAGTTCAATTCCAAAAGCTGAAGACCTAGCAAGATGTAATCTCAGTTGAAGATCAAAACCTGAGAGCCCAGCATGTCACTGGTGCAAGTACCTGAGTCCATAAGCTAAAGGACATGGAGTTCTGATATCCGAGGGCAAGAAAAGGAAGGTATCCCAACTCCAGAAGAAAGGGTGGAGTCACCTTTCCTCTGCCTGTCTGTTTTATTAAGGTCCTCAGCTGAATGAATGGTGCTTCCATCACTGCCCAGTGATTGAGGGTGGGTTTTGGTTACTTACTCCACTGATTCAAATGCCAGAGTACTCCACAAACACCCTCCCACATGTACACAGAAATAATTCAATACTGAGATGACTAATTCAGTCATCTGCAGATCTTCATCCAGTCAAGTTGATACCTAAAATTAACTATCACTGTTTCCAAGGTTTTACATGCTCCAATTCCATTGGTCAGTTCTTAGGCACTTGGCACATCTACTTGACTATGTAAATGACTTATACAACTTAACAGGCCAAAACTGAAACTCATGTTGACCCTTCGACTGCAATATGCTCCTTCCAAAATTCCCCCCAATCCTATTTGGCATCAAGGGATGTAAGCCAAAATAAAATCCTTAGAATCATCTTTAATTTCCTATTTCCTACCCACCTCAAGTTAATCTACCGGTAAATCCCTTTGGTTTGACCTTCAAATATGTATTGTACACATATCTCACAATCTTTATTATTAGCCTCTGGTTCAAACTGTGACATCTCTCATATGAATTATTATAATAATTTCCAAACTACTGCTTCTTCTGCCATTGCCCTTTGTGTCTTTAACTGTTCACCTGATCCCAACCTGCTAGGGGGCTGTGAATCACAGACATACAGAATCATTATTAAGCATGCACTGTCCTCCCTGGCAAAGACTTCAAATCCTCCTTCCATGCCCCTCCTTATCCTGAGAATCCTAATGCAGTTCCAGTGAGCGTGGTCTGCCGCCACACAGCCCATTAGCTCACCTCCAAAGAAGGCTGACCCTCACACTCCATAGAGACAAACACATGGTCAGGATGAGCCAAGAAAAGGAATAAATATGTCCCCTCTGGGCCCTGAGATCATGGGAGGCTTAATCCTCAGCTTGGTAAATGCCACAGCTACAAGCATGACCAGCTCCATCTTTAAGGAAGATCCAATGACTTTCCGGATGCTTACGTATGAGACCCTGCTGGAGGGATAGGAGGTTTGGCCAAAGACTCACTTTTCTCTACAGCAATTCTAAAAAATTCTTTTTTTTTGGCTGTCTCCCTTATATTTTCTTCTTCTGTATAGTGTTGAAAGCCAAATACATATTCTCATAGACTCTCCACGCAGCCCTGTGCATTGAAGCAGAGATTTGGAAAGAGAGGGTCTCCCAGTTAGAGAAGGGACTTGTTGGAGTGGCATTGTTTCCCGTCCTTCACAAGTTGCTATCTTCCAGCTCACAGTTTGACCCTTCCCACTGGACGCTGGATCACTGAGACATAAAGTCAGGCTTCCAGATTTCAGATTCTCCTCATCTGACTTGTGCTCACGACCACCTAAGGTTTTACCATCAAGCCGTCACCCTGCTACACCCAGGCTCTCCCTCTGAGGAGTCAGTCACTTATGCTTCATGAATCTTTAAACAACAGATTGATCATCACTAAATCATGAAGATGAACATGCCTTAGGTGGTATCTGCCAATTTGATAGTGAATACATTTGTGTAGTTTTGCAGGTTCAGAGTGAGGGTAATATCTGAGGCTAAGACAGTAGCTGGCCAGGAAGCAAGTCAGCCAGATGTGGTGAGCACATCCATAATACCAATCCTCTGGGAGGCTGAGGCAGGAGGACTGTGAGATGGAGCCCAGCCTTGAAAGCTGAATGAGAGTCTCTCAAACATAAGTAAATAGATAGATAGATAGATAGATAGATAGATAGATAGATAGGGCTGGGAATGTAACTCAGTCCAGAGACTTTGGGTTCAGCCCTCAGCACTGGGGGAAAAAAAAGACAAAGGAGGAGGAGAAAGAGGAAGAGAAGGGAAGAAAAGTTGAAGAGGAGACCAGCAGGCAAGTTAACTATCATCACTAAACAATATAATTAAGTACTGGATCTAGGGGGAAAAAATACAGACTCAGATCTAAACTCAGTTTCCTTAACACTCATTCTCAAATTTGTGTTTACCCACTTTTTGGACATGTATAATGTTTTGCCTATGCATTGTTAGTGGCTCTCAAGTTTGGCCACTCAATCTCCATTCCTGACTCTAACAAGGAAACTTGAAAATCTAGCTTGTAGTCATTAAATCAGAAAACGGTAACGAGGAAATAAAATATCTTCAGGAGCCTGTGTCTACTGCAACATACATTAAAAAGAAATCTTTACTTGCACCAATCTCAGAGTGGCCTTTTGAGAATGAAATAATTGAACTTCACAAGTCTCACCTTGAACATGAGTCACCCCAGCACATCTCTAAGCAGCTGTCAGTTACTATTATTTCCACAATGCAGAGAAAGAAATTGAAGTATCTTACAAGGGTAGGGTGCCTAACTCACAGCCACATGGCAAACTGTGGGCAAAATTAGAATCAGAATCCCAGCCAACTAATCTGTGATTATGGAATCAATCTGCCAAATGATGCAAGATGTAATTAAATAAACGCCTATGCACATGGCACAGTGCATTTAGTAGGCACTCAATAAATTTCATGGAATGAATGAAAACAAATATGCTACACTATGACCCCAACCACTGTGCCACATTGAGGTCCTAAAGAAAGCAGGTTACAACCAGCTCGCACAAGAAAAACCTAGAGAGATATGATCTATATCCACTGTCAGCTCTGTTTTCTTTCCTGAGGACAAAATCAGATCGCCTGTCAATCCAACCAGATTCCCCTTCTTTCTGGAGATTCGACAAAACTTGCGCAAGTGAGCTTTCTTTATGTTCAGGGTTGACCACCTCTCTCTAGAAACTTTAAGAAAACAGAGGGAAGTCCTGAGACCACCAGGAAAACAGTACTTTGAACACAGACTATGTCTTTTTTAATGATTGCTTGGTTTTGCTATGTTTCCATGGTTGCCTTCAGCTACATAACCACTAGTATTAGTCATAAAAAATTGTAAGTTATTTGAGGAACTGATCAGTGATAACATATTCCATGTGGATCTCTCCTGGGGGGCCAGGATGAGATGACACATGCCAGATGCCCATACATATCTCATGGCCATACTATTAGATTTGATGGTCATCCAACGATATTTATCTGGTAGCATGTAAAGGACCTATATCTTAGCATTCCCTTTTCACGAGAAAAATGGTCTTTTGCAACTTCTGCCTCAACATGTAGAAATTTAAGAATGACTAACCAAAAGCGATCCAACCAAAACATGATTTAGTCTGTATTTTAGGTTAATCATAACCTAAAATAAAAGTAGATGTAAGACCCTCTGGAAAAGTAAAGATGAGTGAACTATGGGGTGAAAGCATTCAGCTGATCTTTCCTGGACCAGAAAGCTTTGATCTCTACCTTCTGTGTTCTGGAGGAGATTTTACATGAAACATTTCTCATTAAACTCAAGTGGGAGCCACATAATAATAACCAAAAAAAAAAAAAAACCACTTAATTTATCCATTAACCAGAAAAGTTTGTATTGTTGGATGCTTTGTTAGAAGATTTATGGGAGCTTTTTATATCTGGTTTTATAGTTTCATAATCAAACTAATTGCTGTTAATTGATTTAGGATGTGTTGGGTTAAACACAAAGCAAGCATCAAGAAGGACTGAAAACAGTGTGGACAGTCTGAGAATATTACAGGCACAGGAGATTTCTTCCAAGAGAACAGCTGTTTCCAGCATTTTTCCTTTTCTTGGGTCCTGTTTAGTGAGATTGATTTAATAGGGGTTTAATAGCACTGAAGGAAAGCCATCAGGATTTCAGAAACATACATGTCAAGCACTGTCTCTGCTGGGTCAGCATTGCAAGCCTGTCCTTCAGGAGAATGGCAGCAAAGCAAAAGCCTGGGAGCCCTGAAAGAGCAAGCAAACCTGGGCACACATGGCTTCAGTCCATGTAGACAGCGCCTATTTTTAATCAGCAGCTAGGATCTGAGGACTCTATGATTCAGATTCTATTTGTAGAAATTTACTGCATCAAAGTGAAAGGAGACTTCACTGCCCTGGTCCTGTCCCAGCCCTAATACTCAAGGTGCCCGCTGGCTTGTTTGGTCCCCACCTTCATGATTCCCTAAGCCTCTACATAACTATCTTCCCTGACCATGAGACCCTCTGTCCCCAAGCTCAGCTAAGGAGCAGGGGTAAATTTAAATGAAGAGTCTGGGAAAGCATGTATGTAACTTCCCGTACCTATGCAGAAGAAGAAAATATAAGGGAGGGAGGCAGCCAGAAAAGAGAATCTTTTATAATCGCTATAGAGAAAAGTGAGTCTTTCACCAAACCTCATCCCGCCAGCAGGGTCTCATACATCACCATCCCTGAAAGTCATTTGATCTGCCTTAAAGATAGAGCTGGTCATGCTTGTAGCTGTGGCATTTACCAAGCTGAGAACCAAGCTTCTCCATAATCCCAGGGCCCAGAGGGGACATATTTATTCCTTTGTTCGGCTCATCCTGACCATGCATTTGAGCGAGGGTCAGCCTTCTTTGGAGGTGAGCTAATGGGCTGTGTGGTGGTGGAGCACACTCACTGGGGCCTCACCGCGGCGGCGCCGAGGCATCAAAGCTGTGCCTGCTCACAGGAGAAATAATGGCTGAGACCCTGACCTACTGGGAAAGCTTCCAGCAAAGCTAATGGCATCCGATCCTCGCCCTTGGCCTGCTGTTTCAATTGCAGTTGCTTTCTCTTGGAAGATTCAACAACTATGTCTTGTGAAAAACAGCTCCCTGTCCCACTTAGCAGGGACGTCATCCTTCTCACTCCGAACTACAAAGTCAGACTGCACTGAAAGAACCTAAGGCAGAATTCAGTCCTGTGTTGTCCAAACACATGTGGATAGCACACACATGTAGATCCTGCATCAGCTCGTTTTCCATGGACGATGCTCAGTGCATGACTGGTCCATGTTTTTCTATTTGTAGATTGAGGAAACTGCCTGCACACTCCAGAGGAGAAGACGCTGTAAATACGCAGCACTTTTATCATGGTATCACTACAGACAGTATTGTCACTCCTTTTCTTCAATACCTAGAGCCCCCACACAGAATAAGGCTGTTTGCTAGATTGGATGCCACTTTGGGTGACAGGTCAGGGGAGGAAGCTGGATTTCATGCAGACTGACAGGTCCTTTAAATTTGGTTTCTAATTTTATGTATTTATTTCTTTTAAAGAAAAGAGGGAGAGAGGGAATAGTCAGAGCCATGAAATCATTAAAACCAATTCCCTTTCTCTCCCAGCCCTCCCTTTCCCTGAGTATGTGTGTGAAACAATCTTTGCAGCTACAAAGCAGTCCGATGGTATTGATCCAGATGTGGAAATTGGTATTGACTGCTGCTGCCCCGTGCACTTCCCCGGCTTTTAAAGACACAGCATAGAGGTGATTTCACTTTGCACAAGACATAGCTCTGGACACGTTTGCTGAAACACACTAAATACTACAAATTAAACACTGGGTGCTGTATCTGCTCCCCAGTTTAAACCAAGTAGAGGCCCCAAAGAACCCCCAAACACATGATGATAGAAAGGAAAGTAAGACACCCCTATGCAAAAATTTTTTAAAAAGAAATTATTTTTTTCTCTTTGATTTTATCCTGACCACTAGTAAATGTCTAAGTACAGCTCTGGTGTTGCTAAAATCCTTGGGGGCTCTGAAAGTTAAATGGGAAGTGTAGTTTTCTAGCCAGAGATGCTATATTAGTTTTCTATTGCTGCCCTAAAAAACTATTACAGACCAGCCAGGCATGGTGGAGGTACATGCCTGTAATCCCAGAACTCTGGGAAGCTGAGCAAGAAAATCAAAAATTGCCTAGCCCCACACTAGGCACCTTAGTGACAAAATTTTAAAAAATGTAAGGGGCAGAGAGGTGGTGATGTAGCTCAGTGTGAAAGCTCTGGCTTGGATCCCTAATGCTAAAAAAATCTATTATACATTTAGTGGGTATTGAAACAGCACAAGCTCAGTTTATAGCTCTATAGGTCTGAAGTCTAGCATGAATCTCCTTGGATAAAATTAAGGTTATAGCATAGCTTTTCTTCCTGTCTGAGGACTTAAAGGGAGATCTGTTCCCTGTCCATTCAGGTTGTCAGCATAATTCAGTCCCACGCCCTTGTAGCTGCGATGTTCTAACTTTGGGGTACCACTCACACTTCTGGGTTTGTAGCCTTTCTCCTGTTTCAAAGCCAGCACGTGGCATGCCTCTGACCTACTCCTTTTCCTTCCTCTTCCATTCTTAAGGATTCATGTGACCACTTTAGTTTGGTCAGAAAAATTCAGGATCACCTGTTACCAAGGTCCTGCAATTTAATCGAACCTGAGAAGCCCCTTTTGGCTGTAAGGTGACATTCACAGGTTATGGGAGTGAGAAAGTAGCCACGTCTTGGGGGAGCCATTATCCTGCCTACTACAGATACAGTGGTTCTGTGTCATCTTCAACTCTGTTCCCAGAGAGTCTAGCATGATTTACAGAGAAAGAGGCTGACACTGACTCACTGTGTAATTCCTGCAATGTGTGTGAGCATCTCCGCATAGAGAACACACTATCCAGACACTCCTAATAGCAAACCTTAGCATCTTCAAAGACTAAATTATTAAAAGATAGTTACTATATGCACTAGCTGGGATGCTAATCAGGCTTGCAGGGACATACAGTGGACATGAAATAGTCTGAGTTCTCCAGAGACTCACAGTTTAAAAGCGAGATAACCATGGGGTAGGTAATTACAATACATTGTGAAGTCATGCAGCCATTGTAACCTGCGCTTATAAAAGACCCACGGACTCAGAGCAGTGCTGCAGTGGGTAACTCCCTCCCTCAGAGGACTGGTCCTTCAGTTCTGTTTTATAGATGTCTAAAGTAGTACGAGTGACTGTTACATGCTGGCTGGTCTCATGGTGCCAGATGGAAGTAAGCTGCTAGGTGTCAGGTGCCCCGATTATAGTCCTCTTGGCACTATGAATTCTTCTCCTCTATAGATACTGGGTCCCCCAAGCAGAGGCTGTTTGTTTGTTTGTTTGTTTAACTTGGCTGTATTTACCTATCCATTTCTGTGTTCTTGTGGGGCCCATTCATAAATAGCCTGTGCTGTACTGTAATCCCAGTCCAGGGCAAGTCTGTTTCCTGGTTGTTTCTGATGCCAAACAAACTCATCCTCTGCTTTTAGCCCATTTCAGGGTGAGGGACCCCTGGCTGAGAGTCTTCTGTCAGCCTGAATGGCTAATTGAGACCTCCTTGTGCTGAGCTGGTTGTAGATGGCCGTGAATACAGCCCTGTTAGACAAGCAGGGAAGGCTAGGCGTCATGAATATTTAATGAGGTATAAGTAAATATTAATGAAACAATTGTGTCTTTAAATGGTTAAATTACTTTCCATGCTCCAGTCCATTTTTATCTCACCATGGCACGTACATAGAGAAACGCACGCACACAAATTATACATTTTTTCATCTACACTAGTAATTTCCAATTTGGTCTTCTTAATGTGAGGATCTCCATTATGCTAAATCTAAACCTTCCTGAATTCATTCCTGAAGTTTAAAAGAGTGATTCTGCCTTAAAACGTATGGTTCACAACTTGCCGGAATTCCAGGGACACACCTGAGTCTTGTGGACTCTGATTTCGTGGCACAAAGCCACACATGCCATCGGGAGCGAGAAACCTTAACTCCAGCCCGTGTATGGTAATTGCTTTATTCTGCATGAACTCATTCCTAATCCCTCCCCCAAAACAAGAGAGAAGCTTCATCTTGCAATATTAATGACTGTATTATTTACTACTCTGCTATTACCTGGTAAGCTGCCTAGGATGTCTCTGGGTGTGTCTTTCTTTTACCATATGAAGTGTAATCTAAAACTATGGTCATTACCAACAAACCCCCTCGACACCCTCCCCCTCACTTAGCACACACTAATCCATCATTCTTGTCTCTTTCCGAAGCAATTCTGGAAGTCTTCTTTCATGAGTTTTGCAGTTGCATTGTTACAACTGCCTCAATGTCTGGAATCCAATCAGCATGTTTACCTTTCATGACCTTTTTGACTTTGAAGAGGAGCCAGAAGTCACATGGTCCCAGACTGAGTGAAAAAAGTAGATGAGGGCACCTCACACTGTTTTACAGGTTTCCTGTTCTACTGGACGGCACAGTATCACTATAGCTTTTATCCCATCTCTTAAAGATACTCATGAAAGAGGACTTGCAGAACTACTTCAGAACGTGGCAAGAATGGTTGCATAAGTGTGTTAGATGCAAGAGGGAATATTTTCTGTGGGATTAGTGGCAATAAATCCTTCGCAATAATATTTTTTACTTAAACACATGTACGTCTTGATCATCTCTGATGCTCCCTTTCATTAAAATTAAACAAGCCATCAGTGAGTTTTGTACTCTTGTCTTTCAATACCATCTCTCTGGAATACTCTTTCTTTACATTTGTGGAAATTTCTTCAGCCCAAATTGTGTCTCTTTACACTTGTCTTTTGTGTTGCTTGCATCTTTTTTCCCACTATAGAATTAAGTCTTCTTTCTTTAATATTTTTATTTTGTCTGAATCCTACACTTACATTTTGTGATTTATTTTTTAATCCCTGGATTTCAGATTAACTTTGTTCAGTCCCATGTCAGATGGCATTATCTCCCCTTCGTGTCGGAAGTATTTGTCGTTCTGTCTCTGAATCACAGCTTCTCCCTCTCTGTCAGTGAGGACCACAGCAGTGTCTTGCTTTAGCTTTCTAAATGCATTGCTCTTTCACCTAAAACTAATTTCCTAATTTTCTTTTCATAATCAAGTAGCTTAATGATCTTCTGACCTTTTTCCAGTACACTGTCTATAGCTATTTTGCTATTGACCACACCCTATTTTCCAGCTTTGATAGAATAATTGAATTACAGGTAAGAACTCTTCCTCATGGAAATTCAATCTATTTTAAAGCCAATGCTAAATGAATCATTGCATCATCTCTGAAAACAAAGAAATTCTGTAATCACATTTCACCATGCATCTAAATTTTATCTCAATCTTACCATCAAACTAACATGTACTATATGCATCAGTATAAAATAAATAGTCTTGCAAAATATATTATGAGTAGGCAAAATATAGGGAGCATGTTTTTAACTTAAAAAAGAAAATATTACACTAAAAAACACAATGCTGTTAACCCCTTCACAATACACTTCCTTCGTGAAGGAAAGACTTCTTTTGCAAGTGATTATGTTTTGTTTGGTGCTGGGGATCAAACCCAGGGCCTTTTCCACGCAAGACAAGAGCTCTACAACAGAGCCACAGCCCCAGTCTTTAAGAGGCATGGTAAAGTAAACACAGTGACTGCTGTTCCCAATGTTACTCAACATGAAGGCCGCTTCTGTAAACCTTAGGGTGCACCTTATTCATCAGATCTGCCACTATATAACTGGGCTCTTCACCAAAGTTGAAAAGACCATAAAACATAAATGTTTCAGATAATTTCAGGAGACCAAGGCAGTTATGATAACACAACTAAAGACACTCAGGAAAGATTTCGAGAACTGCTTCAGAAAGTGGCAAGAGCAGCGGGGTAAGTGTTTTGTAAGTAAGGGAAGTGGTTCAAGAGAGGTTACTGGCAATGTGTCTTTTACTGTAGTAAATTTTTTTAATCTAAACATTCACGGTAGTTGAGGATTACACCTGGTACATATAAATCTGTAATAAATTGTTACTCCATTTGAGATATGGTAAACATTGCAGGAAAAAGACCTTACAGCCATTTGCATAGTTAAGAAGTGGAGGAAAAGCTGCTACTTTGTTTTATTATTTTGCTAAAGAACACAACCTCCCTAACTGACTTCTTACCTTTTGCAGCCTTTGCTCGCTCAGTTCCCCTGCTGTCCTGATTTTCCAGGCCCTTGCCCAAATTGAGTCACCATCAATAGCGACGAAAACGAAATCAAACCACTGACCAGGAAGTTAGTTGCTAGTGCACCGAAAGTTGCAAAGTCTGGGGCGTCACTTGAAGATTCCAGCCTCCATTCTCTTCATCTTTAAAACTAAAAGAAAAAAAAAAAACTAAAAGGAGACATCAGCAATGAAGCATGGATTTAAAAAAAAAAAAAAAACTTTTTTAAACGTATAGGATACATTTTTCAAACAGGTTTAGATACAAAAATCTCCATATAAACAGGAAAAGCAGGAGCTCTTAGGTGGAGGGAGGACAGAGAGCCGGGCAGGTGGGACAGGGTGCTGCCCCCTGAGCTCCACGCCACCCCCGACTCTTCCACGCGAGCCGCTGGACCCGGCTCAGCCAAGCGCCAGTTTGGTTTGTGCAATCCGATTTATGTAAAAACAACTAAGCTCGTAAGACAGAAACACTCTTTTAGGGTAGCATCCCCGGCAAGTGGTTTCCAGAATGACTCCAGTTTTGCTCTAGCATCTCCGAGGCGTTTTATCTTCAATTCTGGCTGATCCATCGTCTCCCAGGGGCATCTAACATCCACTTGGTGCCATCTCTCTCTCCCTCTCCTCCTTTCCTTTCCACGAACTTCACTGCCCCACATTAACTCCCAAGCACACACTGCGCCTGTGGCTTTTATGCCATGGAATGTCACTCACGGAAGGAACCTCAAAAGGAAATTATGGTTGATTTTAGAAATACAGGAGGAAAACAATTTAATTAAAAAAGCTCTGTCCCATCTTTTACTACAACAAAAATTATTTGATACTTGAGAGAGAATATTAAGAAAATTATCACCTAAAGTATTTATATGATCAATGTGAGTGAAAACAGCATCTTGGCTGTGCTTTGCATGAGCATTTTAACGTCTTTTGCATCAAGATGCATTTAAGGGCTATCTACGGGGTCACCCTCCTAGGGGGTGGGACAATAACAGTGCCTCCTCGGGTTATTTAACCATTTATTCATGAATTGAATCAGGAGCCACCAGGTCCAGTAAGGTGATCTAAGTTAAAAAAACATAATCCCTGAGTACAAGGAGCTACCACCCTAAATGGGGATGCAAGACACATAAATATCCAATTATTATGAATATCAAATAGTGTACACAATGGAGAAATTCATTTTGTCTTACTGAGAGAAAATAGTGCCCAAGGAAGCTACCTGGAGGAGGTGACATGAGAGCCCAGAAAAATAGGTAGCATGTTCCTAGCATGTTTGTGACAAGGGGAGCACAGAAAGGAAAGAAGCATTATCAATGAACGTTTGAAGTCAAAGTGCAGAGTGCACAGTATGTATTCATTCATGATCAGTGAGGAACACAACGTTATGGGTGAGTTGTGAAGACACATCTTACCTAATTCTATTCTACAACCAATAGGGAAGATTCTTTTTCATTGTTGTTAAAGACAGGGTCTCATTATGTAGACCCTGGCCTTGAACTCACTTTGTAACTCAGCCTAGCCTTAAACTCATGCCTGAACTCCTTCCTCAGTCATCTAAGTGCTCGGTTAAGCTGTTTCAGATAACTAGATGTGTTTATTCTAGAGATATGTTTGAGCTATGAAGAAAAGATGGCAGAAGATAACCCTAGTATGTTAGCTTGGAGGATAGGATAGATAGTGTTGCCATCAGAGATCAAGGAATCCAAAAAAGAAAAGTAATATTTGTAGGCAACTATGAGGAATGGAGTGAAGAAAGTATAGGAAAAATAATGAGCTTGTCTTGTAATATATCCTTTAGAATACCTGGAGTATGCTTAGGCTGAGATGCGCACAATTCCTTGTCATTCCTTATTGAATATGTCTTTACTTTACTTAGTTAAGCAATTCCCAAAGGAAATGGGATCAACATGTGGAAGGAAAACCAAAGGGAACTCAGAATGTGGCAGACTGGATCAAGCTGCATGAAAGGAACTACACTACAAGACGGAGGCATAAGGTTCTCTGCACAGAAGCAAGATTAACTGTGGAATCAGTGGTGTAGACAGGCAGTTCAGTAGCATCAGCCAGAGAGAGTCAAAAAGCAGAGCCTCCCAAGTGACTTGTAGGTAGAATAAAACATCTTATGAATTTTATAGGATAATCTTGAGAATTAAATGAAATTTTAAAAATAGGTGGTTTGGGCAAGGGATTTAGCTTGACATAAGCGCCTGCCTGGCAAGCGCAAGGTTGTGAGTTCGATCCCCAGTACCACACACACAAAAAAAGGTGGGTGACATATACTTGCTCAGTTAAAAATGACTTAGTATTACTTTTTAAAATATTCACTGTAAACCTAAAAAAAAAAAAAAAAACAACTTTTGGCATATCAGGGATACAGCTAGTGGTACAGCACCTGCCTGGCAAGTATGAGGTCATGGATTCTATTCTCCATATCTCCACTCCCCCACCCACCCAAAAAAACAAAGAAAGAAAGAAAGAAAGAAAGAAAGAAAGAAAGAAAGAAAGAAAGAAAGAACTCATCTTATGGCATTTTTATTATGTGAGCTTTTGCAATTTCTGTTAAGCACAAACTTATTTTGTATAACTCTCTTCCCTTCAGCGTTGTTCATTAAAGCCCAGATTTGTCACTGGAGGTCACACCCTGCACTGTGCTATGTTGTCCTCTCATGTGACAGTCCTGCTCGTACTCACCATCTTATTCTCTGAACTTCCAACCTTCTTGCTCTCACATTGAGAAGCACCTTCATCTTGTGCACAGGCGTTAGATCCTTCACACTGCATAATTTATTACAAAATTAAACTCTTGTTCTTAAAATTTACCTAATTAAAAGATTATTTAGAATCTTGTCTCCGTAAGTACCTAATATCACTGTAGTGTGCCAACATTCTGTCATCTTCAGAATAGAAAGAAAAAAAAAAAACATGAAATGGTTCAATGCAATTTGATTTTCACAGGGAAAAGGAAATTCAAAATTAAGTGCTGAAAAAGTGAAACGGTCCTCTTGAAAGAATTCTAGTTTTTTTTAAAAAAAAGTAAAAAGGAGCTAAGGAAATGACACACTCATAATCCATTTTAAGGTGCACATATGATGCATGCCTGGAATTCCAGCACTGTAAGAGGCTTTGGCAAGAGGATCACAAGTTCAAGCCCAGCCTGGGTAACTTGACGACTTAGGGAAATCTTGACTCAAAATAAAAATAAAAAAGAGCCTGGTGATATAGCTCATTGCAAAGCCCCAAGGTTCAATTCTTAGTACCTCAAAATAAATAAAGAAACAAAACTAACATGTTTTACTCCTGAGCAGATAGATATTTTGGTGAATTAAAAATCAAAGGTACTGCCTATGAACACAGCCTAAAGTTCTTTTTCAGAACTACCATTGACACAATGCTAATATATTTGCTTTTGTTTCACTCACTTTAAAGTTTATCCAGAAGTGTACTGTTGCAAGAACTAGTTTGAGTCTAATGGGATACATCATATGAAGAGAAAAAATAAATCTTTCTACTATTGAACTCACGCACTCACAGAGCACTCCAGGGACGATGTGGAAAGAAGTCTCTCCCACAGCCAGCAACTCTCCCGGGGACACCAGTTGGGTCGCCTGGAATTCAGTTCGATCCTGAACTCTCTACCTGGAGAAAAGGTCAGATCCCACAGGTTACAGTGGCAGTCCCACCCCATTATCTCATTCAGGTGCCAACTGGAAATAATCGGTTGTCATCCATGCTTCTGACAGATCACCCACAAATCCAGGCTCCCACTGCCCTCTCCTTTGCATGGGTTAACTGGCTGGCGTGTTTCACAGAACTCTGGAAGCCAGGTGGGAGAGATGCACAGGTTGGTGTATAGGGCTGGGGTGCTGTGGCATTTTCTACTTCTCCAGGTGGGTCCCATTTCTCATTCCCCACACATCCAGCAGCCTGAGGCTCATCAAAATGAATGGGCCAAGAGTTCTGTCGAGCCTGACCTCATCGAATACGTTCATGGAACACTAAGGTTTATAAATCAGGAAATTTAACTGTTCTAAAAAGCCACTACAGTCTGAGTTTGATTTCTAGTACCAAAAAAAGATAAACAATAAAAAACCACTAGTTTCATCCTAACATTACACCATACCTGTGTTCATCCTACATGCACATGGATCAATGATAAGCATAAATAATCTGATTCTCGAAATTCTGAGATACATTTCTAAATGAATTAGTAGTTCAAGATATGACTGATGCAATTATGCAAGTAAATGGAATGATATAAAAAATGTTTTATCCTAAACTTCATAGCATTAAACAATTGCATAATAAAAAGCAACTGTTTTCTTCATTTTGCAGAATCATCACCAAAGCTCACCAAAGACACATGAAAGTGTTACAAGGTGGCCAGAAATCATATGACATCATAAAGACTGTGTCAGTCTCCAGATGCCTTATTCAGTACTAGTATTTGGAAAAATAAATGCTTGGAATCATTTTCTTCCCTCTTCTCCTCTCCTCCCTCCTCCTCCTCCTCCTCTTCCTCCTCTTCTTTCTTCTCCTCTTGCTCCTCCTCCTCCTCCCTCTTCTTCTTCTCTCTCTCTCTCCCTCCTCCTGAGGAAAGAAAGTGATGCTTTCCATTCTCTGACACTCAAATTATTCCCTAGAATTAAGTTACAGTTGATAGAATTGCCAAGCTAATTAGCTTTTTGCTCTACCTAAATTGCTTTTAAGAATCCAGTCTCTTGGTCAAAGATGAAATATGTAGACTCTAGAACTACAACTCAGATAAACACATGACACTGTAACACAGAATTAGTGGGCTACTTGAAGAGGTTGTATTGGTAGTTATTCCTTAGTTTATTGATTATAGGTTTATTGGCCTCAGAGTAAAAAGCAACATCTGTGAAATGCATTCAAATTCACTCAGTGAACTGAACTAAACAAGATAATGGCTGTGTCTATGTGACAAAAGCAACACCAGATGCCCAAATTTTTTCCACCTTAAAAAATAGTGACTGCTGGCTCAGCCGTACTATTTGTGTATATAGAAAGTAGTTTTCCTAAAACCAGAAAATGAACCCATATCCATCACCCATCCCAATAAAAGAATCAGAATTATTATAAGCTTAACATTTAAGAGAAACAGTACAGTGACAGTGAACATTAGCACAAACAGTAAATTGCAGAAGACTAAATGATCAAAAGCTAAATTTAAGCAACAGGTTATTATTTGAATTAGCCTTCAAAGAAGAGTAGCTTTAGCACATAGTATGAGAATAATGGATGATGTATAAAATTCACTAAAAGAAGAAATGTCTAGTGGTCCCTTTAATGGCCCAGACCTGATGAGAGCCACTGTGATAATACAGCTGGCAGTAACACAAGCGGCCTGTAGTAGGCAGTAGAGATGTGTCAAGAGGCTGCAGTATAAAGCCACGTGCGGTGGTGCATGATTCTAGTCCCAGCACGAGAGACTGAGGCAGGAAGAGCCAAAGGTCCAGCCCTGTGTTTGCTTTGGCAGCACAATACTCCATGTTCAAGGCCAACCTGGACAACTCAGTAAATTAACAAGACCTTGTCTGGAAAATAATAATAATAATAGTAATAATAATAAAGACCTGAGGGAGAATACAAAGAGAAAGAGAGAGGAAAGTTGAGTACAAGATTGATTGTGGGGATGGAATCAGAAAGAATAGAATCTAAATGGATTTAGATGATAAAGCAAAGAAAAATATGAAAGATGACTAAAAGCTTTAGAATTTAAGAAAGATATTATCATGTATTGTTTGGGCCCAAAAAAAGTCCTGGAAGTTCATCTCACACAATTTAATGTACTCAAGACAAAATTTGATTTCTGAAGAGTTTAGCTGATTAACTCAAGTTCACAGAGCTGTTGGGGGCAGAATTAGAACTTCTGACTTCAGCATTCATTTAAATTTTCAAAGAGTAGGGAAGTAATCCAGAGAATCTATGGAAGAGCACATTGAATAACAAAAATGAAGATGATAACAACAATCACCAGAGCACGAGGCTTTATTAAGTAAATGCGTACAATAGACCATGCAGGGTACCAAGCTGCTCTCTGCCACCACTCCACCATTTCATGATGCAGGCACTCTTATCCTCCTTGTGTCACGCATGGGAAAACTGAGGCTTTTGGAAGTTAATAACTTTCTCAAGATGACAGAGCTAACAAGGAGTGGGTCTTGGCTCCAATGCACAGGATCTGGACCCCACAGAGTGTACACTCTCCCATCTTATGACTCAGTGACTCTGAAGAACAAATTAGAATACCCAAGTAGAGATGTCCTTGAAAGTAGTTATAGGGTCGGTCCCATGTTTGGGGCGGAGATCAAGGTTGAAAACACAGATGGAGGGCACTGGTGAAGCTGTGTTATCATCTGAGACTACAAAAGGAAAGAACATGAGAAGAGAACGAGGAGGAAAGGAGCTGACAGGTCCTTACAATGGGGTGTTTTATGGTGCAGGAGGAAGGGGGGACCTAGAAGGGAGATCACACAGACAGGAGGAACAAAAAACCACTAGTGGAAAGAAGGCCTTATTTCATGTGTTTCTGCCTTAATTTTACTTACTCTAGTAAGTAGTAGACCTGAAGAAGGGGCAGGGGGAAGATTTGAAAATGAAGCAATGACTTTGACCTGCCACAGTGAGGTTTTCCATTTGAAACGTTTTGCTTATCCAGAAGTTGCATCTCTGACATTTCTCATATTTACTAAATTCTTATATCCTGATTTTTGACCTGATCTATGGATTCCAATTTCCCCTTACCCTTTGGGGTCAGCCTCACTTGATATTGTGTTATCTCTCAGCCACAACCCAAAGGACTTATCAGTTCAGAATGATCTACACAGTCCTAATTCTCCTAACTCATGGGATCACCTGTCAAGGATTGTTTAATTTCAAGAAATGGCATCTATCTCAAGGTAATGTAACAAAGAGGCATATCCATTCACGACAGGGTGCCTGAGGCCAGGAAAAGTAGGCTGCCCATAAAAAAGAACTGGTGTGAGCAAGGGAATGACCACGCCTCTCCTCTCTCTTCCCATCCCTCCCTCTCCAATCTCCTCCCTGCTCCTCTCCTCTTCTGCCTTTCCTCTCCTGTTCTCTTCCCTCCCTCTCCCTCTTCTTTTCTCTTTCCCTTTCTTTCCTCCTTTTGCTAGTAAGAAATTTTAAAACAAAAGGGTTTATCTATAGCTTCTAGACTGTTAATTTCTTCCTCCATTATCGTGGCATACCGACTTCAATTCTATTTGTTGCAAATAATTTAAGAGTGAAACATAGGAGAGATTGGAGGATGATGCGGTTATCAAGGAAAGCCTCACAAGGAGGGGACATAAACAAGTATTTCGCAGATACGAAATGTGTACAGCTCTTGAAATGCCAAGAAAGGCCTTAAGGATGCCTGTCATTTGTAGGAGATTCAGAAGAGCTGAGAGGGCCAGGGATATAGCTGAGTGGCTCAGTGCCTGCCTGGCAGGTCCGAGGCTCTGAGTTTGATTCCCAGTACAAAAAAAAAAAGACAAGTTTCTGAAAAAAAGAGGGAATTTTGCACATATGGTAGCCTTGATTTCCTTGACATCTGCATTCAGCATGCTAATTTCTCTTATTTAAGAACAAAGCCATAACCAGAACTATGTGAATCCACTTTCCAGCCCTCACCCTCAAGATGACAGCTCCAGGGTAGTTGTTGCTTCACTGTCCTACTCAAATACCTTGAAAGACTTTCCTCACTGGCTGTCTCCATCTTTTTAAACTTTTTCAAACCATTAAATCAGCTCACTACTCCTATCAGAGGGACTCTCATTAAGATAACTGATCATTTCTGTCACTAAATGTAATGGAAGCTTTTCAGTCTTTATCTTATTTGACCTATCAGCGACATTTAATTTGTCAAATGAATCCTCCTTCCCAAAACTCCTTCTCTTTCCTTTTATGCATGGCTGAAGAGACAGTGCAGCCTCTGAGAATTGCTTGGCCTTTCTGGTCTCTACTGCATAAATTCTGAAATCTTAGTTTCTAAAATCTGCAATTATCTCTTATTATGTGCTACACTTCTCTCAGAAGTCTCATCCATATGGTGATCAGTAATCCATTACGTCAAACCCCAGCCTGGACCACTCCTGTAGTCCCAATACTTATATCTCCAACCTACACATCCATCTGTGACATATCCTGTGACGCATCACCAAGTCAGTGGGTGAAGTATGTTGTCTCACAAGAGCCCACAGCCTGACACTCTTCACAAGTGCAGTATTTACACCATGGAAATTGGCAAAACCTCCCAAATCGCTTATACTTTGTTTTGTTTCCGTATCTTTACTTTTATTTTTACTATTGTTAATCACTTGATACAATTACACAAATTCAACAATTTAGAACTGAACACACAGTGTCCCTTTTCCTCTCACCTTGGTACTTCTGCAGAGAATCGTACCTCACTATCATCACCAGAAGTGGTTACGGCTCATACTTAGATCTGCAACCACTCTCTTCTTTACTCCAGTGACATCCAGTGTCTCTCAAAATTTTTGTTCTCACCACCTACACATTTCCCAGTTCTTTCAGTTTCTATCCATCTTTATTTACTTTGCTAGATCATAAGATTTTTCACTCCACCAAAGCTGGCTCCACAATGGTTTCACTATATTGAAATTCTTTCTACTTCACCTTCTGGGCTTTCTCCACACAGCGGTCAGTGCTTTCAATCATACAATTTTTAACTACTGAGGAGGCTGAGGAAGGAGGATAATAAGTTTGAGTCCTGCTTGGGCAAGACAGCAACTCATAGAGACACTGTCCCAAAATTTAAAAATAAAAAAGCGTTCAAATTAGCCTACTGCAAAGGCCCTGAATTCAATATCAACAGCAAAAACAAAAACCACAGTTTCGGTCTTACCATTCATTTTTATGTATTCTCACTATTTGGGGGGAAAGATTGAACTCTAGATCATGACCTTAAGCCTTTATCTGGCCTGCTCGTGCCTTCTTCTCCTCAATTCTGTGTCCATCCTCTCTTCCCTCTTCACTCCAGTAGCCCTTACCTTCTTCTTAAACTCTCACTGCCTTCCTCAGGGCACATGCAGGTGCTTCTCCCACTTAGAGTAACCTTCTCTCCTTGCTCTTGAGCGGATTAACTCCTATTTGTCCTTCAAAGCTGAGCTCAAAGCTGGGCCCAGCGGTGTAGGCTTGTAATCCCAGTTATTATGGAGCTGGAGGTAAAAGATAGTAAGTTTGAGACAAGCCTAGACAAGTTAGGAAGACTATCTTCTCATACAAAATAAAAAGGCCCAGAACAAAGCTCAGTGATGGAGGACTTACCTACCTTGTGTGAGGCCTTGTGCTCAATCCCCAGTACTGCAAAACAAAAACAGAAACAAACTCAACCTCACTTCTTCAAGGAACGTTCAGGGCTGTGGATTTCGCTCAGCAGCATAAGCGCCTGCCTGGCAGGCACCAGTTTGATCCCCCGTACAAAAAAAAAAAAAAAAAAAGGAGTTTTCTTTGAACCTTCTCAGATCAACCCTAATCTCTCCTATTCTTTTTTCACAACTAAAAAGCCATAGAATGATTTCTTTAACATATGTCTCCCTCTAGAATGAACCCATGAGAGTGGAGACTGGCTCTGACTTATTGAAAACTGTGTTCTCAGTAGCAAGAAGAGTGACTTATACATGAAATAGTGCTTAGTATAAATTCAATGAGTAGGTACCTCCTCAATAAATGAAGATTACATTTTGATCCTCTGATTGTTCTTAAAGAAAATCATGAAGTGAATTTCCTAAGCCCAATTTAGTAATAAATATAGGCCACGAGGAAGTTTACACTGCAGATACATCCTACATCTAAAATAAAACATTCTGATCTGAGAAATATAGAACTACATATGGACTTAGAACAGGACATAGTTGATTATTCAATTAGTGGTGATTTGATAACTTTCATGATAGAAACATCACGACTGTGATGAAACAAAATCACAAAATGTAACAGAAATAATAATTTTATACCACCTGACCTATCTGAATAATTAAAACTGTTCCTATTTCTTATTCCAAGATTCATTAGAAAAAAAACCTCAAATTATAGAAGGCTTTCAAGCAATTTAAATATATATATATATATATACATATATATTCGATTTTATAATCCCAACAGGCCACCAAACTTTACCTCCGATACCCTAATCCCTAACCCCAAACTTCCAATATCCTTTGTTTTATTAGTCACTGACACCAATGATTTAAGACACAGAGGATTATTTTGGCTCATGATTTCAGAGGACTCAGTTCATTGTCAGCTGGCTCCAAGGTACAAACATCACAGCAGAAGTTTCCCCAAGGGGGACTTGAACTTGTGATTCTCCTGTCTTACCTAGCCAGAGTGCTGAGATTCCAGCCATGTACCACTGTGACCAGATAATGTCCACCTTCTTCACAAGAGCACTAGAGAACCATATTTCTATTTACCAAAGTTCAAATTTGGTAGATACCATTAAGGATTCCTTCTCCTCAAAAAAAGTTTTGTTTAGTCAGGATGGTTATTTACACAGTAATCATCTTCCAGACTTACAATGTTTCTGTTAGAATATGGCATGTGGGATTTGTATAGTTTATTTGGTTAACTGCAATAAATCCCAGAACCTTTCTATTCTCTTTCTCTATATCCCATTCTACACTCTGCTAATGCTGAGGGAAATTTCAGAGTGCATGGGACCAAATGCTCAAATACACACAGAAAAATATAGGCCTGCTGTCAACTGGACACAAGCTCAAATGTCAGGGCAACAGGAGGCAGGGGTGCCACAGGCAGTCAAGGAGCTCCTGGCCTGACACTTCCTGGCAGTGGAAGGCAAGTGCATACAGTCACTAAAGCGTTTTCCTTTCCTTGGTTGAATCATTTCAGAAGTGAACTACATGTATTGTTAGAATATCTAGTGATGGGTGAAAGGAATGGCACCATCTTAGGGGAGTTTGAAAGGTCTCTGCTTTCGTGTGCATTTTAAAGCAAAGCTAGCTGTCTTTGATATAGTCTTCTTTTGGGTTGAAACATTTATATGTTTTGAAGAAAATGATGTGTGTTCTGCTTTGTAGTTTTACTAAGCATTTAAAAGCACATAAGAGAGTCTCTCTAAAATGTGACTGCTATTGAAATACCTGGAGAACAGCAGCAACAGAAATGGCTAGCGTAGACGTGCTCCAAAGCTTTAAGCATGATGCCAAATCTGAAGGAGAATCACAGGAGCTCACTGGAGTTAACAAAGCAAACACTCTTTATAGAAGCAACAAACTGTAGGTAGCTGATATCCGCACTAGCACTTCATACAATATGTGCTGACTCTTTTTAAGTATGTTTATGGGAATAGCTAATGAATCTAAGGCAGACGGTACTTACAGTTTTGAGTTCAGGAAAAAATACACACATCTGGGCTTCATATCAGAAGTCCTGCTAAATAGTCCCAAGGACACATGCATGAAAGAGTCTGTATTTTCAGAATCAAGGCCTTAATACTTTTCAAATAAATCTATATTAAGCAATATAGCAAAGGTACAGATTTTTCTCACCTTCTGATTCAGTTAATATGAACACAGGGACTGTTCGTAGGGTTTTAAGGTAAAGACCAATGAACTGTAGGCTCTAAGCCTCCAGGTCAAAACTATTTATAGAATTTTACATTTTTTTTTTCATTTCATGTGTCCATTGTTTTGTAAGCAAAATCTTCTGCCTTAATATATTGCCTACCTACAACCAGGAAGAGATAATGCCCTTAGTTTTCACTTTATGGATTTGTTATGAAGAAGATAGATATACATAGTTCTCCCTTTCTCCTCTTGAGCTTCTTCTGTCTGCCTCCCTTGTCTGCCTTGGGCTTTGTCAGTTCCTTTCTCTACACTGCACTGCTTTTAGTTCCAAAAATAGATCATTCAATTTAGGAAGAACAATTAACAGGGAAGGAAAAAAATCTGAAGTATGGGGAGGCATTTCAGCTTCTCTATCAGGCATGAAGTCATTGGTAACACCACAGCAGTATCTTTTTTGGGGATTCTGTTTCATTCTTAAATGTGAGTTCAGGAAAATCAGAGGCTTGTAAAGATCAGACTTAGCTTCTAAAGGGCCCCAAACCTTTCCTCCCAGCTTCAACTGTGGCTCAGAACAATGACAGAAAGGGAAGACATCACTGCTGTGATTTCACAGTGATTGTACTAGATTTGCTCCATAAAGCACCGTTGGATGCTTCATGTGATTTCTCACACAGTAAATATTTATTATCTTCCCAATGCATTGACCTGTCCCCTGAAACAAAATATATGTGAAGCATGTTAACAGCTCTAACGAGGTTTCCAATCAAGACTGCAATTGTTTTAGGGCAAAGTTTCCTAAAATGTGATTGTCAGAAACATCTAAATCAGGATGATCTGATGTCCCTGTTAAAAAGTTAGGTGACTTATGGTCATCTATACTTCAGACAGTCTATCCAAGTTATTCTGATTGATTCTGGACATGCTAAGTCAAAGATTCTTCAGGAAGACATAGTCTACTTTAGAAAGGTGAAGACCTTCTGAAACAGCTGCCCTCAGTGGAGTTGACTTTATCTTCTAGGCAAATGTCTCTGGAAATTTTTAATTGGTAGAATGAGAGTGGCCAGGAGGGTATTATGGCATGGAATAGGTAGAGGATAGAGACACTATAAAAGGTTTTACAGTGAAATCCCTCCCCAACAAAGAGTTATCCAAACCAGCATATCAGTAATGCTGACATAAAGAAATTCTTCTGTAGACAGATAGTTATTTCTGATCCCAACTTAAAATTCCCACTCACTAGATAGGAATTCCAGGAGATTTTTGATCATTTCGATTAGTGTTTTCCAAACTGAATTATTTAGTCAGTGTATTGGTTTATGACTAGCACCTAAAAAAGATGGAATGAGATGGAATAGAAAAAAATCAAGTAAATAGAGAACATAACAGTGTATACTGCACATAGGAAGTATAATTATCCAAATAATTTTCATTCTAGTTGCAAATGTGAAGCCAGTTAGGGTGAAATATATACATGGGAATGTGGAATGTGTTTCTATGATGTACCTTTTCATTATTATATGTGACATATGTCCAGAAAAGTACACAAACCATAAATGAGTGACATGATCTAAGTGTCAGAAACAACTATAAAGCTGCTAGAAGATAGTGTAGGAGTATCTCTTCTTCAAGTTAGGAACTTTCAAAAATTGCTCAGGAAATGTAAATAGGCATTTCATTAAATAAGATATCCAAGTTTTTACTAAGTATATTGTTGCATTTTAGCTCTAAAATGTCCCACAAAGGTGTCATATGTTGAGCAGTGGAGTTTCAGAAGGTGATCCTTAGATTACTACACTGATGAGTTCATAGGTGAATGTTGTTAGAAGGTGGACCCTCATGGAAGGAGGTGAGTCACTGGCCAGTGTGCCTTTGGCTCTTCCATCTTTCTCTGCTTCCTGGCTGTCACGGGGTGAGCTGCCTTCCTCCATCACGTCCTTCTGCCATGCTGTTTTTTACTAAAGCCGGAAACCACTGACCAAACCCTCTGAAACCATAAGCCAACAAAAATTTCTCTTTCTTTAAGTCATGTGTGTCTGAAATTTTGGCCCAGTGACAGAAAAACTGACCAGTACACATATGAAAATTGTTTCAGTCTTATTATTTATAATTAGAAGATGGCCATTTAAAACTACATCACTTCCAGAATGTTTACTATTAGAAAGACCAAATGCCCAGTATGGTGAGGATACAGAGAAGTGGAAAAGATTATACTCTCTTGGTAGGAGTGTAAATCAATACTTATAAACTTTTAAACATCTTCAAATTTTTAAAAATGTATAAATATATAAGATTTATAAAGAATGAAAATTTTATTTCTTATCTTTCAATACTACAGTTTTTGGTTTTTGTACTCATGCCATGTATAAAACTTTCACTGAAAGATGGAATAAATCTGCATAGTGGACACACTTGTCCCACCTCAAAGGAAATTTTTTCAGTATGAAATCAAGAATTATGTTTATAGAAAGCAATTTATAAGTACTTTTTTCCAGATTAAGAATATTTCCTTTTGTTCATGATTGATTAAAAGCTTGTATCATGAATGGATATTAGATTTTGATACATGCTTTTACATTTATTGAAATGATACTGTTATATTTATCCTTTATTAAAATGTCAAATTACATTCATATTATATTGTTACATCAGCCTTGTATTAATGAAATAAGCTCAGCCATGACATGTATGTTATTTACACATTGTAGGATTTCACTTACTAAGTATATGTTTTAAGATTTGTACATCTATGTTCATAGACAGACTTATTTTTCATTTCATCATTCCTTGGCTGACTGTTGATACCAAGAACATGTTGTTATAAAGTGTTCATATTTTTCTAATTCTCTGGAAGAGTATTTGTAAGACTGGCCTTTGTTCAAATGTTATGCAGAACTTCATTAGTGAAACAGTCCCAGAAATTTTGCAAAAAAAATAATTACACATCAAGTTTTTTTGGAAGAAAGGGGGTTGAAATGGAATCTTGCTATGCAGTCCAGTTTGGTCTTGAACTCAGTGTGTACCCATGCTTGCATTGAAATTGCAATATTGCTGCCTCAGCCTCCCAAGTGCTGAGATTATAGGTATGTGCTACCCTACCCAGTGTTTTGTTTTGTTTTGGGTCAGATCCCATTTCTTAATTATCTATAAGTAGGACTATCTATATTCTTAATTTCTTTCAGTGGTTATTTTACTAAGTTCAGTTTATTGAATCTGCCACTTTATTGGCAAATTTCTCCGAAGTACCCCTGTACTACTTATTTAATTGCCACAGAATTTGATTTACTAGTATTTAAAAGTTTTCTAACATAGGTTATTGTAGCTTCTTCTTTTTTATCTTCATTGGACTTCCAAAGAATTTACCCATTTTAATAAGCTTTTCAATGTCTGACGTTGAGAGATATGTGTTTGCAAAACTCTGTCCAAGATTATATGCTTATTCATTTCTCTTAGCAGTTTAATTTTTTATTTATATTTTGAAGCAATTTTTACATTTAAAAATTGAGAATAAGTCAATGACTACTTGGCAAAAATTATGTTGGATGTATATCTTAAGTATGTATAAAGATAACAAAGCAAAGCAAAGAATATGCTATGAGAAGTAATAGGAGATTGCTTTATAATCTTCTTACAAAAACTTTGAACCATTCCAAAAATCCTAGAATTTCTTAAATAAAATATTAATAAATTTGATATATAAAACAAAAGTTTTCTACTTGGCAAAACCTACTTCACATAAAATCAAAGATAAATGACAATCTGGAAGAAAACATTGCAAATAAGATCACAAAGGGCTCATTTCTCTGAAACATCAAAAGCTCCTACAAATCATTAGCAATATTAAAAGAAAATGGACAAAAGGTATTAATAAGCAGCTCAATCAAAATGAGTGATAAATGGTCCAAATTTATGATATGATAGCTTACTCATGATATGAAAATTTCAAGTCAAACTTACTGTGATATATTTTTTTCACCCTTCAGTTTGGCAAAATTCATAGATTCATATATCATTGATTTGCTGAAGAGGGGAGGAAAACAGAAACTCTAAAATGTTGATAGCTCAATTAAAAATTGATACTACTCTTGGAGAACAATATAACACGTTAATATCTATTTCAGTTAAATTTTTCATTTCACCTAATAATTCTGACTTCAGAAATTTATCAAATACACCTTCATATGCTACAAAATGATGTTTATGAAAATTATTCATTGCTTATGTCACAGGACACATCCTAAAACCAGAACACTACAAAGATTAGCATGGGCTTGTATAAAAATGTCTCGGAAATTCTTAGAATTTTCTATGCTGCACTTTCCTTTCTTCACATTTACAGCTGAAGAAAATGAGACTCCAACAGTGAAGTGACTTACACTCCAAGACTCTGTTAGCTCCATGTCACTGGCAGGTTAGTTTCTGTGACCCACAAAAGGAATTCACTGCAATATTTTTATAAGTAGATTTGGAGTGGGGATGAAAAAAAATAAAGAAATCTAATACAACACAAATATTCACCAAGAGTGGACTGGTACTCATGGTTTGCCTTGTTAATGGAATTGGCGTAGAGCCATTTTTACAAAGTGAGGGAGGTCTAAGTACTGTTGTAAAACATCAACTATGTAAATGTAGTAAAATATACAGATTTGCTAACATATTAGCAAGATACACAGTAAATGTTAGAATGTATATACATGTTAGAATGCACACACTCAAAGGTTTGGCTCACACTAAGCACATGACCTACTACTGAGCTACACTCCTTTCCCCAGGATCAGTTTCACACAAGGAATATTGGGGTTTCTATTGCAAGAGAATTGGCATGGTGAGAAAGATTTTTCATTACTTCCTGTTTCCTGCTGTTTGAGGGTTTAGCCATGTAAATGGTTTCTTATTCAGAAAATAAATTAAAATTCACTGGCATAAGACAATCACTCAAAATTTTGGGTCATGCTCATTTGCTTCACACATTTTCATTTTCTGTTGGTAAAAAGAATTTGGTGATAACAAAGAGTGATTGATATGGAAGAAAGTTTCAGAAATATTATATATAATCCTCTTGAGCAATGAAAATTTGGATGATTCATATTTGCATTTGCAATTTTACATCCTAGAGTTCAATTAGTAGAAATCCATAGGCCAAAGATACTGTTGATACGAATATGAATTTTTATGAAGTTAACTAAACCATTGATCTTCAAACATCTAGAAATTGACTAATAGTAAGAAATACAGTATACATACTGACCTAGTGCATACACACACACACACACACACAAAACCTTAGTCTAACATTCTCCATAAACTCTTACATTTTCCCCCTAAACAATGGTGTTTACAACCCACTAGCGGACAGCATATAAGTTTAAAAAAATACTAAAATAATAACTACAAATGGAGTATGATCAGTGTGGCTTAGAAAATGTTTCAGCCTTACAACAATTTTCATGAACACATACTTTTAATGCACTCCTATTTATGTGGGCTGCATAAACTTTTTCAAGACAAGAATTCCAATTTCCTTTCTACCACTTCTATCAATTAGCTTTCCTCTCAGTGGGATAAAACCCCCAACACCTGTACTTTAAAGGAAGAGAGGTGTGTGACTTGTCTCGCGGGTTTGGCGTGTCAGTTCACATTAGGCTGGCTCCAGGCCTGGAAACTGCATAGTGGAAGGGTCTGGCAGTGAATGCTGCTCACCTCATGGAATCCAGGAAGAAGAGAGTGAAGAGAGAGATAAACCCTTCCGGGTCATGACCCCAGTGACTTGCTTCTTCCCACCAGACCCCGCCTCCTAACAGCACACCTATCTATGAACTCACCAATGGATTGATCCTTTGATGAATATAGTACCCTCCATGATCCGATGTCCGCCAAAAGCCATACCTATGAACACATGAGACTTTTGAGGAATGTTCTAAATCTAAATCATAATTCCCCTCAAAAGATTCCCTGTCTATAATCCACACGCATAGAAATTCTATTTCCACCACTGCATTCACCTAATAATGAAACTAAAAGAAGGAGTAAATTACTGAAGCAAAACAACAAAATCAGCTGGGTATGATGGTGCATCCTGTAATGCTAACGCACTAGGAGACTGAGGCAGGAGCTTCACAACTTTGAGCCCGGCCTGGGAAAATTAGCAATCTAGTGAGACCTTATCTCAAAAAGAAAAATAAAAAAAGGTTGGGTGATGTAACTCAACATGAAGGGCTTGTATTCAATCCCCAGTACCAAAAAACAAACAAAACAAAAAAGTCAATCGAAAAACAGCAACCTGTTTTCCCACTGGCTTTCCGTGGAAACTCTGACAACTTTGCTGTGCCAAAAAGGGATTATGGTATTCTGGGAAACTGAGGCAGGAGGATCGCAAATTTCAGCCAAGCTGGGTAATTTAGCAAAGTAATGAGATTCTGTCTCAAAATAAAAAAAAAAAACAAAACAAAACCGGGCATGGTGGCTCATGCCTGTAATCCCAGCCCTCGGGAGGCTGAGGCAGGAGGATTGTTGTGAGTTCGAGACCAGCCTGGGCTACAAAGTGAGCTCAAAGCCAGCCTGAGCTGTATAGTGAGACCCTGTCTCAAAAAAAAAAACAAGATAAAAAAAATGGCTGGGGATTAATTCAGTACAAAGGCCCTGGAATAAATCTCCAGTACTAGGGGGAAAAAAAAGAAGAAAAGAAGAGAATCTAAAAGTTTGTGAGGAAAGGATATAAATGATATCAAAATTGGAAAAGAAGATACTAGCAGATGAGGCAAGTGAACACATTACGGAGGACAGAAGATTACTGAACCAACGCTGCCTCCCCGGGTCTTTAGGCTTATCCATTCTGCTGAGTGTGGTTGACACTGATGACACTGATGTCCACTAAGGAGGACAATCAAAGGCAGATGATTCTCAGTGGGGAAACCAGGAAGCGCTCAGACATAGGAAGTGCTTATTATCTCTAAAGGCTAGAGCTGAAAGTTTAAAGTCTTCTGGAACTGTAGCCTACAGAGCTGTGCTGTCCACTACAGCTGCCACTAGCTTCACGTGGCCACTTAAGCTTGAATTCATTAAAATTAAATAAAATTGAAAACTCCATTGCTCAGTTTTGCTAGTCCCATGTCAAACACTACTGGTTGCTTTACTGGAAGATATTGTGGTTTATGGCTAGCTAGCCACTCAAAGTCTCATGCTCACATAGTGAAGGGTGATTGGATCATTGGAGCATGATACTGATCATAGGATTCATCTACTGATGAGTCAATAGGTAAATGGAATGTAGAGAGATGAAGCCTGGTTAGAGGAAGTGGGTCACTGCGTACTTGGCTTGGAAGAGTCTATTTCCCTCCTCTTTTTATTGATCCCTCTTTCTGCTGCTTGCTACCACATCATCAGCTCTTTCTCCTCTCCCATGCCCTTCTGCCATGCTGCTCTGCCTTGGATCCAGCCAAATACTGGCTAAAGCTTCTATGAACTGTAAGCTAAAATAAATATTTCTTCCTTTAAATTGTGAATACCCAGTATTGTGTTCCAGAGACGATAAAGTAATTAAGACAGAAACATCGAACACTTCCATCATCACAGAATATGTTCTAAGACAGAGTTGCCTCCACATCCTTCTCCCAGCCACGAGTGTGATGTAGCCCTGTCCTGCCACAGCGAAGGCAAAGGTCAGGCTCAGTGAGCCTCGCTCGCTAGTTACTACGTGTGAAATCAGAGTGTGTGTTTTGCTTCTGAAACCTCTTCCTACTGAATGAGGAATCCATAATTTCCTTTCCAAATCTAATTTTTTAGAATGCCATCCTGAGAGCTTTACACAAAGTAAACAGAATTGTTCCTTGGAAAAGTGGATTCCCTGGTAAATGAAAGGAAGATCGGTATTTGAGAGCCCCCAGCAAAACCCAATCGTAACCCCAATCATAGCCTGAAACCCATCAGTCAATGAGACAGTGCTACAGTTTTTAATCCGCTCTTCTTAGTCCCTCACTCATAAATGTAAACAGAAAAGGATCCTAAGAAGTAGAGAAAAGATTGGCATATACAATACAAGATAACAAAGCTACATGACAGGGAAACTTGGAGAAAGAGACAATTCTTAAATCATAGAAAACTTAGAAGCAAGCATACTATGCATTATCTTCAGAGGGCTGGCAAGAAGAAACTATGCATTAGGGAAATAACTATTAAAATAATAGAGTATAAAAAAGGGTTCTCAGGCATTAAAAATATAAAAACACAAAAGTCAGATTGAAGGGTTGGAGAATTCAAACTAACCAACTCTTCCAAAAAGCTCAATCAAGCAAGTAAATAAGCAAAAAGACAATAATAGAAAGGAGTTGGGGAGTAGAAAGGTGATGAGGAAAAGAGACATAAAGACTGAAGCTAAGAAGAATCATGCCAGATAAATAACAGTTGACAATAAATATGTAAACTGCCAAAGAAGTGATACAGAAAAATTTCTGTGAAACTGAGGACATGAGATTTCAAATCAGAAGTGCATACTGAACAACTGCCCGTGATGGTGAGGACAATACAATATGAGTGAAGTTGCATCATGAAATCAGGGAAAATCGAGAGTAAAATGAAGTGATTTCTAGCAGTGTTCCAGACTAGATATTACAAGGGCAAAGCAATTCTATATTTAATAAGGTGTAATTTTTATTACATTAATGAGGTGGCTGAAAGTGAAAAAATATTTTAAAAGGAAAGAAACAAATGTACAAAGAAATACAACGAGCAATTAGAATTGGAAACAAAGACACCGGATTAAAACTTAAGTGATAATTACACACAGAGTGGTTACTCAGACAGCAAATGCCCCTGTCAGCTTTACCATCCAGTAACTAACTCTTAGTCCAGTAAGAAAAAGAAGATACTTATTCTGGCAGCCCAGAATAAGCCAGTAACCTTGGAGAGGAGCTCAGGCTGCTCCTATTCAGTAGGGGCTGGTTTTGAAGGACATTGGAATTGTCTCTGCAAGTTTTTCTAGGCATTAGATCTGTCAGAACCTCAAAAGAACACCAAACACGAAAGCATACAAACCACCATGACTGATATTCGATGGAAAGTACAAAAAAATAGATTTACATTCCTCTCATGCCAGCACTTTGAGAGGCTAAAGCAGGAGGATCGTAAATTCAAGCCCAGCCTGGGGAATCTGGCAACTTATTCAGATCTTGTCTTTAAATTTAAAAAAATAAAAATAAAAAAAGCCTGGGGATGTAGCTCAGTGTGAAAGCCCTGGGTTTAACCCCCAGTTCCACCAAAAAAAAAAAAACATAGACTTTAATTCCAAATAGTAGAATGATCAGAAATAGAATACTATACATAAAGAGAGATACAAACAGGCATGTACATAATTATCCATGTTGTACAAGTCATGTCCTGTTTACAAAGGCTTGATTTTTCAGTGATACCCACTAGAAACTTCCACTTGTGAATTTTGACATTTTTGAAGTTAGCGTTATGAGTGAGGATACTCACCTAATGCTGAGTAGCAGCTGTTAGCCCAGGGTCCCAGTCAGGCATGCATTCATGACAGTGAAGCACACTGGTCCTCTCTACGGTACAGTGTTGCTAAGTTATGATGCTCAGCTGGTTAAGTGCATTAAGAGCATTGTCAGCTTACTATACTTCCGTTTACAATGGCTTTCCTCATAAGCCCATTTTAAGCTGAGAAGCATCTTGGAGCACAAACACACACACACACCCTGGCACATACAGTCATGGGTCACATAAGGACATCTAGGCAAGCTATGCACTACATGTACAGCAATGGTTCCATAAGTTTACTTAACCTGGTGACAGCCTAGCTGTCTTCATTGTGTAAGTAATCTCAGTAAGGTTTACACATGAAACTACTAACCATGCTTTTCCCATGTATCCCCCTCATTAAGAGATGTCTGGCTATATGGGTGCATATGTAGCTGTGTATATATACATATTTGTATATGAATATGACTAAAATGGGTGAGGCAGAAATAAGGGAATAAAAAGAGCAAAGCAAAAGAATTCATAAATATTTGGGCAATTTTAACTAAGAGATAAATAGTTTTAGAAAAAAGACCTAAACTAATAAAACTAAAAATAGGATAAGTTGATGAAACAATATGTTCTTAAAGTAACAAGACACAAGAAGATGGAAAATATGAGACAAATTAAAAGAAATAGAAGACAGGGGGCTGGGGATTTAGCTCAGCAACGTAAGTGCCTGCCTGGCAAGCACAAGGTTGTGAGTTTGACCCCGGTACCAAAAAAAAAAAAAAAAAGACAAGGTGACAAATTTAGAGCATACCTTGCTAGAAGCCAAGAGAGAGAATATTGACAAAATGAAGAGAAGTGATATTCTTCAAATATAATAATCTTTTAGGATTATTTACTGAACTGATAGTAGTAGACATGAATTCACTAATATAGGAACAGGATAAATAATTAAAACTATAACAGTGTGCAATCTAATGAAACTGTAGAACTTCAAACCCAAATTGTAAGAATATAGGGACAGAGAAAAATAGACCTTACAAAGAAAGAATGCAGCACATACATACAGAGTAATTGTGTTTGTTTTAAATAATACCGTGATAAACACTTCTGTAGAGTGAGATGCTGTTAGCTTCAAAGATACCAGTAGTATACTAGTTTTTAATTCTAGTAGTGTGCTCAGAGTACTCACTTTACTAGTTGCTCCATAACTTATAACACAAAATTATTTTGAGAATATTAAATGCTACAAAATGATTTTTTAAGAGAGATCTAAAAAGTTCTAAAAGAAGATCAACAATCAGAATAAGTTGTACTGCCTAAAAACAACCAAGTGAATGGAGAAATTAAGGTAGTAATATTTTGAAATTCCAAGGGTAAATTATTTCCAACCTAGAATTAAACTACCAGTCAAGAATGATTTTAATAATCAACAATAAGGTTTAGGATGCAACTCAGTGGTAGAGTGCTTACTCCGACCTCAGTCCTGAGTTTGATCCCTAGCATAACACACACACACACACACACACACATGAGTAAAGATCTAGGTACACATGATGTAAAAGATGTTTCCCTCCTGTAAGTTGTAGAAATTAGGAATGAAACTAAGAAACAAGGTAACAGATTCAAAAAAACTGGGGCAAATTATAGTATGTCCAAGAAGTTGACTTGAAGCCTCAGTACAGGTTGGAACAGAGGCATAGAAGGTATGGAGAAGCCAAAAAGAGTATTTCTAGCAAGCAATTAAACCAATGAATTAGCTGATGTATTTGATACTATAAAAAGGCATTTTAGGGTCAGTAAGAGAAATGCAGAATATAATCAGTGACAGGTTCAGAGAAGCTACATTTTTAAAGGGCAGCTACTACTAACTGCAGTTTTTTTCCAAACTGAAGAAAAAAGCAAATGCATCATGAGACCACATTGCTGAGCTATACAAAATGTATATATAGTCAAAATAAGACTACATATTGATCAAACTAGAAGATATGATCTAACTATATTGGGAGGCTTGGGCAGGGTGATCTGCAAGTATAGGGTGATGCAGAACAGCTAAATCAAACTTGTGTAATAGAAAGTTAATAAAACATATATTTGTTGAAAATGAAGCAATTTAAATATAAATGTGCTGTGTAGAAATATGACACACATATTTTTGAGACTGAGGCAGGAGGTTCTCAAGTTTGAGCCCAGCCTGGGCAACTTAGTAACTTAATAAGACCCTGTCTCAAAATTTTTTTTTTTTAATTTTAAAAAGGACCAGGGATGTAGTTCAGTGTGAAGACCCTGGATTCAATCCCCAGAATGGCAAAAACCGTGGGCGTGTGTGGAGCGGGGGAGTAAAATACCAACAAAAATAGCTAACACTGCTGATCACTGTATCTCAAGGAAGCAGGATTCAGGAGAAAAAGGACAGGGAGCCCTCACGCTTTTGGTCAAAACCTTTAAGCACAGTTTAACATTTGACATCATGTGTATTTTAGTTTGCTCTTTAAAGTTTTAAAAATTAAATGTAAAAGTGCAATTAATTTTATACACGATGGACAGATGTCAAGGAGTCTTTTCAGAAATGTGTTAAAATTCCAGATATATGCTTAAAGTTCAAGGCAATAATTACCTTCCATCTCTGGGTGGCAGTCAGACATTTTAGTAGCATATATCTCAGTGAACTCTAGATACACCATTTTAAATAAATGTTAATGAGTCGCAGAGCCCATTATTCTTATCCTTAATTGTTTGTAGAACTTCACGTTTATGAAATTGCATATTACTCATTGGGAAGAACTAAGAAAATGCTCTATAATCCAAGGCCTTATTTCGTTATTGTTAATAACAATCCTTCCGAGTTAGTGTGATGGTTAAGGTTAATTTCAACCTGATAGGTTTGAGGTCTGCCTGTAGAACAAGTAAAGGAAACTTCTGCAGAAAAAGAAACAAACTTCATCTCATCTGTTCATAAATAAGCCTTCATCATAGACAGGTGTTTTTTTTTTGGTACAGGATAAAAGAACAGCCACCTTCAGACAGGACTCGGTAAGGCGTGATGTGGGCAGTCCTCATGCTTCACTCCTGATTTGTCCAGAGAGGAAGAACAAGAACTAGTGAAAACCATGTGGTAATATCTCACCACTGTTATCTGCCCATTTGATAAGTAGTGCCTTACTCCCAGCTACATCCTAATTTGGGCAAATGTCAGATAAAATAGTCCCCTTATTCCCAAGTAATACAGGCACTTAATATTGATTTACAAAAGATTGTTGCTATTAACTTATATATTTGATATTGACTTTCTAAAATGTGATGCAATGAAGAGAAACATAAAAATTTCCTATCATTTTTTCATGATGACTTAGTCTATTAAACTATTTTATGTGGGCCCTGAAATTTGTTGAAATCCAAAGTGTTAATTCAGGGATGTAAAGTTCATTGATTTCTCTTTATTTTTATCTACCTATAAATTCAGAGTAAGAGGAAGCTTTCAGATAATTAGTGATATAATTGAATTTCGCTAAATTTTTGTTTTAAAATATTTTTGTGCAACAGTTGTTTTTTTTTAAATGCATTACATTTTAGAGCTAAAAAGAATCTTAGATGTGTCTTTATTTCAACCTTCAGTAAAAGCACGAATCTCTGAACCTCAAAACAAATGTCTGACACTTCATTTTGTATCCATAAGGACGGACCAGTTTAATGTTAACTAGAAGAAATAAGCAAAGAACCAAAAAGAAGAAATCTGTAATGGGAATTTTTCTCCTCTTTTCTTCTTTCTTAGACATCTTGTGAGGTTTCCATGCATCAGACAAGCAGGCATTAGAGCTGCCCTTAAAGCACACACAACCCATGGGGAGATATCTACCCATAAACAAGGAGTTATGTGAACATGCAGAGAAACCAAAAGAATTAATAATTAATTTTTCCTGGGGATCTCAGAAAGGTGTCTGAGCCAGAGTCAGCCAATGAAAGGAGACAGGAAGATACCTCTGGTGGAACTATAAAAGTCTACGGCACACTTGGGAAGCAGAAGTTCAGTGTAGCTGAACTTCAGATATAGCCTTGGGTTAGATTTCGAAAGTCCTAATATACCAGGCAAAGGAACATGAGCATTATCTATGCACAAAGCTTCAAAAATCCCAGAGCAAAGAAGTGAGAAAACACGTTTTGGTTTTGAAGAAAACAAAAATCCCAATATTTTAAATTGAATATGAAAACAGTTGGGGGCATGCTGGTGGCTGGAGATGGATTGAGTTATCCAGATTAAAGGGAGAGATGCCTTAAGCAGTGGTTTATAATTGTGCACATCTGTCTTGAACATCCACATACACAGAAGTGTTTGTGTTAAAGACTAACATTAGGTTGATCTAATAGATGTGGGGCTGAAGGAGAAGGAAACATTTTGAGCCAAGAAAAATAAGTAGGCAAGGAGGCCCTTAATTTAGATGAGAAGCAGATATGAAGAATGAAAGGGAAATGATGGGTAAAATCAGCTTCTCTTTCATTTTTCCAAGTGACATTTGGAGAAAAGTTTGGATGTGGCGGGCATCTGCAGAAAGACCTCCTGATACTTCCTTTCTCTTGAGATCCATTGGTATTGTCTCTTTTTCCTTGCCTTTCTCTGACTCCCACTGACTGGGCGTTTTCCACTGTCTACCAGCACTGATGATTCACAGAGAAGCAACAGGCTCTCCTGGAATGGGGAAGAAAATTCTCTGAGTCCCTCAAATTGCAAATAACATTTTGTACTTTTGCAAATCACTTCAGATGCTATGCTTATTAAAATAGCAGTTGACTATAGCGTCAGTATAGCCAGTATGCATCAGCAAACATGGACTTATTTTTCTCGTATATAATAACTCCAGAATTAGATGGCCAAGGACTGGTTTGCATTTAGTTTCCTCCTCTAGTCGTATCAAAACTTTCATTCGTATGGTCTCAAGATAACTATTTTATCTCTAGATATTAAATCTATGTCCCAGGCAGTAGTGAGAAGGGAAAAAGGCAAGAGGGTTAGAACTGTCCCCAGAAGTTCAGCTCAGGACATTTCTTCTATCTTCTTGCCCAGAACACATAACCACAACTAAATACAAGGCAGCCCAAGATATTAAGTTATTTAGTTGCTCACACTGCTGTCAAAATAAATTGTGATTTCTAAGGAAGAATGTCTCTTAGGCATATGTAACCACCTGGGCCTGCCAGTCACCTTTGCCTTTGAAATGTAGAAAGTAAATTGTTTTCTTTTCTTACAGGCCATAGCTTCTATAGCTCGTCTTGATTCACGAGTACCAAAGATGAAGGAAAAGTAGGTTGAAAGGTGCTAAAGGAGGAGTTTCCTGTTTTCTCCCACTGCAAGTGATTTTCTAATATCTACCTTTTCCTCTCTTCAACTTCTCATTTTCATAGGGGAAATGTGCTGAGGGCTCAGACCGTATTGATCCAGAAAGGCGAGGCTTGAAGGCAGCACCGTAGTTGGGATTGGTATTATTGGAGCAAGTAGAGCAAGGACTAAATTTCACCTGCTCAGTCTAGAGAAGTCCTGAAGTGCACTTACAGAAAGAAAACACAATCAGAATGTCCTCAGTCCAGGGTCTATCCTAATTCTGTGTGAGCTGGCTCATGAGTGTGTGTGTGTGTGTGTGTGTGTGTGTGTGTGTGACAGAGAGAGAGACAGAGAGAGACAGAGAGATGGGAGGGTGATGAAAGAGGGTCTTTCATTGTAGTCCAGTCTGGCTTTGACCTTGCTAATAACTTGGCTGACCTAGAACTTATGATCCTCCTGCACAAGCCTCCTCAGTACTGGGATTATAGGTGTACACCATTTTAATTTTTTATTGTTTTGTGAGACTAAGAATTGAACTGAGGGCCTTTACTATTAGGATAGTTTGGTATGCAACAGTGGACACTGATAAAGTCACAACTGAGATTCCCTAAAATAAAGCTTCTTTGGGGGGAATTTTGCAAACATTTCAGGACATTGCACTTATATTTTATTTATATTCTAAAGTTTGGTTTGAAGGCTATAAAAGGATAATACGCAGGCAGTTCCTAGAGATAGTGGAACTTTTAAGAAGTGGGACCTAGTGGGACTATGTCACTGGACTATGATCTTGAAACTGATATTGGGACCTTGGTTCCTTCCTGTGTCATTTTTTTTGCTTTCTGGTAATCATGAAGTGAGGAAATTGCTCTTCCATGTGTTCCCACCCTAATGTACTGCCTTGCTCCAGGCTCAAAAGCCAAATTACCATGGGCTAACATTTCTAAAACTATGAGCCAAAATGACCTTTTCCTCAAGTTAAGTTGATTATCTCTAATATTTTTGTTTCAGGAACCACTGAAAAAAGTATAATTTTATTAGTGGTCACCAAGGCAGAAAAGGATAGAAGGGAAATGATGCATCTCTGCGAGAAACCACTCAAGATTAATAGTAAAAATTAGAAAATTGGTGATTAATTAACCACCTCTTTTCTGACAGGCACTATTCTAAATGTTTGATATTAATTCAAACTGAAAGCAACCTAACCAGTGTTTGAAAGTGTGAAGGTGATGTGTTAACTTACTCAGCCAAGACCACAAAAGTAGTGAGTTCCAGACCCAGGATCTTCCAGATCTCTACTCACTGTACTCTTTGGTTTATCTTGTATATGTGTGTCCAAGATTTTCTGACTGCTTCCATGTAGCTGAGCAACCTTAATCGCACTCTGCCTCTTGAATCATAAATATCTGAATTGCTGGATGAAGGGTCTTTGTTACCTTATCAACCTCAGTCTGTCAGAGTTCCTTCTCCTGTTACTGGCACAAGCTGGTCTCAAGTCTAGGACATTCTCAGTTCTCCACTTTTCCTCCCCCTTCCTAGATGGAAAAGAGAGAGGAAAGGATTACAAAATAAAATAGCTGTGTGTGACATGTTTCTCAATATTCTTAGACTATACAGACATATACACAGGGGTACACTCACATATAATGCACATATTGTGAGCCTCATTCTTTGATTTTGTTATTTATGGTCTTTTCCCTAAATAATCAATCAAGTCATGGTAGCTCTCACTTCTGAGGAAGAGGTTGTGGAAAATAACTCCTATGATTTTGAAATTATCTTTGTTTCCTCCTCTGCAAAATGGAACTGATAGCATTCACCTTTCAGGGGTGATTTTCTTATCTGAGCCAAGAACAACTCCACAGTTTAGCTTTTGAAACCAAAATCCTGAAATGAGTTCTGCTTTCTTTTCCTCCTCTTCCATAAACCTATTGACTTTATCTCTAAAACTATGCTAACTCTAATCATTTAACACTGTGTCCAGTGCTATGTCACCAGGCTGTCCTCAGCTCTGGCCTAAGCCACTGCAATTACTCCTTAAGCATATGTGTGTCCCCATCTCGGCATCCCATTCCACATACCGAGCAGTCACCCTGTCAGAACACAAGCTAGATGTGGTTCTCTTCTGTGAAACTCTCTAATGCTTTGCCTTGTCAGTAATCAAAAACTTACCCATCTCTTTGACTTCAGTTTTGATTTCGCCCTCTTATTGCCACACGGGATTTTGTTTTTGGATCTTCTAGGTACATTTCATTCCTCACTTAGAGCCATCCATCATTTCTCCTGCCTGGTCTCCTTGGTCTTTCACCTCTCTAGGGTGTAGGTCAGAGGTTACATATTCCATGCCATATCCTTCATGACCACACAGCCTAGAACAGCTGCCACATCACTTCTCACATTTCTGTACCAAATTTTACTTAGAAAACTTAGCATTGCCTGATTTTCATTTCTTGTTGTATATTGATGTAGGTATTTGTTTCCCTGGAATGCAATTCTATGAGAGAAGAGACTGAGACTTCACTGCTGGTTTGTACAGAGTGCTTAGCGTATCTTATATTGTCAATAAATATTTGTTAAATCAACGCTCCATGTCATCCTTTTGCTTAGCATCCTCCAGGGAATTCAAATGCATTAGAATATGAGGTATGGTGAAAAAATATGAACATTTAATTTTTTTAAAAAAATTATTATGGTCAAAGACATACTAATAGTCCTTCCTAACGTTCCAACTTTCACCACACATGTATCATTCCACTACTTTCTGAAGCATTTCTGAAAGTCCTCTTTCGTGAGTGTCTTTAGTTGTGTGTGTTCTTGTGCCTGGAAGCCCTGAATAAGTCCAAAGTGTTTACCTTTCATAATCATTTGACTTTGAGGAAAAGCCAGCAATCATAAGGTGCCAGATCTGGTAAACAAGGTGGGTGAGAATACACTGCAATGCTTTTACAAGATTGCCTTTCCATGGGGTGACACATAGCAGCATCATTCACCATATTTTTATCATACTTTGTAAAGATATGTGTGTATGTGTGTATGATGCGTGCCTATATATGTGCGCATGTATGGTAGATATGTGTATTTGAAGCAAGGAGGAGTCTGTTGAGAATTCATGGCAATGTACTTTTTATTGCAATATCTTTTAAAAATTCAAGCATTCACTATATATTTCACCCCTCATAAAAATCCAATCTTCTTACCATGGCCTAAATGTATGTATATAACTTGGTTTTTTCCTTTCTCGGTTTCCTCAAACTGATTTCATCTTTAAGTACTTTTTCTCTTGTATATTTGACTTCAGTCTCTCTAGTTTTCCTTCTTTCAAATCATCCCAGCTCATACCCTTTGCATATGTTGCTTCTTCTTTCTCACACTTTCTTCCCGATCATTCTTTCCCAGAATCTCTGCACGTATGGATTCTCATCATTCAACAAAATCCAAAGGTCAGCTTTGAGAATGACCTTTCTTGAACACTCTGACCGATGCGACCAGACTCCATGTCACATTACCCTGTCTTGTGTTATACATGGTATTTATGAGTTTTGGAGCATATGTATGTGTGTGCTTATTGTTTATTTCCTATACTAGAATACAAGTTCCATAAACTCAGGGAATCCAGCCTGCTTCACTGCCACTATATTCCCAGTGTCTTGAATATAATAATGTCAGTGTTCAGTTGCATAACTCCATATCCTTCTTATGATTTGCTCTCAAGGGTTTGTACTTTTGGCTCTTTAGCCCCGATATTGACACAGCATCGACTATCATTTAATAGCCAGTCCTAGCGGGCTGTTGACAGTTTGTGAGCCTGCTCTGTTTGAGAAATAAAACCAGATATTTCTTTGAAAAATTGCATCTCTGAGTACCACATGGTTTCCCCAGCCTAACAGGGTAATACTGTGGCATTTTCTCTTTGCTAGTGAAAGCTAGTGGATGTTACATATTTGGGGTCCCGAAATCTCTGATAAATGTCTTGAATTCTGCTCTAAGTCAGGTGAAATAGCACAGATCACTGATTTTGTTCACGGTTCCTAGAGACTGAAGAGCAGCTGAAGCTCACACATAGGCCCCAGGTTTAGAATGCCTGTCCTAGGATTTTCTATTCGCTGGCACATGCAGAGAGGTAGGTGACCCAGCACTGCTTTAAAACCTGCCCAGGAAAGTAACAAAACAGCACTCAGGAAGAAGACCTCTTTGAGCAGGTTGGAAGAGGTTGAATAGAATAGAGTAAAAGGGACAAGGAGGGTGGAGAAGTGAGTGGAAAAGTTTAAGCAAAGTGAAAAGTAAGGGGGCAAGAAAGTAGCGGAAGGAGAAAGATAAAAATCTGTGGGGAGAAGATTCCAGCAACTGTCTCTGGTATTTTTTTGGCTCCTAGCTTTGGATGTGACTCTCTTGGACAATTTTGTGGGTTTTTTTTTCCTATATGAGTAAGGGAATTACAAATACCTAGGGGCCAATTCAAATACAATCTAAAATGTGCATAGATTGGGTTCTGCTTTATGATCTAACATTATAAGGCAATGGATTTCTTTCTAAGGCCATGTGAAGGGTCTTCTCTCTTTGCTCCCATGTCAATTGCTAAAGAAGAGACTGGGGTCTTTGCCCATATTCCTGGAGCTCTATACTTTGGCCCTTATGGAAGATGATGGCATATTCCAGAGAGCTTCTAATAAAGTTTGAAGGAGAATCCTCAGGGTAAGCAAATCTTGACATAGAGGTATACATGGTAAGATGACCATGGACATGTTAAAATAAGGTCAGTTGGAAAATTTGCTAAATTTTGATAATGACTCATATATTCTTAACACACGATTCAATGGGCTTTAGTTATTATTAGTCTGAAAACATAGCATCATTATTAACATCATTAATTCTTTCAACACAAATTTATAAAACACCTATTATAATTAAAGTACTGCTGAGCTATGGAAGGTATGAAAAAGCACTATGTATCCCTTATAACAGCCCGTAACTTATGGGAGCTGTATGAAGAAGTTTCTTTTCACAATCGATTTTTATAAATTTTTTGTTTCTTTGCTTGTTTGAGGTACTAGGAGTTGATCTCGGGATGTTCACACTGAGCTACCTCCTTAGCCCTTTTTATTTTTTTATTTTAAAACCAGGTCTCACTAAGCTGCTAAGTGTCTGTGCTGAACTCTTAAGTTTGACTCCTCCTTTCTCAGCCTCCCAGAATGCTGGGATGATAGGTGTAAAGCACCACGCCATCCAAACATGAGAAGACACTACTTTTTATTCTATCGCGCCTTTGATAGTTTCTGCTTTGACTTCCTTTATTCTGTGTAAAGCATTAAAAATAAGAGTGTTTATGTCCTGCAATCATATGCACAGGACAGTGTGGTCAGCAATGGACCACATATACTGTGCAGTCCCATGAGGTTGTATCGCCTTGTGAGAACGTAGCTGTTTCAGTTTGTGCAAGTGCTCTTCAGCCACATAGCCAGAGAACCACTTCCTGATGCATTTCTCAGGTGCATCCTAGCTGTTTGAGGAAGTCACTTCTGTACTTTATCTAGTAATTCAACTTCTAGGAACCTTGGTGTCTTCACCTACAAATAGGTCATCGTTCAAATTAGATGTTATGTGAAAATTAGGTGGTTATGCACAAGTGCTGAAATACAATCAGCAAATTGCATCAATAGCTATACTTATTATTATATTAATGTCTGTGTATCATTCTCACCCAAGCTGGAAAGAATTCTCCTTGTCCTTCCCGCTCACACAAAATCAATTATCAATTTTGTGTGGCTCCAACTTGAAAATGTTCCTCTTTTTCCATTTCAATTGCCACCTTCCTAATTCATTTTCCTAATTCCATCTTCTCTTCTTACATGATTTGAGCAACCAGATAATTGCTGCCCATTGGATTGGGTAACCAAGTAACTCATCCTGAAACGAACGAACAATGTAGTCCCTCCTCAGTATCCTTAGTACCAGTGCTGCTACTCAGAGTGCACCCAGTTATATCTCTAATAGCACTCTACTGTGTCCAAAGAGATGCCTTGATCTTCTGAACTCCTACTAAATTTCTTAACTCCATCTTCTAGATCCAACTCATCCTTTAGACTCACCTCAAAGCCTACTTCTCTTGACTCTAATTAGGTCGCACCTTGTCTCATCTCCTGTAGTGTGTCTAGAGTATGATATCACTGCTATAACATTTATTTGATACTGAAATATACTTGGGAAATACTATGGAGTCGTAGTTAAAGGCAAAAGAACTGAAATTAAATGGTGGTGATTAAATTAAATTAAAATACAGCAGAGTGTGGTTGTGCTTCCTTATAATCCTGGTACTCTGGAGACTGAGGCAGGAGGGTAGAAATTTCTAGAAGCCAGGCTAGTCTGGGCTATGGAGTCCTAAACTGTCTTCAAAACAAAACAAAACAAAACAACCAAAAAGATTCATCTTGAATAGAATATCTAACCACAGTAAGTGCTGAATAACTATTAGCTGTCCCTAGCCAGGTGCAGTAGTGCACACCTGTACTCTACACTCTGGAGGCTAAAGCAGAAGACTTGGAAGTGTAAACCTAGCACGGGCAACTTAGCCATTTAGTGAGGACTTGCTTCAAAAAATAATGTTTAACTATTTAATAAAATGTACAGAAGCATCTCAGTGAGAAGACACTGAGTTCAACCCCTGTATTGCCAAAACAACAACAACAACAACAACAACAACAACAACAAAAACATAATAAACTCTATTCTTAACAGGAGTATTGTGCACATTTATTTTCCTATTATAATATTCCTAGTTGACAGTGATCTTCTCATATTGGTGGGACCCTTGCACAAATGTTTCCCTAGTGAGTTTTATTTTTTATTTTTGAACTAATTGTTCACAAACTGATTTCTTCTAGGCCTTGTGTTGACTTCATCTTTAAAAAAGCAAGGGATATGCTAACTTGGCTGATTGATATATGATTTGAGAATAGTTTTGTGCACAACATTTGATTAGGGTTGATTAAGGAAACTGTGTAAGTCAGGGTATGTAGGGGAATAAAACAATTGTTATTAACTAATATGACATTGTAGTTACACTTAATACCCTCTACTGCATGCGTTCCTACTAATAAGTGCCAAGTAGCTTGTTAAGAACAGTTCTGAAATGTTTTCCTAGATGCCCTTATCTTGCCAAACTTTTGAATAATGATTGATGAAAAGAGTAAAAAATTATTTGCAGAGCTAAAAGTCCCTGGCTGGATTGCTTTCCATTTTGCAGATTGGTTACAATGAGGTTGACAGAGGACCCACGCATTTTCTTTGGGTACATCACCCACCCGGAAGCGTGGTGGCTACACAAGAGATGTTTCTTTTATATTCCAAAATATGTCAGCCTTTTCCAGAGTGATTAACCTGCTATTTTATCTTATGGGCACTGTGACTGTGTGCCCAGATGGATGGGTGAGCCCTCCTGCCGGCCTGATGAAGCGATTGGAGGCAAATCTGGATCTCATCTGGAGATGCAGTATCAGGCTTTTGCTAAGAGTTTCCTACAGGCTCTCGTCCTGAGACCATTTTATTTATTATTATCATTTATTGCTATTTTTTATTATTTTCAGTCATCCTCTTTGAGTCCAGTACCCTTAAATGTGCTTTCACATTATAGTCGGGCAACGCGAAGCTGCCTGACGCTCACACGGTTCGTACTTTCCCGCTATGCTTGAGGCAAACTGTCTAGTGGAGAGTTCAGGCCTTTGGCGGGAGCCACAGTTGAACTTGAATTCCAGCCTTGACCCTTAGCAGCTATGGATCTGGGCAAATTCTTGAATCTTTCTGACTTTCCTCTCTGTAAAGTGAAAATAATAATTCATCATAATTCACAGACATGTCTTGGGGGATTAAGTAGAATAACTCATGTAAATTACTTTGTGCGTAGTAGGCACTCAATAAATGTCAGTTCATTTCTCCCAGTTAATAATGCTTATTAGAGCATATTAAAAGCTAGACCCAGTCTGTGATAATGCATTCTTTTATTCAGTATTTAAGCCAAATAACTAATCCCCCCCAGGGGAGGAGACATGTTCAATGTATTTATTAAGTTCGTTTGGTGAACTTATTTTCCTTTGGTGAATTTATTTATTAATCTCTTTGTCTTCAGTTTGATTTAGTTTCTTAGCCCATCCTTTAATCTTCATGCCACAAAATGATACAATTTGGTATTTTTTTTCACAATTTGGTATTCTTTTTAACTCTACTATGATTATATTGCTTCTTCTAAAAATTAACTATTATTACCTGTGCCACTTATTGAGAGATCGTTATTAATTATATTAGGAGCTTGGTTATGTTTGTTACTATTTCTTGCTGGCGAGCTTTTGACCTCCACAGTTTCCCTGAATTCTGAGGGTTTAAAACAATCAAGTGATCATTAGCAATGTTAGAGCAAAAAAAGAAGAAAAAAAAAACACCCCACAAAAAACAAAACCAAAAAACAGGGGATGGGCGTAGAGCCCAACACTGTCTATTTTCTTTCGTGTTAATATTGCAGGTTTGCATTTAAGTGGAACCACGTTTTCTTCAAGGACGCAACCTAAGAGAGCCAGCCAGGCAGAAGTGCAAAGTGAGCTGGAACCACGCTACCATTGCACCTTTAAGGACTGGAGACTTGGTATTAGCTCGGCCTCCTTCCTGGCCCACCTCTGAACTCTGATTGACAGGGCTCCGGGAGGGGAGGAGCCGAAGGAGGCCGAGGGGGAGGGGCGGGGAGGGAAGTAGGGGGAGGAGGAGACGGTCTTTTCTCTGATGACCAATCAGAGGAGGGGGCGTGGCCCCGGGAGCCTGCCTCCCTTCTTCTCTTCCCCCCGCCTCCCGGCTTCCCCGCACCCTCCCCCTTCCCTTTTCCCTCTTCCCCCTCCCCTCTCCTCCTTCTCGTCCTCCTCCTCCTCCTTCTTCTCCTCCTCCTCCTCTCAGGCTGTGGTTTTTCTGTATATGTTTCTGGAGTCCTGAGCTTGAGCTAAACAAAAGCAGGAGGCTGACGGGGCTGCTGGAGTTTGCAGAGACACGGAGGAGGAGAGAGCCTGGGCTTTGCCTGCCGCCGCTGCTGGGGGAGATCTGGCTTTTGCAACAGCCCACCCCCTTTGAGATCACTCTGGCCCGGAGTGGGGGTGGGGGGCAGCGGGGGGTGGGGGGGAAAGTTTGTATTGCAATCCCCCTGCCTTGCTCTCCTTTCTCCCGATCAATGCATATTTGCAAAAGGATTAAGCCACAGATTTAAGCGCCGGGAGCCCATTTCTGCCTTGCAAAGGAGATCGGACTGAAAAACCAAAAGCCAGCTCTGATTTCTTTTCGCCAAGTGGGAAGGTGGTTTATTTTTCTTGCTTTTTGGAGTCAACACCCTTCCCCACCAGCCCTCATCCCCACCCTCACCCCGCAACCCCTTCACGCCCCCTCCCCCTCCCCACTCCCCACCCTCCCACCATCCTCCAAAGAGGCAAAGGGAATTTTTTTTCTTCTTCTTCTTTTGGTCTTCTTTTTTTCCCCCTTCCCTGTTTATCCTGAAAAGGATTTGAAGACAGCTTGAAGGATAAAAAGCCTGGTGCTTCCCAGGAGCCGAGCCGAGGAGCAGAAGAGGAAGAGCCGAGGGCTGCCGTAGCCTTTGGAGATGGACGAGCAGCCCAGGCTGATGCATTCCCACGCTGGGGTCGGGATGGCCGGACACCCCGGCCTGTCCCAGCACTTGCAGGATGGGGCCGGAGGGACCGAGGGGGAGGGCGGGAGGAAGCAGGACATTGGAGACATTTTACAGCAAATTATGACCATCACAGACCAGAGTTTGGATGAGGCGCAGGCCAGGTGAGATGGAGGCTTTTCTTTTCCTTTCTTGGATTTTTTGTTTTGGTTTGTTTTGTTTTTTTTCCCTCTTGCAAGGGGAAACAATGGGAACCGAATCACCACAGAGCTTTCTTTTAAAATGTTGTTTCTTTTCCCATTTTGACAAGCAACTACATGGCGGAGGAGTAAAATTTGAAGAAGCGTTGTTATTGAAAGTGTAATCGCCTAGGCTGTGATGTGGCCGTGTACATATTGTGTGTGTGTGTGTGTGTGTGTGTGTGTGTGTGTGTGTGTGTGTGTGAATATAGAGGTACTCTATAGAGCCACACACTGAGCCACGCCGAAAATACTGCCAACTGATCTAAAAGCGGCCCTCGGCACTTTTTACTGCTTTAGAAAAGTGTAAGAGAGGGCAGAATTGTCAAGTTCAGAGTAGCATTCCATGCCTTCTGGTTGAGGGACTTCCTAACATTACCAAATAAAATGTCCCAAGAACTCTTTATTTGCAAATTTTGCTGGTTCTTTAGCTAATTGGCAAGTTTGATTTTCTTTCTTGACTTACCCTCCAAAATTACAAGCTTTTCTCCTTTCTCATCCTAACCAGATCCAAAACAAATCAACAACAACAATCACAAAAACAGGCTATTTCTTTGTCATTAGTTGTCAGCATTCAGAAAATATTTTGCACTCAATTCTGTTTTTAGAATTAAACTAATGGCAAAAAAAAAAAGCAAAGTTAATTTTGCTCTTGGGCACATTTGCTAGTTTCAAGAGACCCAGATTTTTTAGTTTAACTTTATTGTCTCTTAATTTGAATTGGTTTACTAGTCTTCTGTGACACAGGCAGCTATATATGGTCCTTTAAAAAAAAGAATAAGGTGACAAAAATTAAGCATGCCCTTTCTCCATGTTTCTTTCTTGACCACTTAGACTATAACTAAACAGAAAGGAAAGCTTGTGTGGATTTGTGTATTTGAATACTATGGGACACAAAGATGTTCATTAAAGAAACATAATGAAGAAACTAGCTTCCTAACTTAATCCACCACCAGGTGTATAGTTGTGAACTCTGAGATTCTATAGAAAATTCTCTTTCAAAATAAAACAGATTTCGGGGGCAACCCACTACCAGCTAGCCTAAGGCCGAATTTGAAAGAAAGAATTTAAAAAATTTAATGACCACATATGTCTCTACAATTACTCAGCTTTGTTGAATCTTGGAAGTATTTTTTAAATTTGAAAATCTTTTAAACATATATACAAAATTACCTTAAGTGACTCAGTTACATGGAGAAGACATACTATGTAATTTTTTTTTCCCTAAGGGAAATAGAAATTTGAGTTGGGAAAATTAGAGGAAATATTTAAAAGCACGGATGTTGTGAATCACAGTGTGCTTTAGCTGCCAGCACATGCAACATGTAAACTCAAAAGTCCTAAGGTTTACGGGTGCTCTGAAACTTGCAAATGTTAAAAGACTAGAGCTAGTCTATTTTTTTTAAATAGGGAAAAGGTTTTTTAAAATTAATTGGTGTTCTTTTCAAGTTTTATTATCTGATGAAAAGCTAATAACTATAGTAAATGGACAATCTCCCACTGGCAATTTTCCTTTGAATTGGAGCAGATTGCTCTATTATATTATTCCAGAAAAATATACTCCGACATACCAATAAACCGGCTTGCAAACAAGTTTGTGAACTGGTAGGAATCAGTAAGAATAGACACTACTTTTCTGATGGTTAGTCCCTTTCTTTTTTTGGTGAAACTGAAGACTAGCTTCGCTCAGCCGGTCTCTCCCTAAAGCCTAGATGCTGAGAGCTCAGATACAATATTGGGATAGGGAAATTTTCAGTTTTCCCTCTATAATTCCATTTGTGAAACTGTAGAAATGCAGCATTTCTATGTAGCTGTGTGGGAATTTCTGTTTGTATTTGGGCCTATGTGTCTGAATACAATTAGTGAAAACTGTTTTAAAAGAGGAAGGGAAGATAAGATCTTTAAGAATAAAGTCTTTTATCTTTTTTTTTTTCCAACTCCACATGAAAACTGACTAAATTGTGTACCATGTTTTCTTTTTGGTTAAACCATGTAACTACTTTAGCAATACTATACTCTTTTTTCCTTTTCCTAGTCACATCTTTATAAACCTGTATTTGTTGATTCGAAGGTCACACTTACTGTTTTAAATACAATCTCTGTGTTCACTTTGATAATCTTGAATTTTGAATTTATTACTCCCTGTTATACGGTAGATACAGTGTTCTTGTAATCTCTGTTCTTCATGAGGATGTGTTTCTTTCTTTTTTTTTTAACTTTCAAAATGATCAGAAAAGAATTGCATATGTTTTGAGTGCCAGGACTTCTCATTTATCTTCACACATTAATTTCAGTTAGTAAACAGAATCCCCTTAACTAATAGCTGATATGATCAGTACTTTATTTCCAAAGCAGTATCATTCTGCTGAGTGATTCCATAATAAAGTAGAAGGAAAGGTATTGTTTGGGTCCTCAAGTACATTCTAAATACAAACACGCACAGACACCAAAACCAGGTAAATCACTAATCTAAAAGGCACAATTGTATTTATTTTTTCCCCAATGGGTGCAAGGTCCTAATTGTAAATAATTGAATTTCAACACCTGCAAATAAGCGGTGTGTGCACAAGAGGCATAATGTGAACACAGAGAAATGAATTTATTCCCCATATGGGTATGTTTGCCCCCTGGCAATACATTTCCATACTCTTTAACTTGGGGACTGAAATTTTATAAATTGACAGTTCTACTCAGAAGACCTTTCAAGCATCTTGTGTTTATGAGAATACAGGGGCATCTGCGGAATGAATTTGAACACATGGGTGAATTAAATTTGAAAACACACACACACACACACACACACGCACGCACGCACACATACACACACGCACACACACCCTGGCTGAGAGGCAGACAGCTCCTAGGCTGTGGTCGTTGCATAGATTATATAAAACTGCATTTGGCTTTGCTGCATTCATTGTCCTTTATAAGATTATTGGTTTAAGAATTCCATGTTGATTAAACTATTATTAAAAAAACACCCTCTCCCTAAATGGGCATAATTTAGGTTAGTTCTGTTCTTGACTTAAACCCCTACTCTCTCACTGATAATTAACATCATTTCTTTCTTTATGGCAGAACTTTGTATATTAAGTCATAAAAACAATTGAAGTGTGCCACAGAGTTATGCTCAGACCGTAATTTTGCCTAAATGTTCAGATTTTTCCCTTTTAAATTATTGGTCATTCAATCTTGAGAATCCACCTAAGCTTTCATGTTGTTGTTTTTTCTTACAGAAAACATGCTCTAAACTGCCACAGAATGAAGCCTGCCTTGTTTAATGTGTTGTGTGAAATCAAAGAAAAAACAGGTAGGAATGAAAATCCAACATTTTGACATTTTCTTTGGCCAACTAAATCTTTAACCAGCAATCGTGGGCCTCTAATTTAAATATAAAATTTCAGAGTAAAAGTACAACCAGGGTTGTGCGTCTACTTCTAATAGGATAACCTAGTCCTGCTTTCTTTAAAAGAAAACCATTAGTTTCTTGGCAGTTATTTTTAAGCATTATAGATTTATTTTCCTTAACTCTATTCTCAGTCTTTTTTGAAACTGCAGTTTAAAATATAGGTTCTAAAGGGAAATTTATGAATGGTGTATCTTTGTGGGGAAATATGAAAGTAAAAGTCTGTTTCCCAAAGTAATATATTTTGGCTCATAATTAAAATCTTATCTTTTTGGTGTTGTATAGAGGGGCCTAACTGTTTAAGTTTCTTTTTCTTTCTCTCTTGTTCTTTCTCCTATTTAAACAGCAGACTAGAGGTTCTTAAAGGAAACTGTCGTCAAATAACCTTTGTGGAAAGCACTCTACATTAGGTTATCGGTATTTGAATGGCCTGTGATTTTATAGCAAGGAGAATTGTTAGGTTTAGTAGAGCATACTACCTTGCGATCACTCACTCTCTTATTTTCTACTTTCTAAACCTCATATCATGGACTAACACACTTATAACACATCCCAGGAGAGCATTTAAATTTTAAAGCAACAATTAAAAAATAGCAGTCATCAATCAGAGGTGTTCTTAAACAACAGATGCTCAGGGAAGGACATTTAGCAACATCCTCTTGTTTGTTTATTTTAATCCTTCATTTTCCAAAGTGGGTAAATCTCTCTGCTGTAAGAAGAAAGAGTGGAGGAGGAGGCCATCTGAAACCAGAGCGTAAAGATGAGGGACACGGGGGTGGCTACAGAAAGCGGGAGCTTCTTCTGGGCTCTGACTTCCCTGCTCGCTTTAAAGCCCAGTACAAAGTACCTGACGTCCTGTTTATTTATTTATTTATTTATTTATTTATTTATTTATTACAACAAGGAGTGTAACAGTCAATAATTCATATCTAAACCATATAAGCAAGGGCATGACATGAATGAAAGTGACAATAAATATGATTGCATGCCCGGTTGATATACATTGATAGTTACACATAAAAATGGAAGGGGGGGGTGCACTGAGGCTGGCTTTCTCTTTTCGAGCTCTCCATGTTATACCTTTAAAAAAAATAAATAGTTTCAAGATGCGACTGTTGATTGAATATGTAATTACTTGGGTCTTCAAATGTCTATAATATTAGTAAGCAGGTCTTTTGTTGTCTGTGATTGGTGTTGTGCTAACATCCTAGACAAAGCACCTGAAAAGTGATGTTCAGGCCTTTGAATCTTCCCCATGGCTTTGCCAAAGACTTCTCTTATTGCCAACGTGAAAATTGCGTTATTTTAGCTGTGAGACACCTTTTAAGACATTTGTGGATTTTGCAAATAAATATCAAAAGAGCTTTTTTTTCCCCCAGCGTGTCACACTTTCTAGATATTTTTCTTCTCCTAGCCCAGAATAAGGAAACTTAACTATGTGTACGTATATATATATTTTTTTTCATTTCTCCTCTTTTTGTCCTCCTTTTTTTCTCCTTTGATCTCTGATGTGTATTTACTTTGCATATTTGCTTGAATTTGTTGAAATTTGTTTTTGAGTATGCCATCCTGCTGGTTTTAGTTCATAAAATGTAAGATCAAGACGTAAAAGCCTGTGTAATAATACAGGCAGAGGAGAGTTTTATTTTTGAAGACGTTTTATTAGGTTTTTATTAAAAGGAAGACAGTGAGGGCATATAGTGTACATTGTGGCCAGCGTATGTACTCCTAGTTTCCAAATTAAAACCTACTGAGGCAGTAGGTCAAAGTGGGTGGGTATGAGCAGAAAACCAGTTCAGGTGTTGCTTGGAGTTTGCTGTGTGTTAATATCGGCCAAAGTCTGGTGACAGGAAAACTTATGTTGGTCAAAATATTGTTCTCAGTGTGTCATTCTCTAGTTAGGATACATATTGTGCTTTTTGAAAAACTTCTGTCAGCACATTTAATATGTGGTGACTTCTTGAGTATCCAAGATAAGCTTGTGTGTCATCTCTAGAATTATATATTTTTCAGAAGAGTTTATGAAATAATGTCAATGGAATGTATAAGTATCATTGATTCCTGTGTTGAGAGAAAATACACAGTTTTGGACTAAGATGACACCTTTGGGTGAAAGTTAAACAAATAAACCCTCCCTCTTATTTTTCAACCTGAGTGCTAGAAGGATTGAGGGAAGAAACCAGGGGTCAACTATGGTATGTTGAAAAGAACACTTTGATTCTAAAGCACAATAACTTTGTTACTCAGAATCTGTGCCTTCTACTTCTGACCAACATACCTTCCATTGTGATGGATGCATTGGAGTAATATATAAAGTGTCTGTTAACTTGGACGAGCATTTTGGGGTTGTGTTCTTCTATTTTTCTTGTTCACTCATCTCCATGTACAGAGCTAGTGAAAAGAACCCTTGAGTGATCAGTTCATAAATATTTCCTTCTTGTTTTGGGACATTTCTTATTGTTCCTTTCCAGCTCTTGGCCCTTAACCAGTGTGTAAGCAGCTACCTGAAGTGCTGTAGAAGGTACTTGACTTTGGGAGGCCTTTGTTTGTGTTCTAAGGAGAAGGTTCACACTTTTGCTCACCAAGTAGAACTCTGGAGAGGTCCTTGGTAACTGCATTCATTCAACTGCTTTTGCTTTTTTTTGGCTTTGTTAAGGATTTTAGTTGGAGGACTCAGAACTAAACAGGAAAACTATCTCAGTTGTCTCATCAACCTTTTGTAGCTTTGAAAAACACACACATGTGCATAATACCCAAAGTAGGGAGTGCATCTGAATTACAGTTGATTGATTGGTATTTAAGTCAGAAATTGTTGTCAGAATATTAAAAATGAAGAAAAAAACTTGTGTGTGCTGGCTTCAGAATGTGATGTTTTATTTTCATAATTTTTGCTCTTTGAAAATGAACGAGAAGATAGAATACCAGGAAAATGCTCAGGTGGCAAGTTTTAGACAACAGCAAGAAAAAAAATTGTTTAAACATAGAGCAATGTATGTTTTAGATGTGGCTTTTATCTGTACGTTCAGCCTAGGAACATACGCACTTAATGTAAGAGTTCAAACCATTTATTTTCTTTCTTTCTCTCTGTCCTTCCTTACTTCTTTTCTTCCTTCCTTCCGGAACCATTTCTTGTCTTCTGACATCTCAGCAATAGGCTAATAGGCATATTGCATATGCATATATGTGGTAGCTACTGAGTTTCATGGGGTAGAAGAGAAAGGAGAAAGTCAAAAATTGCATTTCTGAAAAAGACTCAATATATTTTAAAGTATTTCTTGAATTTTTTTGTTCTATGTCAAAATCATGCAGCTTTCAAAATTAGAAGAAGGTAAAAAATTAGGTGCCATTTACTGAGGAGAATATTTATAGATAACAATGAATAGTTGCAATTGTTGTGAGTAGTTTTCAATTTTAGAATGTAATAGCTATATATGGCACTGTTCAGCCAATTTTCCTCTGCACATAATCTGCACTGAAGTTAAATCAAATCATTGGAGGAGGTTAAAATTTATTTTTTACTTCCATAACACCCTTTTGTTCTCTCTCCCCTTCTCACTGTGTTCAATTAGCAGCCCCATCACAGAACTGCAGGGTATATTTTTAAGTCTACTACTGTATTTCTTTTTTGACAGTCTCCCTTATTATTCCTGCCCCTTCTTTTCATATAGCGATTCCATTATGGGGCTTCTACTCTCCACTCTTAAAGCTTTACAGAATAATTTTTGTGTTTGTGTGTCTAAGTTTATATATACGGGTTGGGAGCTCACATTGGAAGAGTGCTGTGTATTACAGGAATATAATTCTGGTGACATGAGTCCTGCAGCACAACAGGACTGAAATAACTTCAGACAGGGTAGAGCAGCTTCTAATTATATTTCTTTCAGAGTAGAGGCAGGAGTGATTTTTTTTTTTTTTTGAAGCTCATCTATAGCAGACAGATGCAAAAACTTATCTTGCTGATAGAATTCAAGAGTTTGGTCCTTGTTGGTTTTTTTCCTCCCTTCTTTCCTTCCCTTTCTTTTTTATTCTTACTCTTCTTTTCTATGTGAGGTACTTAGGAGAGGAAAGAGACTCTCATGAGGGGAGGATACAAGTTAGTTTCGTCTTCAGGCAGGCCGAGCGGTAAAGCAGAAGCGATGTGCTTAGACTCTCAGGGTTCTGGGATATGAGGTATGGACTGCTAACACTTCTCCGAGGGTAAGAGAGGGTGAATTTGTGCCATGCTGTGCCTTCTCTCCACGAACTTTTGTTCACTCCACTTGAAAAGTGGGGAGAATGGAGCACAGAGGGAGCCATTTGGTCGTCTGGCTCCCAGAAGGAGATTTTTGGAAACGTGCTGTCGTTTGTTCTAACCATAGGGGTGTCTGTAGCGCTTGCATATGAGAGCAGTTAAGCTTTCAGTGCGACTGGAAGAGGCTCTGCGAGAGGGGAGATGCGTGAGACCCAGAGCCACCCCGGGAGCTGGGAGACCCGGGTGTGACCTCCCAGGTGGCCCTGGGCTGTGCCTGGGGGCGGGGCCGTGCTTGTCTGCAGCGTTTAGCTCCTTGCTGGGGCCAGGCCGGTTCACCTGCGCCTGCCCTGCCTTGTGTGGACACCAGGAACTTTTACAGAAATGCCCCCAAGCAAGCAAACAAACCAAAACCTAGGTATCAAGCAGACGTAAATAGGAAAGTATCTTGATTTTTATTTTAAAGCATAACCATGACTTCTTTTGAGATAGTTTACTTATGGGGTATAGGAAAGTTTATCTTTAATTTTGGTTTCAAATATCCTTTGGAGGGAAGCTGTTACCTTTCAGTTTGAACTTGGTGAGGTAGATGTAAATATACCCTGATTGCTTTTTCTTCTCTCTTTTTTCCTCTCTACCTTCCTTCCTTTTTTCTTTCCTTCCTTCCACCCACCCGACCTTCCTTCCTTCCTTCCTTCCTTCCTTCCTTCCTTCCTTCCTTCCTTCCTTCTTCCTTGAATTCACCCAAAGCTCCCTGTGTTACAGGCGCTATCTGAGGTCTAAGCTGCAGTTCTTACTCATTTTCATATGATCTGGACAAGCACTCCATTCATTTGTGTTGCTATATTAACCTGGGCTAGAAGAATAAAATCGTTCTTGCCTCTTATCTGAGATAGATTTAAGGGATGCAGTAATTGATGAATAAAGTAAATGGGAGGATTAATGATATGTTTGTGAAGTGCTTTGATCTCCCTGGGCTGTATAAATAAAATGTGCCGTATTTTCCATAATAAATTGTCTCAAAACTCCTGTTCTACTCCATTTCACTATCATTATATTAACACTTTCAGGCCAAAGAAACATATGTGTGCTGATCTGTGATGAAGGGGTGGGATGGTCAGTCGTCTTTCCTGAGGGACATTCTGGGCATCATTGTCCTATCTGCATCATGGAGATATGGCTTTTCAGAACTTTGGCAGAGTGATTCCCAGGGAAGAAAAAAAAAGCAGAGGTATAGATTGTCACAGGATTATAAAACTCATCTCTTACTATGGCAGCATAAGGTCACTAGTGACTTACCAGAAGGTTTTCTTAATTCTGACAGCTCTCTTTCAATCCTGGAGTTATTAGTAGAAATTAAGATTGCAATGGCTGACCAGGAATGGTAGTATGTGCCTGTAATCTTGGCACTTTGGGAGGCTGAGGCAGGAAGACTGCAAGGTGGAGCCCAACCTTTAGTGAGACTGATGTAGCTCAGTGGGAAGACCTGGCTTCAGAAAGAAAATTACATTGCTGAGAAAACTCATCCTTTTAGGGGTTACCCTGCACTTGCACCTCATCTTCTCTGAAACCTTTATTGTTAAGGGGATAGATGATGTGCCTCCCCACATACTGACCTACCACTAAGAAGTGCTAAAAATGAAAAGCAAATTGCTTAATTTTTGTTGTTGTTGTTGTCTTTTTGAGACAGGGTTTCATTATGAAGTTTAGGCTGGCCTTGAATTCATGCTATAGCCCAGGCTGGCCTTGAACTCACAATAATCCTCCTGCTTTGGCCTCCCAAGTGCGGGGGATTAAATAATTTTAGAAGAAACAATCCTAGCAGGACATGGTCCTTAAAGCCAGACTCTAATTTTCTAATCCAGATCTGCAAAATCTCAGCTGTGCGACTTTATTCAAGTTCCTAAACCTTTCTGAGCTTCATTCTCCTTATTTGTAAAATGGGGATCGTAGTGATCCCTCTTTTAAAGAGTTGTTGTGAGGAGTAAATGAGGTAATGTATGTAAATTACAGTGCCTGACAGAAACACTCAAGGACTGTTAGCTTTTATTATTTCTGTCCTTGTTTTCTTACATGAAAAAGACGCTTACACCAGATGGTCCCCAAAGACTGAGCCAGTTCCAAGTGTCTGGGATTCTATGACGAAAAGAGACAAAACTTGCTGAATTTAAAATTTGCTTTCTTTTGTTTCTCTTGCTATTCTCTTCAAGTGAGAATGAACTATATCTGGCCAGAAGGCTGGGGGTGGGGAGAAGAGGGAGAAAGAGAGTGGGGAGGAGTTAGGGTTTTAATTATCTACAAACAGGACAGCGACCACCTAAACAGTCAGACATTTGGAATGGCGTTTTCTTCGCATGGGCAACTACAGACATTGTGTAATTTCAGTTACATATTTTCTCTCTGAGAGCACCGAGGTCCAGCCATCCATTCTGCAAGGTTTCAAAGCAGGATGGGTAGCCTAAAGTCAACTGATGGCAGTCTGACTTTATCCCACCTTCCTGAACTGTTCCTTATTTAGGAGCAATATTATCATTGCATAGGGAGAAGCTTGATACATAGCATTTTTTTATAGCTTTTTTAGGTATATTTTTTACATCATGAAATTCATTTAAAAAAGGACAGGATGGGTGGCAGGGCATGGTGGCTCACTCCTGCGATTGCAGCCTGCAGAAGCTGATGTAGGAGATCACAAGGTAGAGCCCAGCCTAGGAGGTTTAATAATTTAATGAGACCTTATCTCAAAACAAAAACATAAAAAGGGCTGGGGATGGTAACTCAGTGTGATGACTCTGGGTTCAATGCCCAGTATCATCCCTTCTACAAAAAAGAAAGTAAAAATACTATTCAGTGGATTGTACTATATTTACAGAGTCGTGGACACATCGCCACAGTTTAATATTGTTAGAACAATATTCTCTCCCTTCCCATTTTAAACCCAGTACCTCTTTCCGGTCACCAATCTGTCCGTATTTTACCCACTCCCCTGCTTCGCCTCTGATAACCACTGGTCTGTGCTCTATCTCAATGCATTTTTGCCTATTCTAGATATTTCACATAAATAGAATCATATAATGTTGGTGTTTTTGACTAGGTTTGTCTATTTAGCCCATTTTCAAGGCTCACTCATGCTCTGACCTGCATATGACAACACTGCATATCTTTATGTCTAGGTAATATTCCATTGTATGGGTATACCACAATTTGTTTATCCATTTATTAGTTGATGGGTGCGTAGGTTGTTTTTACTTTTCGGCTGCTATAAATTATGTCCCTGTGAATATCTGCATGCAGGTTTTGGTGTATGGAAATGTTTTCTCTGGATACAGGAGTGGCATTGCTGGGTCCTAAGGTAATTCTGTTTAGATTTTGAGGAACTGTCAAGTTGGTTTGCAGACTGACTGCAGTAGCTTTGTCCTTTTTTTAAAAAACCGCTTTATTGAGATATAATTGATATATAAAACAAGCAAACAAAAGCTGCACAGTGTGTATAACTTGATGAGTTCAGTGGGTATATTCTAGAGTCATATTGTAAAAATGACAGCAAGTTTTGTTTTCAGCTGTCCCCAACATTACATTTTTCTATCTCTTTCTCTAGTCAGTGACCTCTCCTTTCCAAGCTGAGGACTCTGCTCTGCTTTTTTTGTTCCTATGTCAGTACTTACTCTGCAAAGAAATATTTTGGAGCTTTTTTATTGGACTTGAAGTATGCATGATCAGAGTTTTTGCGAAACTTCTCCTAGAAAAATTTGCATTGCAAAGAGGAAAAGCTAAGCCAAAGGAATGAATTTCTAGAAGTAGAATTTCAGGAGTTTGGTTCCTAGAGAGAAAGACACTTTCAAAAAAGAAAGAGAGAGTTGTGAAGAGCAATTCTGTATGTTCTGTATGTTGTTTGACATGGAGTTGAACCAACCCAGGTCACATCTTGTTATAAATTGGTTGTTATAAGTAAGTTGTTATAAATTGGATTTAGCAGGGCATTAGTATCCTCATCAGCACAGTGACAATAACTATACCTACTATGTGGGGTTGCTTCAAAGACTAAACAGGATGATAGTATAAAGTACATAATTCAATGAGCGTGGTCTACTTGTGGCAGCTACTGAACTGGCTACTTCTCCCGTCAGTTTGACCCTGTCTCTTCTGGTTGGATCCTCTACCAGCCATGGCCAGGCATTCTGGTGCAAAGGCTTGCCAGCCCTGCTCTTGTGTGAAGTCCTTGTTTATACGACAGAACAGTTAAGTCTTGGGCACCTCAAGACTCCTACACACTCCTTCCCCAGCTTCAGGAGAGAATTTCATAGCACAGTGGTGTTCTATAAGCACACACATGACTTTCAAATGCAATGATGTTACTTTTCTCCTAGCTCCACCTAAAGAAAAAAGTAGAAAGAAGCATGGAGAATTAATTATTTCACTATAGATGTTACTTAAGCCAAATAAAGCTAAAGAGCTAGCTCAACATGTGATTTACATGAACTTTTTAAATGAGATTCTTGGTATTCTTTTGGCATGAAGGCTTTGGAGTCCAGTGTGTCTACGTGCACATCACATCTTGATTCGGACACTTGTATTTAAGGTGCTCCGTGAACTCCTGTGGCCAGTCTCTACCTTACTGCATAGCACAGCACAACTGAATGGTGGTACTGCCACGAATTTTTGTTTTGTTCCTTTTCTGGCATCCTCTTAGTACTCTCAGGAAGACACATGGTTGTTCCCTACTCAAACTTGTTCTGGTAGATCTGTACCAATGAAAATTGGTTCCTGATGAGTGGCCAGGCTCCAGAATAATGCCTCTCAGAGGTATCTCACTCTGGCAGAGACCTTTCACTGTACTCTTCTCAGGTCACCACTGGGAGCCAGGATGGAGCTGTTTCCCTATGCTGCCTTCTGCCTTTTTAAATTTCTTTCTAACCATAACTGCTCATTTGGTGCTTTGTTTCTTTCTCCTTAACAAAGGCTGAAATATTCCCTAAAATTGACTGAGTGGGCTGAAGCAACCACTTTACTTCTCCAGGTAAAACACAGTGGGACAAGAACAGAGGGATCCATGGGGTGACAAAAGTTTGGAGCTGTGCCTGAGGCCAACAGCTCCCATGCCTGGTGTTTCCAGAACAATATTTAGCCTCTTGATCTCAGGTTTCCACATCCATGGGATGGGGGGCTGGGGAGAGCCTCTGATGTGATGCCACATTCTGTGATTGCCTGCCCAGACTTTGGTTCCTAAGAGGGAAGGCAGGTTGAGCGTTTATAAAAGAAAATTCTTTTTCATTGTTATGGCAGTTCTAATTAATCCTACGAATCCCTACATCTTTTCTAGACAGCCACATAAAACTGGTTATGGTGGTGCTAAAGATACTTCCATCAATCAAGTCGAATTGGAGAGGGCAAACTGGGAGGGAAAATATTAGTGGAATTTGAAAGATGTTTATTATTGAAGCATTTGGCATCTCACCTACAAGGCCAGTTAGAGGCCAGTCTTAGTGTAATCCACCTTGTTGACTTTATCACTGAATACAAGTAACATTTCCTTACTATGTATTTATAGTGTTCGGATTGTAGATTGGAAATCTGTAGCATATGCAAAGATTTATGATTACAGGAAGTGTAATACCCCTTTTCAATTCATATGGTGGAGCCCAGGAAGTTAGGCAGTTTAGGGTTTAGTTTTCACCTCGGAGCCCCAAAGAGTTTTGCCTCAGTTGAAATATGGAAATAATTTGCTTTCCATTTCCTTGTCAGTGAGATTTCTGAAAACTTGAAATGAAGATATTTAGGAAGATGCTTGATTTTGCCTAAGAAAGTGCTCAGGAAGTGTGAGAGAAAACACTTGCCTTTTTATTGTTGTTTGTTTTTGAGACAGCTTCTCACTGAGTAGCACGAGACCCCAGTACTAACTTGCCACAGTTCCCCAGGCTGACCCAGACTCACCTTTTACCTTGCCTCAGCTTCAGGAGTGCTGAGATGACTGGCATGGACCACCCTGCCTTGCCTAATTGTCTTGCTTTGAGTCTGGTTGAATCTGCCTGGAATGAATTTACCCAATGGTCTGCTGGTAGAGGAGAGAGAAAGAAAGAGAGAGGGCCTGAGAGGAGAGAGAGAGAGAGACAGAGACAGAGACAGAGACAGAGAGGCAGACCACCCCACCACCACTACCACCACCAGGGCCTTCAGGTGATTTGGGATTTTAAGTGTGGTCATAATCAGAGAATCCTTATAGTTACCATTGTTAATAGAACTGAAACTTTGCATTTATCTTTTGTCCCTAACAAAGAAAGTCTCCCGGAGACTAATGGTGAGCCCAGCCTCCATCCATTCAGAAAGCCACTCGGTGGATGTGAGAGTGGAGATGTTAATTCCCCTGCACAATTTGCATGCAGGGGCTCCAGGGCCGAGAGCACCCTGCTTACATTAATAAACATTTAAAAACAAAGAACGGGCAACACCCGCACAGCCCTCCTTTGTGTGGCCCGCTTACCGGGGTGCCTGTAATCCCTCACCCCAAGCCAGAAACGCGGGGCGGGGCGGGTAGCGGGGTGGGGTGGGGATGTGCGCCCTACACCGAGTATAAAGCCCTGAGAAGTAACTGCGTCGTGTGAGGAATAAATTAAACCAGCTCCATCCTGAGGCCAATTAAAGGGGAAAAGGGGAGGCGGGGGAGAGAAAGGACAAAACCCAACATCAACAGCACAACCCAGAGATGCGGAGCGCGTTCGCTGGACTGGGTAGCATGCAGGAGTCAGAGTTGTCTAGCAGGCTTTTAAAGGGGCTGCATCCCAAAATAAAACTTTCAAAGTGAGAAACACGGGAGGACTTTGGTGGCGAGCCACGCGGCCTTGTGCAAAGAGGAGCGGCCCCCTTGGGCGGAATTATGCTGGGAGCCAGGTCCGGATCTCGGAGCGGGAGCTGGCACAGTTAGCGCCGCGGTGCAGGCGGGGGCTCGGGGCGCGAGGCCGGGTGCAGGTCTGCCGAGCGCTGGGGGCTCAGATGCCGGCGGCCCGGCCTCGGCTCGCTCTGCGCTGCACCCCGCGCTCCGCTGCGCGCTCCGCAGCCTGCGCGGCCTCCAGTCCCTGCGCAGGCCCGCGTGGGAGCCGGACCCCGAGGTTGTCGCTTGGTGTGCGTCCCCGTCATTTCCCTTCACGCGCTGGGACGCACTGGTTCCCTCGGAAGACCTGGCGGCCCGAGGACCCCCGCTGACCTGCCTCTCCTTCCCGAGAGAGCACCGTCACCCCCAGGGACGACACCCCAGCCGGAGCCTTGCTTCCCTTAGCCGCTGTCCCTCCGGACTTGGGCTCTGCACTGCAGCGTGCGAGCCTCCCAGGCAGGGGCCTGCTGGCGATCTGTCCTCAGAAACAGGGCCCAGGTCTGTCCAGGCGGCCCGCCCCTCAGAGATTCGGTGTTATTTTCCATATGCAGTGTGCCCCAGTTGTGCAGACATCGCTGGGGGTCGTTTGGCATGCAAAAGTGGAATTCAGGAGGCTAAGTTTGAGCACGTGTGCGGATTTGTGTGCGTGTGCGGATTTGTGTGCGTGTGCGAGAGTGTGTGTGTGTGTGTGTGTGTGTTTGCACTCACAAGCACGCGGGTTAATTTTGCAGCACCTTTTTTAGTTGGCCCGTGGTGGTGTTTCCGTTCTGTCCAATAAATATGCCAGTTGTTGCTTTGGGTACTGAAATGGATTAAATAATATGAAGTTTCTGCGGAAACTCTCTCTCCTCCTGTATCTCAGCCCCTATAGAGACTACGTCATCTTCGCCTGGGGAGATTTTTAATCGGAAGAACCTTGATGTACTTTAAACAGCTTTGACCTTTGTTTTTGTTAGGCTTGGTCTGATTTCTTGAACACTTGAAGGTTAGGGCCTTCTAACATACCTAGCGTCTTGCATGGCGGCTGGCCTTGTTTTTTGAGGAATTGTGTACAGGGGCCTCCAAACAGCCTGAGTTTTGCTGTCTTCAAAATGGGGAGCCTTGACTTTGCTCGTTACCCCCCACCCCTGCGGAGTCTCCTGGAGCCGGGCAGGAAGGGGTTGTTTTCAGGCTCCTGCCTAAACCACGTTACTGTATTTTTCTTCTTAGAAAGTCACACTAGCAAAGGTGTTCTTGATGTGTGATTATTATTCTCAAATGGATTCGTGTACTTCCCTGGGATTGCTCTGTTCTAACCTGGCAGGACCACCACTAGCACAATCCACCTTCCAGAAACTCCCTGTTGAATGGATGTGCGAGAACCAGAAGGCAAGAAGGTCGAATTTCCTTATTCCTTGGAAAATCTATGAATGTATTCCCTCTATAAATTTCCACCAGCCCAGTCTCTGACACACCAGGCCCATCTTTAACTTCACAAGGATAAATTTCTGATTCCAGGAACTCTGAGGGAGAGGATGGAAGGGGTGTTATGGAGGTTGACAGTTTACATGTCTGACGAATATGGATGCTGCAGCTAAAAATAAGGGTAGCATTGATAATAGCATTAGTGCATATAATAAAGAAAGGAAATAATTGCTTTCCTCTGCTCCTGGTTTGCACCCTTACCCTTTCACTCATCTACTGCACGGACTCCTTCCCTTCTATTGACTCAGGCTGGGATGTTATGGAGCAGCTCTCTAGTGGCTTTCATTTGGGCATAAGTATGCAAAGACTGGTTGTCTTGTCAAGATCCTTTTAGAATAAATGTCCTAGCCCATAATGTCACCTCCTGAAATTTTCCCTTCTTTTTTTGGTATCTGGGATCGAACTCACAACCTCATATTTTCCCCTTCTTAAGTGAAAGTCATGGAAGCTTAATTGTTTTTAAGTAAGTTTCATCAAACAGTTTTGAGCATCATCTGTTTGGGAGATGTTTGGGAAAACTCTGACCATAGGTATGCACAATAGTGAAACGATTACAAAGGAGTCTCTGTCCAGTTGGGTTAATTTTTTCATCTTGGAAACATTTTTGTTTTAAGTCGCCTGCGTTTTTGTTTTATGAGACTGAAAAATCTGTATTCCATTTTGGTGTGATCAATGCTTTAATCATTAGAAAATATTAGCAGTATTTGTGCAACTCCTGTGTATGACACATTATGAAAGGGAAGGAGGGACACAAGTGTGTGTATGTCTCGGACCTAACCCTCAAGGAGCTTTACCATCCAAATAAGGAGCCTGAGTCATGGTCACTGTCACTGTGACACGGGGAGCTGACTCCGTGCTCTCACATGCTCTCACAGTCTGTCCCTGTCCCTATGACAGGAGTGTGGCAATGAAGGTCATTCTGAGTCAAAGTTCACTGCCACAGGGATGACTCATGCAAAAGCCTGCTTGCTTTCAATCAAAGGGCTCCAGTTTTATAGTGAGGTAGCTGGAGAAACATTCTGTGTTTGTCTTCCTGTATTTAGCTGATTCTTTTTGGCCTCTCTACTTTCACACTCTTTTGTTGCCTCCCTATAGGGAGGGACCTGCCCGGCCTCTCTATCTCTCTCCCAGGTTGCTATTTGCTAAACTTGTGACTTGAGACCACTTGGCATTTCCCTGGGCTGGCTGGAATTTACTACCCGCTGAATAGGCTTTCTGTGACATTTGCTCACCTGGGCAGCTTAAGCTACTGGTCTGCGCCTGCCTGAGAGGAAGTTGAAATTTACCTCTGTGCTCCAGGGTTCTTGCTGGCACCAGACAGTAATGCTTTCTAGAAGCTGGAATTAATTTTTATCATGGTGCCCATATTTAGTTATATATATATATGTATATATATATATATATATATGTATTTATTATGTATTCAATAAATGCATGTAGACAATTTGTACATTATCTGTCATTCTCTAGTCATTATTTTACAAATTAAATTTTCATGCTTAGCTTCATCTTTCACATTCATACCCTCCCCTTCCACCGAAACCTTGTTTCTTCTTCCTCCCCTCCCTGCTGGTAGACGATGCTGGTTAACTTCATGCTCTTGGAGGGCCAGTGCCTTTAGACCGCCTGTCTCCTTAGGGTTTACGACACTGTGGCTGACGGCTTTCTTACTGGGGCCTGCTCTGCCTTCTGCTGCTAAGGAAATAGCTGCTTGTCTCTTTAGATCAAACTGGTCCGGGAGCCTGTTCAGTCCAGTTCCTGGGACAGGCCAGCCCTGGAGGCTTCTCTGGCTCTCAGAACACACAGACTCACAGTCTGTCTGTCCTGGCTGTCAGCCGAGGAAGGGAAACAGGCAGTGTAAATGGTGAAGATGTTGCTTTGTACTTTGAGTCTTCCAAGCAACTAAAGGGGAGAGTGCTCTGGGCCCCAGGCTGGGAGGAGGCGGGGGTCAGCCCTGAAAAGACCCAAGCAGAAGTGATGTCCTCCCTTCCCTGTGTGGCTGAGAACTCTCCTGTCCACAGCTATAGACAGGTAGTGCACACAAAAAAATACGCTCACTTAATACAGAGCTAGAAACAATACTCCCTGTGTATACCTGCTGCTGTTCCTCCAGTTTTAAGATCAGGAAACCTGGATGCAGAGTTTAATGAAAATGTCTAATTAAGAGACTGGACTGGGACAGATTTCACTCAGGAAGTTTTACCAAGTGTAGATTTTTCTACAAAAATAATTCATTCGCATTGAGTGACAGCCCTTTTGATTATAATTATTTCAAGAAAATCCAGGGGAATCCTACTCAGTTGTCCAAATAACGAATCATTTGGCTTTCTACTCTTCTTTGGCCCTGTTCTTCAGTGGAGAAATTTAATTATCCCTTGGCTGTGGTTGTCTGCAAAATGTAAGCAAAAGAGGACTAGTTCAGCTTAGAATCTACCTACTTTCTCACAGGCTGTGAGCATAGTTGATTTTTATTATAACTGGCTAAAAGCGTGACCATTCTTTCGTGTGTGTCACCCTGGCTGGCTCCTTCTCAGAAACCTGGCCTTGGGTGTTTTGAGAGGGCCCTAATGCTGGGCTTGGTCTTGTTCTCACCCACTCTTCCTCCTGTGCTTGTTGTACACCTCCCTGGGCAGCCAGACTCAGAGCCCTGGGCCAGGGGACTCAGCATGGCACAAGTGGAAGCCTTCACCCTGAGACCGGATGATCTCATCTCTCCGGATGAAGTCTCTGGTCAGAGTAGCTCACTGAGCACTTGCTCCTTTGCAGAAGTGAGTGTGCTCAGTTTGGAGGGCACCTGTCTCCAGGGAGCAGGCTGGATTCAGGAGCAGCCAGGGGTATAGTACCTGGGTGCAGGTGGCCCACTGATGATATACCACCCGCAAGGCTTCTCCCTGTCATTTTGCGTCAGATATTGGAAGAGAATAAAACAGCAATAATAATAGTAATAAAAGAGATAATAATTGTTATAATCAAAGGCACCCATGAATAAATCTATTATTTACAAAACAGTATATTTGGAAAATCTTAAAGAAAATTTCACAGGAGTAAAAGCAATAAATTCACTTTGAATCAGACCACCATAACTCAAAATCTAGTTTCAATTTTTTGTTTTCCCCGTGTTGATACTTTTTCACTGTCATTTTCCTTATGGCTGTTTGACTTTTCCATTTCTTGGAGATGATTACATGCTCAGGGTTGAAGCTCCCTTCTGCTTATGGGCAGAGAACCATGTATGTATCTTATTTGTTTATTTATTGCTCATCTAACTTCAAAGAGGAATTCAAGCAACATCCTAAAACTGTGCAAGTGATATAGGGAGATTTACTAAATAAATGAGAAAAATAAGATAGAGCAATGAAATAAAATGCAAGTGAATGTAAATAATTAAAGCTGTGTGCCTAAGACCCTATTGCATGACAGACTTCCCAGCCCATTTGCTAATAAGGAAAGGGGTACCTGTTTCTTTATGTCATTTTAGTCTACCCAGGGTTTTGTTCATTGTAGGTCCTGGAGAAGTTGGTTGCATTTAGAATTGAAAACAAACAAGTTATTTAGGGGAAGCAGAATTTTCTTTTTCCTTTGGGATTGAGCCTCATGCAAGATTTCTTCCATATGCCCTTATAAGATGCTAAACGAAGTAATGGGCATTTTCCTTAAGAATATGAAAAATTAATTTTTCATATTCTTAAGGAATGTGAAAGCTATGTGTTTCATCATAGCTTCTTACATAATACCTCCAGCACTCACCAGATGTTATTAGAATTATAAGTTTATCACCAAAATTCCCTCATTAAATTACTAATTTCTTGATCATAACTTTTGGAATTTGTATACTCAGCATACAGCAGGTGCTCAATTAGTGCTTTTTGAATTGCAACAGTATTTTATCAGTTTAGCCAAAGAGAGAAATTTTGTTATCATTTATTGAGTATTGGCTACTCCGTCTTACCCCTGTAGTACTGGGGATTGAACCCAAGGCCTTCACACTGAACTATATATATCTCAGTCATTTTTTATTTTTTGAGACAGAATGTCATCAAGTTGTTATGTTGCCTAGGATGAGTTTGAACTCCTTACTGTCCTGCCTCAGAGTGCTGAGATCACAGGCAGCAGATGGGAGCCACCAAACCTGGATGGCTGCTGTTGACTCAGATGCCCTAAGAGACTGTGCAATCTGCTGGGAATAAACATGGATTAAGAAGTGCATTGAGGAGCTGGGGATTTAGCTCAGCGGCATAAGCGCCTACCTTGCAAGCATGCAGTCGTGAGTTCAATCCCTGGTACCAATTCAAAAAAAAAAAAAAAGAAAAAAAAAGAGAAAGAAGTGCATTGGACTCTGAATTGGTAAATGCTATATCGAAGTGTAAACACTATCTTTTGTGAAATAAGGTAGAAGATGGATGCAAATGATTTCTCAATGCTGGATTCTCCTTTTGGAGTTTGAGGGTAGGATCTTTAAGCCAGGAGAAGAAGGGAAGCCAGAAGGAAGAGGATGCATATGGTTTTGGAGAGAGAAGAGGGGCAATTGCCTTGTAGCTTTGCCTTTTCAGCCTCATTCTGTGTTAGGAACGGTGTCCCATTCCTTAACCTCCCTAACCCGGGGCCACAGAGCTGGAGCTGCTCCGTCGCTCCTGATCTAGCAATTTTGGAGGAGAAGACGGGACGACACTGGTTCCCTGTCCTGTGAGCAGCCAGAGTTGTGACTGTTGTGATTGTGTCACTCACTGACTTCAAGAGAAATGTGAGCCATAAGCAGGAGGGACCTCCATGTAAACTAGAGGTCACACGAGGCAGACGGCTGGCTGGCACACCTGCTTTTGCCCTGTGGTATTAATTTTTTGATGTTTGCTAATGTATTTGTCAGTAGTAATTTTTACCATGTTGCTCCCTCATTTCTTCTTTCGATCTCTTACATTTCGCTAACTTCTCCGGGAGGTGGGCGAAGTGGCATGTGCAAGGTAGGACCCTGTTCTTAAGTTGCTCACCTTTGGGAGAAAGAAGAAACTTCTGGGGAGTCCTTGAAGAAGCTCTGGATGGTGACCCCAGTGCAACACTGTACTTAACTCACAACAGTATGTGCTGGAGAAAAAGTGCCCTGAGAGGTGAATCACCTTTTCCCTGGGATGGTGAATCCGTGTTTCAGATGGTGGACCCCCCAGAGCCATGCTGTGTGCTGCAGACCTAGCACACTTACGTATTTTCCAACTAGTTTATTATTTTTCCAATTGAGATTATAAATTATTTATTTGTTAATATATATATATATATATATATATATATACACACACTATAAGATATGTTTGTCTCTATTACATATATGTATTTTGGGGGGCGGGGATGGCTTCAGGCATGCTAGCCAAGAACTGTACCTCTCAGCTATATCCCCAGCCTTTAGCAGATGTATTTGGAGATCAGCAATGTTAGTAAAATGCAGAACATGGGAAGGGAGGGTGGCAGAGGAGCAAGAAATCATATATCATTTATCTTAACCTACTTTAGGCTTATTTATATTTTTAAGTTGAACATCTTCAGAAATTACTTGTAGGATTAGTACTGTCTGCTTTCAGGACACTGTGAGGTGTGATCAAGACATACAGTGAATATTTAAATGAAAACGTTTACTATAATAAAAGACATATTGCCATTAATCCCCTTGCTTAATACATCCCCTTGTAGGGCCGGAGGTTTAGCTCAGTGGCATAAGCGCCTGCCTGGCAAGCATAAGGTCGTGATTTTGATTGCCTGTGCCAAAAAAACCCCCAAAACAACCCAAATCCCCCACTTGCTTCAAAATTATGATTGCCTCCTTTTTTATTTTTATTTTTTTGTAGACAGAGCCTCACTATATATTCCAGGCTGGCCTTGAACTTACAGTATAACCCTCATGGACTCATGGCCATCCCCCTGCCTCACCCTCCCAAGTCTGGGATTACAAGTGCGAACCACTATACCCACCCAGCCATGGCGCCATTCTTGCCCGTTTCTGAAACAGTTCCAGAAGTCCTCTTTTATGAGTGACTTTTTGAGGTACGATCAGAAGTCGGGTGGTCCTGTGCTGAGTTCCAGCCAATGAAATACAGGCTCATAAAAGTATCACTGTGTGTTGTAACCCACTGTATTTACCAGATCTGGCACAGTACAGCTTCTTCTCCAGTTAAACTGACCATGAAAGGCAGGAGTTGAATCAATTCAAGACTGAGACAGCAATGAGAGCACAGCTATAGACACTCATGAAAGAAGACTTCAGAACTGCTTCGGAAAGTGGCAAGGATGATGCGAGGGGTGTGTTCAAATCGAGGGGGAGTATTTTGAGGGAGAACAGTGGCAATGTGGTTTTAATGCAATACATTTTTTAAAAAAAGGCATTCACCATATTTTTTGATCATACCTCATGGATTGAATTTTGCGTGTGTTCCTCTGTAATCTGTCAGAGCTAGAGCCAGATGGTGATGGCTCCGAGGTCTGGTGGATCGCACCGATACTGTGTTCAAAGGGAGTGGGTCCTCATTCAAATCCGTCCGCGCTGGAGAGGGGGCAGGTACTGAATAGACCCTCTGTTCTCTGAGGTATGATCTTGGACTCGGGGATTATGAAGGGTGAGAGGGCTTTTGTGAGGGTGGGGTGGGGAATGTGCTAGAGAGGACACATGAGAACCCTGTAAAGACTAGTGATAATCAGATTTAGGCAGCTGGCTGGTGCACCACCTTGCAGGGGAGAGGTGGAGATGGGAGGGGTAGCGGTTGCAGGAAGTAATGAGGGGTTCAGGTTCCAGCACCTTCCTTTTACCCCCATCTGCAAATCGTCCTGTGTCCTGTCTTTCCCCTTCTGCAATGCCTCGGCTTTTCTTTTGCCCTGCTGTCCGAAACGTAAACTTTCTTTTTGTTCATGATGACTTTCTGCCCTGTATCTTATCATTTGAAATGTTAGAAAAAGACTTCTCCATCGAATCATGACAGTAATAATAATAATTAACAATAACCCAAATGATTTCAAAGCAGGGCTTTGTTTGTATTGATTGATTTTGAAGGTGAAAGAAGTTGCAGAAGTAACTAAGCAGGATTTTCTCCCTAAGCACATCCGCTTAGCTCCAGGGGCCCATCCCCTGTGAGCATGTGGAATTTAAACCACTCCCTAGGAGGAGGGTGGGGAGTGGATTGGTCCCCACCTTCGCCTGTCCCTTCCTCCCTCTGTGAAAATTCCTAGTTGGAGTCTGTGATAGCTCAAACTTGGCTGTCACTCTTCAGAATTGTTCCCTGGGGACACACTTCCCCCAATCCTGGGGCCGGTTTTGATGTTTCTGAGTAAGGAATAGTGAGCAGCTCCATTGCCCCCACACTTTTCCATCCTCCCCGGCCCCCCTTCCCTCCAGGTTGGACCCTGCATTTGCTTTGGTCACTTTGCTCTTTAGCCTCTTCCTGGGGAGGGGTCTGCCAGCAAGGAATCTCACTCCACGGTAGGCTTGGAGAAAGGTGCTCAAGCTTTGAGGACCAGAACGTCCTGCCCAGTCAATTCCTCCAGCTTGCTCGGGAGACCTGGAGAACTAGTTCTTCTGTGGGAGTCCTTTTTCCTGGTATTTGTGCTGCACAACCCCACTATGCTGAGATTGCTTATTTGGGGTCCTCTCCAGTACCAAGGGTCTTATTTGTTCAGTTCAACATTATTGGAATAATATCTATCAAGCCAAGAAGCTTTTTCCATTTAGGCCCTTTGTAAACTTTTTCTTCATGCCTTTTGCTTATGAAGTAAAACAGATTTAATATGTAAGGTCTTACCTCTTTTCTATAAAAGCCCTTCGATAAACCATAGAGACATTTATTCATTTATTCAAATGTCCCACAAGTGGCTTTTTCCAGGAGTTCAAAGTAAGAGAGAGAAAGGAACAATTTGGAAAGCTGACAGCCCAGTTCTAATGTTCACAAAGGTACGTGTTGCACATATACCCTTGGCTATCAGAGTACTTGGAGGTACCCTGAAAGATCCATAAACATAACAAGCACCCTCATAGTCCTACTGGATCCAGAGCGGGAACGAGAAAATAGAGGTTACCAAATAGAGATGTCAGATCTAATAGGAAATACACATAAACTCCACCTGTAAGGAACTGATCTTTTATATTTAGGAACTTATAATTGGCAGAGTTATTCCTCTCATCAGTTCAGAAAAATAGAAATGTGAAGAGCAAAGCAATAAGGATTACCTGCAGCAGATACATGTGCATATATGTGGACATTTTCCCCTCTTCCAGGACAAGCATCAAATACAGCACCAGGCATACGATGGGATGAATGCTGAAAGGACTCATGTTTCTTTCTTTCATTTCCCAACCAGAATGGGAAGATCCGGGTCCAGCTGGAGCAGAATGGCTATGCAGGGAAACAGTGACTGGCCTGTTCTGCTCTTGAGTTGATCAATAATGAAGGGCACCTGACTCAGGATGGTTACTTAATTGTACAGTGGGCGCTGACAATACTCATTATGCAGGCCCTGCCCAGCTTTGGGGGATGTGTGTGTCACATGCTTTGTAAGTTATGAAGCACAATGCCGCTTTCAGATTTCTTTTCTGACCTGTGTTGTCACGACTCCTTATGGCATCGAAGGCAAAGAACAAAGTCACAGATTGGTAACATGTGGTGAGCTGATTTAGAACAGGGCAAGGATTTAGAAATCTTGTTGGGCACAGAATCGGTGGGGCATGTGGTGAAGATGCAGCTGGAGCTCCCTGGGGACTCCAGAGAGGTGTGACTGAGAGACGATGGTGAGTAGAGACCAGGATCCACAGAGGGAACCAGGAAACAGAGGTTACAAGTCCACTGCAAGACCAGTGCAATGGTCCACCCGCACCCTGCAAGAGAATGAAGCTTGCACCCAAGTTTAGCAATAGCTCTCGGGTTGGAAGGTTGAGTGTTTGGGCCGGGGGTCCCCCAGAGAAGCAGAAAGCCATGCCTGAGTGAACAGCTAGGCTCTATTCCTGCGTGTGGCCCACGTGTGTCTCTATTCCATATTCCCTGGAGTCACACAGCCAGGTCATAGGATGCTGCCTGCGACTGCTGCTCTATCTTAAGGGAAGGTCTCCTGACACCTTTCACTTTTGTTCCTAAAGTAGGGTAACATGTATCCTATGTCTGAGTATAATCCTTAGCTTCATGGTAGCTCTGTGCATGAGACAGAGAACGCCAGAGGGGGCATTTGGAGAGAGGTGACTTGCTTACGTGTCACAGGTATCAGCTACGCCATTCTTAAGTGAAAAGGTTAAAAGTGAATGCTTAGTAAGATCCTTTGCCTGGTTAGACTTGTGTATCGATTGCCCTCTCTGTCTCTGTCTTTCTGTCTCTCTCTGTCCCTGTCTCTGGCTCTCTCGCTGCCTCCCTCCCTCTTTTCCTCCCCCCTCTCTTTCACTCCCTGGTGGGACTGGGTAACTGATGATTGAACCTAGGGTCTTCACATTGATCGACATTCCCATTCTACATTTGTTAGTTTTCATTTTGAGACAGGGTTGCCATTAAGTTGGGCTCCAACGTGGGAACATCCTTCCTCAGCCTCCCAGAGTGCTACAGTTATAGGCCTGCACTACCACACCTGGTTTAGGATTCCCTTTTGTAGAGTTAAGACCATTTTTGGCAAAGGGTGTGCTCACTTTAGCATTTTATCTTTTATCTTTGTTGTTAGCTGTTGATCTTTGTGTGTCCGGTTTCTTTAGAGTAAAGACATCACACACATTTATTCAAAGTATGATTCCTAGGAACGTGAAATGAGAGGTCGTAAACACATAGATTCATTTCCTACTGCCATTTTCTCAGAAGAGGAATGGTCACCATGTCGGCCTCTCTTCTTTACAGAGTTCTTTGTGAAGTTGAGACACAGCTGTGGAGCTCCTATCTGCAGTCCTGCAGCACAGACCACCCAAGGGATCACACACAGCACACCGGGTCGGGGGTGTCCCCAGGAGAGGAAGGGAGCCCAGGGGCCAGAAGCTGTACCACCTTCTTCCTCAGCTCCCCTCCCTCTCCACTGAAACCATCGCCTTACAGGACAAGAGAGGAGAGCATCCCAGTGGGCAAGGGAGGACTGAGAATCCCAGTTTCTTCCCTGAGGAGGATTAACAGATTTTGTCTGGAGTTGAAACTCAGAGTCTGGGGCAAAGACCAAAAGACAGAGGCCAGACCAGAAGTGACTGCGTGATTGCAGGCATAAAATGATGAAAGGAAGCAGGGATACCCAGCCCTGGGAGGTGATAAACCTCACATCCAGATGTGGTCGGATAGTGTCCCAGAAGGAAAGACAGTCTGGTGAACCAGTGAGGTGCCCACACCGAGTCCCTTGGAGAAATCAATAGTCAGTGGAGGTGAAAGAATTTTAACTGGCTTTTATTAAGCACAAAGGAGCTGGACTGATGTTTGCAGTGGTTTCAAGTATGATGAGGGTGCTTTAAAAAAAAAAAAATCTCCAGCTCAGGATTTTAGGGAAGTAAAAGTTACCAGCCAGTAGGTGTAAGTGCACATGTGCACACATCTTTGGTTTTTGAAGCATGTGCCGTAGTGTTCTATAATTTTGCACACACACGCACAAGCACACACACTATTTCGAGTTGCAGAAAGCACTGTGCTCAATCTGTCTTTTCCTAGCCCTGGTTCTTTCTTTCCTTTCCACTCAACACGTCTTCTGTGGCTTTATTAGGAATTCCCTTCGGTTTAGAAATAAATAAGTAAGTAAGTAAATAAGGGGAGGGCAGAGACAGGCTGGCGGGGAAGAAACAAAACTAGCTCTGGCCGGCGGCCCGCAGCATGGGTTCCAGCGCCAGCCCGGGCCGCCCCGCCCCCGCCCAGCCAGCCTCCTTTCTTCCTATGGGGCCGAGGGAGGCTGTTTCTACCCTCCTCACCCCCTTTTCTCCTCGCTGTTGTTTAACGAGAATCTCTCTCTTTGAGGCTGGAGCCCCAGCCAGCGCCGCGGAGTTCTCCTTGCCGGCCTCTTCCCTCCTCCCCTGCCCCCTCCCCGCTGAAGGGTTCATCCAAAGTTCGAATCCAGACTCCGAACAAAGTGGCGCAGACCTTTTCCTGACTCCTCACCCTTTGTCCTCATCACTCAGTGACAGACAGAAATCAAATGCTGAGGACCCAGCCGTGCGAGGGGCAGTGGGGGAGGCGGAGAGAAAAGTTCCCATTAACTCCCAGGGCCTTAAGCACCAGGGGAGGGAGGGAGGGAGGGAGAGGGGGAGGGGGAGGAGGAGGAGGAGGAGGGCCAGGGTGGAGGCCCCGGAAAGGATTTTTGTTTAAGTTTCTCCAGGCGCAGACTGAGCATTCCCTAGTCGTTTGCAGATGGTTTCATCTGCTTTCCTTTTGCAGAGGTTGGGATGGTGAGAGGATCTCACGGAGAGGAGCCGACAGAGGGGAGAGGAGAAACTCGGCTTGTGGTCTCCAGAAGCTGAAGACCTTCAGATCCTACTGTGAGAAAACAGATTCTCAGGGATCGAAGGCCTCACCTTCTGGAGGTGGATTACACTTTTCAGGACACCAGAGGATCCTAGAGCCAATTACTTCTTCCCCAGTGCTAAACCTTCCCCTGGTGCCCTGGAAAGCACCCATTTACCTCCGAAAGGTGAGCTGTTTGTTTATTGCCAGGGCAGAGCATCTTGGCTGTCGTACAGGCTCATCCTTCCTCTCACATCCCTGGGAGCTGTTTGGGGTGCAGGAGATATTATCCACCTGTCACAGCCCGGAAGGGGACTGACTGATGCTTTTCCAAGGCCTGTTCCTCCAATCCAGTTGCTGGCCAGGGAGATGAAATGACTTTTCCAAGGTCTTGGAGGGAGCCAGGACTGAGGGGACTTTGATGTTTATTTTTGTGGTGATGCTCTTGTTTCTTGGGTGAAAAATCACGGTCATGAATCTCCCTTGGAGCTTTGCCTAGAATGGCTGATGGGAGAAGCGGCCTGACCAGCTCTGGCTGGGGAGGGAGAACCAAAAGGAGGACCCTGATCTCTTTCATGGGTTCAGAAGGGACTCTTCTGTATGCTGGGAAGCTCTGGGTGCTCTACTTGGACCCCAGGCCCCAGACACCCCCTGCCCTGGACCCCCAAGTCAGTGGCTGAGCCCAGGTGAATGGCTGCTGTTGGAGGTGCAGAATAGGACCTCACTGTAGAGGAGGAGGTTAAATTGAGAAGTACTGTTTTTGGTGAGATGTAATAAGGTGGAAACCACATGAAATCTTGCTGGGCATTGAAATCAGGAGATCTATAGGCACTGCAGTTTTCTTCCCTCGAATCTAAAATCCCAGTACAGTATCTGACTCCTGAAAGTAAATACCTTTACCCACCACTTCCCAGCTGGGATGATTTAATGAAGGAAATCAAGAGTGTTGTCTGTTACGGTGAACAAGGAATTGGTGTAAGATGTCAGGACCCTGGGATTCTGTTTCTCCTTCTGATTGGATTTTTAAATCAAATAAAGAACAATATGTGCTCTTTGCAAGGATGCTGAGGGAAGATTAGGGATATTTTGTAAAATCTGTGAATACAATTATACTTCTAAACATTTACTGGGGTTTTATGTGTCACTGATGGTATACAGCATCTCACTATGTTTCTATAGTGTTAGTCTACACCAGAGTTTACATAAATATATAATATATATTTATTTCTTTAAGTCAAATCATGCAAACTTGCCTCGGTAGAACTTGAACTTACAATCTTTCTACCCAGTCTCCCAAAATGTACCACTGTGCCCAGGAAACACTGAGTTCCTTTATTATGGGAAGTTTTACTATTTAGTAAGTGGGGAATCTTCAGGCATAGAGTGAAGAAAATTACCTGTTCAAGGGTTAACATAGACCTTTTCTAACGTCTGCAGTTTTATATAGCATCGTGGAAATAAAGTGCGTTTCTAGTGAAATATTTTTACGAAATATTTCACTAGAAACTTACAAAACTTTGAAATCAAAGGGAAAGGCTTATTAATTAGGAGCTTGGATAATTTGGATTCTGAATCTTTCCAGGCTAGGTTGCATGAAAACTATACAGTTTCACATGTGCAAAAATGGTTTCTAGCCATATATTACTTTCATAAGTGGTGTTCATGTGGCTGTTTATTCTGCTTAAGACAGTAAGCTTTTCAAGGAGAGCAATCGCATTTGCATACAATAAATGTTTTAATTACTAATGATCCTTGCCAATTAATTAAGAAGTGTGTCTGTCATGGTGCCGCTTTCTTGGCAGCACTTTTATTGATGATGAGTTCGTGCTCATATTTAAATAATACAATGACATTTCTTTTCAGTGTTTCCTAACCTGGGCTTTTTGTGTCAGCACATCCTGTTAGCTGACTTACGCAGGTTTTCCTATGCTACGGGGAGAGATCTGCTTCCTAACCCTGGCCTGGGAGTAACTTGGCGATAAGAGTCTACATTCTACCCTCTTGCCTCTCCCTTTCCATGGATTCTTGTTTCTTGTGAGCTTGTAAAGGCAGTTCGCAGAGTGGGGGCCTTCTGTGAACAGGGGTGCTGTGCCTCACAGCAGTTAGATGCAGTCTAGACTTTCCACCTCCCCTGTGGCACTTTTGGCAAGTTGACAGGTATAATTGATGAGTTATTCTAAGAATGTGATTCCTGAGTAAGTCTGGAGTGGAGTGACTGTGTTTCTGAGTAGTTAATGTGGCTGGGGGGAAAAGCACAGAAGGGGATGGGGGAGGGAAGCTGGAGAGAGACAAGAAGGGGGGGGTCTTTGTTCAAACCAAGTCATGCTCCATGTCTGAGATTCCAAGAGAGGGTGATGGGGAATCCTTGCATACATTATGCAGTTTGGGGGTGAGAGGCTGTGTGGGGTTTTTCAAGTTCATCTAGGTGTCCTAAGAAAGGAACAGAAACACTTAACTTTAACTTGTCAGCTTCCATGATAGCCATTCTGGCTGGGTTTATAGACTACAGAACACCTTCAGTTGCTTTAAATTTGCCTTGTTTCCCCCCTCTCCAAGGTTATAATCACTTCACGGTTGGCCCAGTAGTTCTCAAGTGTCTGCAAAGTTGATGGTCTACTGAAAAAGGGAAGGAGACGTGTGGTCATGGCCATGATCACTGGTTCCCATGGTCTTAAAGATGGGCAGCCCCTGAGGGTGCTGGAGTTGGCCCTGGAGACTTTATATCAGGCAGGGCCTCTCCTGGTTTTGATTTTGATGGCAGGGAATAGAACAGAACAAGCGTGCTTGAAATTGGACTGGAACCTCCACACAGTAACTTAGGAAGCCCTAGAGGGTCTATAGCACAGGGAGTCAGCCAGGTACAGGACCTCTTGTGCCTTCCTGCTTGGCATCAACCAACCCCTCCTGCCTTCCTGACCAAGAAGACTGCTGCTTGGGTTTCTGAGCATTCAGTTATGACAGCAGCCTCTTCCTTCACTAGTACTCTCTTAGCATTTGTAGCTTGTAGAGCTTACATTTCTTTTAAACCCAACTTACTTATTGTGCTTTGGGGGCTTTTCATACCCAACGCAGGCTCTCTTACCTTTAATTTCTCTGTTTCTCTGATGCCGTATGGCTGCTCTGGGTTTGCCTTGCTCCCAGTTTTCAAAGGGCCTGATGGGCAGTCACTTTCAGGGGAGACTGGTATTTTTTTCCTTTAAGGAAAGTCCCCCCATGAGGCCCTTCTTTTCCCCTGTCCTTCCAGGTTGCTGATTGCCTCTCAGTAGGAGCTGCTGAGAACAAAACAGCATAGTGTGCTTGTTATAATGACTTATTTGCACAGTGTCTAACTAATTTCCAGTCACTTTCCTATGTCATCCTCAAAGGTGGCATCATTCCCATTTCAGAGATAAGAAAGTTGACCATGAAGGAAAGGTGTAAATCCTGCGCCACTTCTGACTTGCTGTGGGAAGTCTGCTCTCAAGCACCAAGTGAGGCGCGGGTTCTTACACCTGCAACTGAGACCTTTAGGGACCATCTGGTGAGGTACCAAGCAAAAGAGAGGTATTTTTGAGTAGAAAATATAAAATGCATAATTGCTGTATTTAAGATACTGAAAAGAGGCGAAATTAATTTCAGTAAAATATATTCCTATACTGTTGTACCTCGGGTTGTGAACTCAATTTGTTTTGTGATTTTAGGGAAGGTGGCTGCCTTGTTTTGTGTTTGTGTGGGGACACCGACTGTGGTCGTGTTTGTCACCTGATGTGGAGTTTATGAACAGAAGCAAAACTTTGCCAAACACTTGTTGGCAAGCAGAAGGATGTGTGAACTGATGTGTTAGTGCGTATCTAAAATACCATTTCAACATGTAATTGAATGAAACTTAGTAGAGATGGTTCATGTGCTTTTTGTACTGTCTTCAGAAGTATATATATTTTTACATATTTTGACTTAGACAAACCATATTTTAAGTGTTCAATGCTTTATGTTGGATATGAGAACATCTCTCTATGTCCTATTATTGGACAGTGCAGATCTAGTTTAAGTATTTAGTTTACAGTAAGTCATTGAGGTATAGAACTGATTAATGAATAAAGAGCAGAAATAGCTCTCCCTTCAGAGTCTCTCTGTCTCTGTCTCTCTGTCTCTGTCTCTCTCCCTTTGCCTCTGTCTTTCTGAGCCTTTAAACCTAGGACATTCACACTGAGCTACATCTCTAGCCTTTATTTTTTAATTTTTATATTTTATTTTATTTTGACACAGTTCTTGCTAAATCACTGAGTTGCCAAGGCTGGGCTTGAACTCTGAATCTTGCTTCAGGCTGCCAGAGTGCTGGAATCCCAGGCATGCACTGCCATGCCCAGCTCAGAGCGCTTTTCTGTATATGTACTGTCTTCACTTAACTTCTGTTGTGAAGACAAAAGAACCAGGTTCCTGTTTATAGATCAGGGTTGGAGACTTTTCCTTCTGCTAACAGGCTTTAAGACACTGTCACATCATCCCTAAAGTTATGGTCTGTTCTTTCCAATAACATAGAGAGTATTCTGATTCCTAAGAATATCTTTGCTCTAGTGGAAGGGAATATCCGTAGAATTTCTGTTCTGCAAAAGTATCTTCAGTAGTCTTTGCTGCTCAGAACTTCCTTCGCACAAACCTGTGGACTTACATAGGATCTCCCATCCCCCAAATCCTTGGAAACCATGAGAGGAGCCCCTGGTACATTTTGCCTGCATGCCAAGTGGGTAATGCCAGTAGAACACTTTGCAATAATGGTCCCATGGTGGCGAGCTGGCCATAAAGCAGTTGAAGATGACATGAATGATGCCTCGGCAGGCTAAGACAGCAACCTTAATGGAAAACAAGGTCAGGTACCTGGCCACATGACGACTGTGGCAGCCTTTCTTTAAAGAGGAAGATGAGCCATTTTTTATTCCCCATGTCTGGCATGTTGTGTGTGATTCATTTGCTCATTGTCACCACCCAGCTCAGCTTTGCTTTGACTGGTGATCTCCAAACTGATAGGATTGTGGTGCATTCACTGGCTTTAAGAAATCAGCAGTGGGAAAACTTATTTATGGTAATAACAGTTGTGGTTATGATTATTGACAACCATTATTATAAATATCATTATTATTTAGTGCTAATCAACAACTATATGAGGTGCTCTAAAGAACATAGAATGAAGCCCTGTCCTTGCAAATGGGCTTGTAAGAAAAGAATGACACAAAGAGAGAGACATCAAACCTGAGCTAGCTAGAAGAAATACATTCTTGGGAAATACAGCTGACAAAACAGCTCCAAAGGTTATAATTTTTAGGGCTTTGTTGGAATCTAGTATGGCACCCTGAACACAGGTTAGAAAAATGGAAAGTAGAATTTCCCAGTATAGAAAGCCAGTTTCTTCTTCCAGTTTTACTATTAGAATGAGTTATAAAGAACAAATGCAAGAGGAAATTTGGGTATATATTTTGTTTTGTTTTATGGCACACAGGCAATTCTGAACTGTAATGTATGAGTAAATCACATCTCTTTAACAACTAAAATGGTCCCTGAGATGTTTTCTGTGCAGAAAGGTCAGTGGCAAGAGCATTAGGGTCTCTCATAGTCATACAAATCCAGGTTCACATTCTTGAAAAATCCCCTGATAAAACAGAGTTGCATCCCATATCATAAAAGTGCTAGATGTGACGTACATGTCTAGTCCCAGTTACGTGGCTGGCTGAGGCAGGAGGATCTTGAGTTCAGGGTCACCTGGGCAACTTAGAGAGACCCTGTCTCAAAATTGAAAAATTAAAAGGGCCGAGGTTGTAGCTCACTGGTAAATCCCTCCTGGGTCGGGGACTGGGTGGGGTATGGAGGAGGTGTTCTCCTGTAGGTGGTACAGAAACTCGAAGCTCACCCTTGTCTCTCCACTCCTATGTACACGCCTTGTTTATTCACCTTCAGGTACCTGACTGTTTCGCACACTGCAATTTCAAGTCATGAAGCTACAGCAGGTAGATCTGACCAGGGGCGATGTTTCCCCAGAGGCCACTTGACACTTGACAATATCTGGGACATTGATGACCAGAATGCAACTTCATTTTTGTGCCATATTTTTACTGTGTACTACTTGCATTTTTCATTGACCCTGCATATTGTAAGTAGTTATTGCAGATCTGCCTGTGAAATGAGTGGTTATTGTACCCAGTGGCGAGTGTACCTATTTATGGGACAGGAGCTCCTGTGTTTTTATCTTGACTTTAGGTATAGCTTCAGGGTCTGTCTGTAGGAGAGGATCATACTGATTACACCCACAGCGTATTAAGAATTAAGATGTTACTTTTCCTTGCACACTCATCTCTGAACCTTTGTACCATATGTTGCTCACATTTTAATAATTAAAATAACAACAACAACAAAAAAAAACTATTCAGGAGGAACTGAGGGTACAGGGACGTTTAGAAATGGTAGAGTCTTAAGTGTGAAGCTGAGTCTGCCCACTTGGGTCAGTTTCTTGTATGTGCATGAAGCCCTTGGACTTCAGATGGATTGAAGCCTTAAAAGACTAATTGAGGCATGTGCTAGGATCTAGGCTTTGACACAGGTATTTTTTTTAAATTGGTTTTGTTTTGCTTCCTTTTATTCTATAAAATCCCCGATGGTATGACCTTTCTTTTAAAGAATAGATACATAATTAAAAATTCTGAAAGCATTGCTTCAAGCGACATCTACTTCTTTTTGTACGATACAACTATTTCACTCCTTTGGCTAGGATGGGCATATGTGGCCACTGAGGACCTCCTAGGAAAAACCACATCTCTTCTTGTCCTATGCAGAGGGAATGGAATGGGTCACTGCCTCCCTAGAAAGTGGTCATCTTGTTTCTCTAGAAGGTACATGGTAAAATCAGGAGTCATTGGTTGGAAAACACAAAGTTCTTTGAAAAGATAGAACAGAATAGCAGTGATTGAATGATGGTATCATAATAGAACTTTTTGAAAGTATAGAGATCATTTACTACCATGCTTCCAAATTTGTTGGCTCAAGACTAAGACTTTCCAAATCCTTTTATGGCCAAAGATGACCAGTATAACCATTCTTGTGTCCCCATCTCTGATGACTCTACAGGTATCTTGAAGCCAGAACTTAGAGTAGACTTTTCTTCCATAATTACCTAAGTTTCTTCCACATTTTAGGACTTTACAAGTGGACTCTTTATAGTCTTTGTCTTGGGGTCTTATAATCATGTTGAAATGTGATACATCAGGAGACTCTGTAGTTTGTCACTCTGATCCTTCAAGAAACTCATCTGTTTTAGCCAGGCATTTCTGTAAGGTTCCAAATTTTTAAATTTCTGGTTTTCTTTGTTTTTTTGCCAGACATTTCTGGCTTATTAGAGTGAGAATTCTTCTCACTCTCTCTGTCTGTTCCCGTTTTCTTTTCTTCTTTTCCCTTCCTAGAGTGTGGTAGAGATCAGAGATTGATAACGGCAGACTGGAGTTAAATGGAGATGAGGGCACACTGAAGAAACTAAGTCACTGCCTTGCATCCTCTTGTGGCATCTTTGTGTTTCTCTCCTCTCTAACCCACAGGGATGCTTACAGCTAGGAGAAACAGCTGTTGGAAGTAAACTCTGTTTATTTCCTGAATTTTCTGAGGAACAAAAATGTGCCCATGACTTTTGGTTAGATGACTGGAGTGTTTAGTACTACAGTTCTCGAAAAACATGATCACGTCTCACTCTGTCTCACTGTCATTCCTTCATTTCCTTTCACGGCAACGAGCTCCACCCTTCCCAACACTTTTTCCTGCCTTAGTTTTTGAAGGATTACCTGGGCAGCCACAGTTTTCAGCTAGAGCCTCGCACCAGAAGTAGTTTGACATTTCTGTGGTACCTTAAGCTATATGGCATGTTTCATTTATATTATCAGATTTGACCTTTACAAGCACCCGGAGGTAGGAAAAAGGTATCATTATCCCCCTTTTTACATAAAAGGGGTGGAGGCTAAGCTCAATCTCCCCGATAATTCCACAGGTATTCAACTTGGCTTGAATTTGAATATGGATTGATCCACTCTGCCAAGGCCTCCAAGCTCAGAAATAATGCTGTGTTGTTGGTGTTGTTTTGATTGTTTAAACTATAGACTTCATTTTCTGTCTCCTTTTTTTCCCCCCTCTTTGGTATCTGTTTTAATCAAAGAAGGGAATTTCTTCCCGGGACCTTACCCATGTGATCTCTCCCCTATGGGTTCTTTCCCCGTAGAGCCAGCCATGCTTCGCTGTAGATGCAGTTTCAGGTGCCATGCTGTGTAACTTTGTTCCCTTCTGATTCCAACGCAAACTGTAGTATCCTCACTCTTTGTTAATGATCCCGAGGTTGAACCACTGTTGGTCTCTTTCTGCCACTTGACTGTATGTAGTAGCCCCTCTGTATTTTTTAATGTTCTCTTTCTGCAACTGCTGGGCACATATTTAACTTGTTTTATTTTTCTTTCTTTCTTTCTTTCTTTCTTTCTTTCTTTCTTTCTTTCTTTCTTTCTTTCTTTCTAGTTTTCCTATGTGACTATTTTATCAGTGGTTTCTCCTTAATTTCTGTCCCTTCTGGGTAAAGGTTAATCGTTCAAACCCATCATTTTTCTTTTGAGTGTAAAAGCTTACCAAGGTTGCCTGGAGTGGCCAGTTCATAAGCAGAGGGGTCAGGGATAGACCTGGGATGGGGCAACTGGGAATGGATTTGGGATACAGGATGCCTAACGATCGTGGGATGCTTGTCTAATTTCTTAACTTGTTAATAGCAAAGCTTAGGGAAGCTTCAATAAAATGGGTTGAGTCCTAAGAAAAGCAGACTATTGGCATTGAAGAGACTGCAAATACGTCTTGTTGTTTATTGCTTTTTCATTTTATTTTTCCTATTGGTTTGCTAAGCAAAGAGCAGGCTTGGTACTACCCTGTATTCTATTTTTTTTTCTTCCTTTTGAAATAAGCTAACAAAACTTTAAACCAGTGTGTTTTTGGGAGCACTTCTTTTCCAAAGCAGATTTTAACTCGTAGCTGGAGAAAGTGAAGACCCAAATCATGGAGGTAATCAGAACCACCTCTCCTATTAGCTGTTTTGGTTGGACAATGAGAAATACAATTATGAGAAATTTTGATTAGGATATGAGTAACTGATTGTAATGGTGCATACCTGTAACCCCAGCACTCTGGGAGGCTGAGGCAGTAACACTGCAAGTTTGAATGTAGGTTGGACAATTTGGTTAATTAGCAAGACACTCTCAAAAACAAACAAACAAACAAACAAAAAACTAAAGGGCTGGGGATATAGCTCAGTGTGAAAACCCAGGTTCAACCCTTAGGATCACAAGAGAAGAAAAAAGAAAGGAAAAAAATCCAAAATGTATTGTCACTGTAAGGTTACCTTAAAAATATATAATGATAATTAAAGACCTAACACATTCTACTCCTTAACAGTAGTCTACCAACATTCCCTCTCTTGCCACAAAAAAACATGGAAGATCTTAGGCCACACAATCCCATGCCATGCACAGTGTGGTTTAATCAGCTAAAGCCCTGGGCTAGTACTGGGATTCACTCCTTCTGGGGCCACAAACTCCATCCTTGACGTGGTCTAGCATCTCTCACTTGCTTACCTTCAGGCCTGTGGTTCAAGGCCAGTCCAAACCTACAGCAACCCAAACAGGTCACGTGTCACTTTCATACCTGGGGAATCCTCAAATTTCATATAAGTGAGTCCTCACTCCTCTCGGAATAGCAGGCTCAGGGGTGAACTTCTGCAGGGCTCTTTCTGAAAGTAACCAGAGTCACAATTTCCTAGCAAGCCTTGTTAGAGCTCTTGGGCCATCAGAGCTTTTGTGATTGCCAAGAAACACAGAGGAGAGAGGAAGTTACTAGTTCTCTGCGGCAGGGACCTGCTGCTAGAGAGGTACCAGGAAGCCTTCGTCTCTCACAGGTAAGCCCACGGAGAAAAGGTAGCAATTTCACCACTTTCTGTGGGGAGAGGGGACAGAACTTTAAGTGCTTCTGAAATTGACCTCTCACATTGGCAGAAACTCATACAAGCTCATTCATGGGGTTTGTGTGGACTTGGGCTTAAATTGTGGCGGAGGGGCTTGAGTCCTTTGGGGCCTAGCCTGACATTGCATTTTATCAACTTCACAAGGTGAATAAACTCTTCTCCCATCTCTGCCACCTGCCTTTCTGTGACCTTTTCCTAAAGAGTCTTACCTGGAGACCGACTTGCTGCAATTTGATGCAAGCATTTTCACCCTAGTATTTCTCCTTTTGGTACTGGACATACAAGCTAGAATGTGTCAGTGTCTATGGCCTGGTAACTTGATACCCATTCCAGCAAAAGTGATTGGCCAATATGATGAGTATGTGGATACCACTGTATTCCTGTTGCTCTTGGACAAGTGAGCTAGGTTCCAGTGCTGCTTGTGGATACTCTGAAGAGGGAAAGAATCTCCATTCTGGAGAGATTTGGAGGGAAGTCAGTGAAACCCTGACCTCCTTTTCCCGTGAAGGCTGGATACCTCTCTTTCCAGCTCCTGGTTGAGGGTAGCCATGCATCCCAGGAGTGAGGATCCTGCTCTGGAGCCCTGGGAAGGCTAATCCTCATTGGTAATCCCTTTAGGTAAAGCTGTTAGTTCAAAGATAATCTGTTTAGCCTCCCCTTTCCCATTCTCCTTCTGCCAGAGAAGAGAGAGCTCAGGTCTTCTTTGCTTGAGGCCCATGGCTTGGCTGAGCCTGGTTTGGGAGAAAAGCTGCCTAACCAGCTCTAGACCCTGGTTGGTTAAAACCCACCTCGTTCACCATGCACACAGGTATGAGCTGGACAGAAACCAGGCTCAGAGACTGACAGACCAGGCTTGCTGCAGTTCCTGTTGGAGGACCCCGCCCCGCAAGCCCATCAACAGCCAGGAGTCCGTCTCTACAGTAGGACTGGGCTCATCCACATTCTCTTAATCCTTTTTTTAAAAAAACAAACAAACAACATGTTGGTCTCTGTTTTAGCCCTCAAAGAAAATGCTCCACAAGGATTGTTAGAGTGGCTTTTAATTTCGTTTTTTAATGTTCTTGTTCATTTAAACTGCTTGAACTAGCATTCAGCCATATGGGCGGAAGTAAGCCCGCCCGCTTACACACGCCACTTGCCCCAGACACATGTGGCCCTACACACACACTCAGGGGACCCTGGCACCCCTGCGTGCCAGCCTCCCCCTCCCCCAGCTTCCAATTGGCGGCACTCTGGTGCCCCCTCACCCCTGCAGATCCGAAGCGACCCACTCACAAGTGTTTGCCCAAAAGGCTGCTCCCTTTGAGGGGTGCTCTCTAGGCACCTCGTTTCTTCTGTCCTCAGAGGTCCCCGAAGGTACTTGCAGACTGCTTATCGTTAAATGGCTGTAAATTAGGAGCTGAGTGTGTGAAGTTAATGAAGGCTGCCATTGGAACCATTCCATATCCAGGGCTGGCAGGCCTGGGCCCAAGAAGTCACTGCTCCCTGGTGGAGGCCCGAGTTCCTGAGTGTCAAGTTTCAGCTCTCTCTCTCTCTCTCTCTCTCTCTCTCTCTCTCTCTCTCTTTCTTCTGTTTTCTTTCTATAGCTGTATTTCTTCCTTTTCATCCATTTCTTTTCTCCATCCTGTCAGTTTTCTAACAGCAGCTGTGAGAAGGATCCGGGAGGCGAGGGAGGCCACCTTTCTTTTTTTCCCTCTGCGTGAGACAAATTAAGAGTTTATTTTCCTTTTTAAAATCTTTCCTCTTCTCTTTTGTATTCTCTCTTTCTCTCTCTCCTTCCCCATCCCCTTGCCTGCCTCTTTCCCTCTCATTCTCTCTCCTTTCTTCCTCCATTTGATTTATTTTTTTCAGAACTTGAGGTCGAACCCAGAACCTTCCCATTGAACTGTATCTCCAGTCTTTTTTTTTCATTGTTTTATTTTTTAAAAATAAAAATTTTATTGAAGAAAAATAGAACCATCACATACACAGGGAAAAGAGCAAAAATCTAACTGATACAGAACTGAAAGTCACAATGATCCAATGTAGTTTTTTCATTGCTTTAAAACAGAGTCTCACAACGTCATTAAGTTGCCCAGGCTGGACTAGAACTTGGGTTTCTCCTGCCTCAGCCCCCCAGTGTACTGGGATTCCAGGCATGTACCACTATACCTGGTGTCGTGCTTATTTTAGAAGGGAAGAACCGAAGGACTAAAGACGTACATAAGTGGTACTAGGCCACACTGTGTTGTGTTATTTCCCTTCATACCTGCTGTGTTTCATCATAACTGCACAGTGCTCCCATTACTCTGAAGTTTAAAGTTTGACCTCTGCGGTCCCTTTCAATCTGCTCATCATTCATGTGTGTATTGGGAGCTTGCTGTGTGCTAGGACATCCATCCTTCAGGCCAGCACTTGGTGACAACTACTTGTCACAGGAGCCAATGATTTAGCCTTAACAAACCAGGAGTGGACATGGGCTCTCATTCTGTCCTACAAGGCATTGCTTATGCGATCCACTTATTACTGTGGCCTAAATAACTTATCAAAATAGTCATAAAGGACTTGGCAGGCAAAATGAACTGTGAGAGAAGACTGCATTAAATTTTAATAGGAAGAATTCTTAGTATTAAGTAGGAAAGGCATCTTGGCGTATGGCTGAGTCATTCCTTTGAGGCTTCTCCACGACCTCCTCATTTCAAGGACTGAATTTTTATTTTTTAACTGTGAAATGCAGTGTGACTCTTCTGCTTACTTGTCAACTAACTGGACTGGCTTGGAGCAGCCTGGGTGGGTTCCCTCCTGGGGGTGTCTAGGCCGATCTTGGGGGCATGGCCTTGGGACAGGATCTGACCCATCTTTCCCTCTGGCACTGGTCCTCTGTGCTCTGCATCTGGTCCCCTAAACTGAGCTGTGTCTCTGCCTTACAGCCTGGACTCAAACCTCTGAATCCCCCAGCCCATTGAACCAAATTAAACCTCTACTCCTTTAAATTGTCAGCATCAGGTAATTCCTCTCAGCAGCAGGAAACCTGACGGATACACACTGCAGTTAAAAACAGATTTTAGCTGAAGTGTCTCATGTGTTCAAATAAAAAGTGAAAGAAACCAAAGGAAAGAATGGGGAGAGACAAATGTGCTCCCTCATCCCGCAGAGGTCAGGCACTCTCTGTCCTGTGTCAAGACACCAGCGGTCACAGTCCTCACACTGGGCTCACATCTGGTGGGGCAGATGAGGAGCAACCCCAGGGCAGGACGTGACTGTGGGTGGGATAGTGATCAGGGGCGCGGGCGGCGTGTGGCGAGTCCCCAAGGTGCGTGGAATCTGTCTCCTGACCCGGAGGGGTGGTCGCAGATGGGATCCCAGTACACGTGGGAGTTAGAAAGGACGGGGAGGAGGTTGGTGCCAGAGGGGCGAAGAAAAGCGGAACGTTTTTGTTAAAATGTTTGTCTTGGTTTTAACCAGACCTGGTATGATCCAAGCACTCTGCCTTATCAGGTAGGAGGAAAGCATTTGAGCCCCGCTTGAGCGGTTTGGTGACTTAACAAGACCTTGTCTCAAAGCCAAAAAAAAAAAAAGAAATGAAAAGGCTGTGAATGTAGCACAGTATGAAGTTTCAATGTTCCCATCCCTGCTTTGAAGTAGGACCATGCTTCACCGCCTGGAATCCTCCAGCGGAGTCCAGTAACCTGCAGATATCCTAAGCCAAATGAGCACACCTTTCGACAGGACTGGACTTGTGAGTTTAAACTCTGCAGGACTCCTGGAAAGGAGTCCCCCCCTTGGGCTGTGGGAAGAATTGAGACCTTCTAAGCAAGGACAGGGATGTGGTCACTCTCTTCTGGATGGCTGTGCAGGTAGCTTTGACTCTTCTTTCAGAGCAGACTCAACACAATCCCATTGACTTAAATGCCTCTGTTTATAATGGTAGGTGATTTATAAGGCCTTCCCATAAAAAGCAGCTGACCAGGCATATAAATAATATAACGTTAAATTAATGAATATATACCAAGCATTAAAATGTGTAGGGTATTGGGTTTATATACTCAGGATGACTGCAGGGGATTACGTAGCCAGTTTAAAGAAACCAACTTTTAAGAGGCTCTGTGAAATGAACAGCATCTATTTGCATGAGAAGTCCAGTTTATGATGTCTTCCCAGGAGCAGATTTTGGTCTTGTTTCTTTATGGAAGCAGTTTATTAGCAATTAGTGTTCGTGTCTCATAAAGTTTTAAGATTTTATTTTTCTTTGAAATTCTTTGAATTCAGATCCTCTTGACGATTCACACTTTATATTTTCCATGATTGGTGACACTTGACAATGGGTGTATGCTCGTCCCTTGTCACACATTTTGCTAGCAGTGAGTAGGGAGGGCTGTTTGTGTAAAGTTAAGGGTAATTCCTTTTGACTTCGAAGGATTTAAAAAATCACTTCTTATTCAAGAATAATGATTTTCTGTATGTATGTTAAGCAACTTTCTTCTCTCAATCTCTCTAATAAACATTGTGCGATAAATCTGTGATTGCTTGATGTTGTACTTGATTACTGTTTATCATTCTTAACCAGAACGTGTGGACCATCATAACAGGTCTTTAGTTCTTTTGTTTTTTGCGATGCTAAGAATGGAACCCAGTGTCCTCATACTGAGAGATTCCCCAGGCCTTTTTTTATTTTCAATTTTGTGACCAGATTGCTCAGGTTAGGCCTGAAATTGCAGTCTTTCTGCCTCAGCTTCCCAAAGTTCTAGGATGCCAGGTGCCATCACATCCATCTGTGAACTTTAGCTCCTTGCCTCATCACTGACAATCAGAAAAATCCCTGCCATAGGTATTTAAATAATGACTAAAACTCCTAATTCTTTACTTGTGGATGGGAACTTACAGTTCTTGTAAATTTTGCAAGATAGATTACAGAAAAAGTCACACTGCCTTATTTTTTATTAAATACAACTTCAGAATCTTGCAAAATTATTTGGTTTCTAGACCGTGGCCTAACTAACTGCAGCGAGGTGTTGGCTAAGTATTCAGAAGTAACACTGGAATGAGACTGCTAGATGTTAAAGTGTACCACAAATAAGCAGGTGTGCCACGCAGAGCTCACAGCGTGAGCAGTGGCCCAGAGTCATAGGGTCTATGTGGCCTGAGTCTAGGGCCATGATATAATTGGGGTCAGATGATTCCACACTGAAAACTTAATCCTGGAGGCAGTAGGAGGGGGTAATAAAATTAGTGGACAGTGTGAAGGAAGGGAATAGGCAGGAAGAAGGTCAAATTCCTGCTTTGATGGATCTTTGAAGGTATATTAAAATGTAGGTACAATAAGGAAACAACAAGCCAGGTGAGACATGGTGCAGTAACAGAGACTGAATATGTGAAGGAAGTGGATTTTGAGATTAAATGGAGAAGGTTTTCTAACCGGGCGAGGAAGAGGAGCCGGAAGGGTTGATGCAAACAGGAAGGTTCCACTTTAGACATCTTAAAGTCTGTCAAGGTTACCTAAGGCTGAAGAGGGTTGTGGAGAGAGGTGAGGGGAGGAGAGTTAATTAGTTCAGTTTTGAGAAGTCTGTTGGATATTCAAGTGGAACTGTCTAGAAGGCAGGTGGAAATATATGTCTGAGGCTTTAGAGAGAGAGAGAGATCAAGGCTGGAGGCATAAATTTGGGTGTAATCAGCATGTAAATGGTGGGTGGGTGATGTCTTGAAAGGAAATTCGAGGATCCAAGAGAGTCTTATAGAGTGAAAGAGAACCAGGACAGAGCTTTGAGGATGGAAAAATTGCAAGGCAGAGGGGAAGGGAATGAGAAGAGGTTGATAAGAGAGACAGGAGGAAAATCCCAGAGAAGGAGCATCTCAGAGGCCAAGGCTTTGCTCCGTGTGCCCGAACTTCTCTCTTACCTGTATTAGGTTGCGTGTGTCTGTGTTCACGCTTTCTTATGGTCTGTGTGCTCCATAAAACCAAAGATAGATTTCATCGTTGTGCCTGGGCCAGCGATGGCAAATAAGTTTCATTCCCTGTGCCAGGGCCAAGTATTCCCAGTTGAGTCCTGTGTCTTTGGAGAAGACTACCTGGATCCATTAGCAACTTCTGATGCGGGTTCGGGACTGGTGACTGGTGGCAGGTGGCAGGCTGCCATGTGCTTTTCACCCCTGCCTTAGGTACTCCTTCCTTCATTAGTCAACAGCTGTTTACGGAGCACCCTGCATGTGCCAGGCACTGTGTCAGGTGCTCCATAAATATTAATTGGATCACTTTTGAATGGTTAAAGGCTTCAGCATCCTTTATAGCCTCCGATGGGCAACTTGGGGAGCCCAGTGAAGAACAGCCTCAGTGTTCTGTGTGACCTTTGTTACCCTCCACTGGAAGAGTCCTGGTCAACACAGAGTCTTCTAAACAGGATGCCAGGTGTCAATGATTTTAGTAAAAATATTTTTCACTTTTTAAAATACTTACAAGCAAGCATTTGCATATCAGGTAATCTTTGCATTAATCCAACAAAAGATATGGGCTGTGGGTTTTCATTTCTCCTTGATAGAAGAGCAAATAGAAATACATGTTCCTTCAATGATTAGTAAGTGGAAACCTGAGCCAGCATTTGAACTCAGATCTCATACATACTTCTTGCTCTTTAAATTACCACGCAGGAATTGGCGCCTCTAATTGTGAAATTATGGCTGAGCTCTCAGGTAGCTAAAGGAGCCAGGTACCTCATGATTGAGTGGGACTTTTCCTAGGGATCCCAATGGGCCGCGGACAGAGGATCTGGGGTAGTAGAAGGTCAGTGGTTGGAGGCAGGGGAAAAAATGACCAGTTCCTGAATGCTCTATGGCTCCTAGTTCATGATTCATGATGCTTTCTCTGTAGCTAATTTTTGTTAAGTATAAGAATTTCAGGAATCTTTTAAGAATTGGGGGAGACTGCTCTCTCCTGAAATATAAAACATCTGCTCCTGGTCCCCGTGGAGTTCCACTGTCTGGGGGAAAAACGGAATCAGAAGTGATATAAAACAGGCATTGCTTCAAACAATAAATCCCCCTTTTGCTCATTAATGAGAAAATAAATTTAGGATCAGAGGCGTCAGACTTTTCAGGAGACCTCTCTCGGCATTGCTTTTCCCCACCACTCTGCCCCAAGAGAGTGGTAAGTTCAGGGCAAGAGACTGAGTCTCTAAGATCATGAAGTTGTGGGTGTTGTTTGGTTAGGGCTGTCTGTAATCCCATGTTACAGAGGAAATTTTATTTTATTTCTTTATTTTGTTGCATGAGTCTGTTCTTCCTAATAATCATAGACAGGAACACCTGAGGGCTGATAGCATGGCAGGACATGTATAACATTTTAAAAATGTGTAGGCAAATTCCTGAAATCACCATTTTCCTGTCCCCAAATCCATTTCTTTATCAATGCCCATGACTCCAGACCCCATTTACCTCCCAGCCCCCATTCCTCTGGATTCTCAGAGATGGTCTGCCTTGCTGGAGTGTGGAGGCTGCTCTTGGGGTGGACCCTTGGACACCATTGGATTTGGTGAGCCCACCTAAAAATACCCTAGCTATAGAGACCGGAAAAGCAGAGCAAGCAAGCTTAGACACAGACTGTTCTAACTGTGCCAGGCCGGCCTTGAACTTGCGGTCACCCTCCTGCCTTAGCCTCCCGAGGGCTGAGATTACAGACATGTGCCACCATGCCCAGCTCCTCTGCCTCTTCTGTTCCTGTGACTCTGCCACCAGCCTACTCTGCCACCAGGAACATTCCCAGCCACCGCATGAAAGACTTGAGGGGCTGAAATTGTGTGCGAAGGGCAAGTTCTAATTTCTGAGCTTGGGGATGGGAGATGCTTCCCTGTTCCTGTTTAAAGCAGGGAGGGGCTGGTTTCCAAGCTCTTTGAAGGAAGGTGCACCTGGACCATGGGACGCCATCTCATTCTAGTTGGGGCGGGAAGGGGGGGGGCGTCCCCTGTTGCAGTTCCAAAGAAAATGTGATGGCGTTAGTGTAAAAGCACAGTTTAGTAACCAGGAACCCAGTGGCAATTGTGGGTGAATTAAGCCAGGAAGGATTTAGGGATGCCGAGGAGTTTTTTAAGAGGTTAAGGTCCTTTAAAAGTGATGATAGGATTAACACCAGTCCCATGGAAACAAGCAAGCTGAGTCCCAGGAGAACAGCTAAGTCAGTTCAGTGTCCCTGTGACCTCTGGCTTCTGGGGACCTCAGGGTGATTGTCCTGAGGGATCCTAGAGCTGGCATCGCCCTGCGGAGGGCTGGCTGGCAGGCCAAACATGCCAGGCCCTCCTGCCAAAAGTATCTGCACACAGTCTGTCATGGGCAGTACGTATTCACGTTTCTCTCTCCTTAAAGGCTGAGTTAGGAGATGGAGAAGAAAGAAGAGAAAATCAAGTTAAATGCTTGACCAGCAAAATGAATTCTGTCTCCAGTCAGGCTGGCTTACATTTGTCTCGCTTTTTATTTTCCAAACTTTCTCTCACCATAAATCCTCTTGCCTCTCCTTTTATCCAGTAAAATGTTTTTAATCTTGGTGCCAGCACTTTGTCCTCTGGCTGGTTCTGTGTCTGTCCCTGCTCCATGACCTTCTTGAAGTTCTTAGCATCTCTTTCTTTTCTATTGGTCCAGAGTCCAGCCCTTCACTTTGACACTCTTTGTTTGGCTTTGTAAGTTTTCTGCCTTATTTTTGCCATATGGTGGTTTGCTTGGCTCTTCTTGAGGTGAGTTTGTCTAATGTTCTGGGCCCTGCTCACAGTTCTGTCTTGGAAATAAAACTGTGACCTTTGTATGCACCTTCATTGGGCCTAAGTTCATTTCGAAAAATGAATCATGCTTATAGGAGAAAAAAAATGGCCCTGGATTCACAGTCTTGTGCCTAAGTGTTTCTTTGCTTTAAAGTGTAGAAATAAAAAATTCCTTAGCTGGTCCACTCTGCAGGTTAAATAGAAATGAGGGTGATACACCCCACAGGAAATGGGGACAGCCTGGTTTGGAGGGAGGCTGCTGATTTCTTAGAGATAGGGAGCTTGGCCTGATGGTGCCTGGCCTCCCACTAACATTTCTCCAATCTCACTTTACCTCCTGCAAGAGGGGAGCCCAGGGCCTTCAACAATGGCCCCTTTCTTCTCCCGGGCCAGTGTTTTGATAGTGTCAGGTTACACCCAGCCTCCCCCTGGCCCATTTATAAACCTGACACAGGCAACATGATGTAATGTTATTTTTCAGGATCTCAATGAGGGAATTTTTTGCCCCAGGTCAGAAGAATGCTAGTTGATTTTTGCTGAAATGAACCATGGCATGATATAATATATGGGCTCCTAGTTCAGTATGGCAGATGGGGTGGGGTGGGGCGATTGATCGCACCAGAGTTGGAAGTTAGAGGTCAGACCATTTTCTGCTTGGATCTGCCTCCCCTGGGTGCCTGCAGCCACTGCGAGGTGTTGGGGTGTGCCTCGTGGCAAGAGGCTTACCAGCTCTTGGGGTGCTGCCTTACGGAAAACCCTGGCATGGTCTTAATGTGCAGTGCATCGCCACTGAGCAGCCCCAGCATTTGAGTCTCATCCAGGGAGGGACAACAGAAAGGAGAGGAGGGTGCAGGGAACTTTCCTGCCAGGGTCCTGGTCTCTCCTGTGTGTGAGCTGCTCTGGACTGTGGAGTTAGGCTCCGTGACAGAGTAACCAGCTCCCTGTGGCTTTTACAGGACAACTTGTAATCTTTGTTTTCTAGGACTTAAGTTTGCTTTGAAATGAGAGTCACAAAAGATTCTGCAGGAAAAGTTTTCCTGGTGCTTATCAGGTGGAGGATTTTACCCTCCACCTCTATCTGCCCTTCTGCGGGGTGCCTCTGTGTCCAGCGGCTCACAAGACATGGCCAAGCATGGTGGTTAGGTGCACTGGAGATAGAGTCCCACTTTGTTTTTGCAGTCCTGGCTTTGCTATGCATTGGCAGATTAACCTTGAGTAAGTTATTTGAACTCTCTGCCTGATGCATTAAGTATGAGAAACAATGGCCTCGCCTTACAGGGTTACGGGGAAGAATAAATAAGTTCATAAACCCAGAATGTTCACAGCAGTGTTTGGCATCTAGGAATGTGATGTGAGAATTTCCCTAAAGAAGTCCTTTTATAAGTTATAAATATTATTTCACCCCCAATTTAAAAAAATACAAATGATAGAGTGCTATGCATACTTCAAGTAGTACACCTTGCCTTTTTATTTTTGTTGTTGCTTGTATCTTAGCGATGTACGTCTTGAAGTATGTTCAAGCCTTTTGTTCCATCTTTTGATCCATCATGAGTGGTTACCGTATGGAATGGCAAGCCATTCAGGCCAGTTCCTAGATAGGTGTATCAGAAACCAGACTGAACTGCCAGCCAAAGCGTTTTAAACCCACTGCCCTGAACCTGTCACTCTGGGAGCAGGTCCTGCCCCTTGCTGACACTCAGCCTTTTCACCATGCCCTCTGTTGCAAATCTTTCTCCGTGTGTCAGGCGGCCTGGCAAACTCTTCTTCCTCATTTAGGAACCTGCTCAATTGTCAAGACTGCAGTGAGGCTATTCTTAACTTCCCTGGTCTTGTCCCAGGAGCCCAGAGCATGGCATGTGTGTGTCTGGTCTCAGCACACTATATTGCAGTCCTGTGCATAAGCAAGTGCTTGAAGCTGGCTCTTCCACAATGGTCAGCAGCAGACAGCATAGTGCCCATTAACTAACTGGTTCATATTTTTAACAAAGCAATGAAGAAGTACTTTCTGGTGACAGTCATGTAGTTTCCATGTCTTGCCTCCATCTCTAGAGATTGCCTTGGGAAGAAACAAAGAAATGCAACCTTACTCTTGGACCTAAACAATTCTGAGTCAGTTATGATTGCTCCAAAGTGGGTTCTGTCCAGCACTGGGCTCTCTTGTGAACTGCAGCCAGCCTGCCCTTGGGCACTTGGCGCCTGCTCTGGAGATCTCAGCGGGCTTCCTGGCGGGACTTCTTGCTTCCCACTGGAGTGAGACTTGAGTTGGTAGCCTGTGCACTCAGGGATAGCCTCCCTGGGGAATATCTGTGGGGAGCACAAAGCAGAAGAAACCAAGGATAGTGTGGCACTCCTTGCCCAGCGACACAGGCAGTGAGTGAGGGCCCTTTGCATGTGTGTGTGTCTCAACGCAGGATGGAGACAAATTCTGAAGGTAGCACAACACAGCTCCTACACGCCTTTCTTTCCCTTTGGTTTGATCTTTCACCCTCATCCTGTCCTTTTCTCTCCCCACCCCAACTCCCATTCCCTCCATTGCCTCTGACACATGGTTCGTGGCATTGGCTCCTGCCTGTGTCCTTGCCGTTGCCCACTGGCCAGTGGTGATCTGTCATGCCATTTCACCCCTGAAATGGGAAGCAGCCCATGAAGAGCATGGGCTCCCGCTCTTTTATATCGCTCCACACTGGGCTCTAATACAATGGCCATGGTCAGGATGGCCAGGTTTTCAGGGCGTGGCTGTGGGCTTAGCCTGGCTGCCTGCTCATGCACTGAACTCTTACCTGGTTCTACTCTTTCCTTCATTCCTGGATAGTGAAGTCTCTTCCCAAGCATGTATTTCTTAGGGAGTCAAAGGACATTTATGGACACAGTTTCTGCATTTAATAGCCCATTTCTGGAAATAAGAAAAAGGACTGGAGTTGGACTTGATTTCTTTTCCTTTCATTAACAATCTAAGGATTAGCCCAAGCTCATTGAACACCATATTTCCATTTGGACCTGTGGCTGAAATAACCTTTCAAATAACCGTGAGGAGTCTTCAAAAATTAGTTCACTGTCTTTTTCTTCAGTTTCTGTTTTCTTCAAACCACGAGATATATAAGTAGCATAATTAATATTTTCTTCTTTCAAATGTGAAACTATTTTGTTCAGATGTTCTATTCCTTTTTTTTTTTTTTTTTGGATAGTGAGTCCCATAGATGTCACGTGTTCAATCTCTAGCCTTCTAAATGTTAGGTACCAAGCTGACCTTTCTGAGATCAATTTGTTCTATCCAGCTTTATTAACAGCCAGCCGCCTCACCATTGATTGGATTGACATGGTGGTGATGTGAAGCAGTCACTAAATGAGGCCAAAGTCACCAGGCTGACTTTTATGTGGTTTTGGTTTTCTGGACAAGGGACTGTGTTAGTTAGAACAGCCCGCCACAACTAAATAAAACCCAGGAGACAATTACAAATGACCTGTCACAGTATATGGGTAGGAAGAGAGCCTCCGGGGCTCCTGGGAGTGACCAGAACACTATTAATTTTGGGATTTAGCTTCCCTGGGCCGGATGTGCTGGAAGGGTCTTGGAGGTTAAGAGCCAGGAGTCTGGGGAAGCCAAGGGTTATTGCTTGGTTACTGAGGTGCCTTCTAGGTGGTCACCATGGAAATTCCTTTCCCTGGGATCTCCAGGAAAGAAAAGCCCAGGTTCTGTCCATGTGGACTGGAATGCAGTCTTTGAGCTTTGGAGTAGGGAAGAAAAGTTTGGCTTCAGCTTCTTCCATATTGGCCTCTGGGAGCCGCTGCTGCTCGGTCCTCTCAGTGAACTCTCCATGGGCATCCTCTAAACTCGGCAGCCTCTGTGTGTGCGCAGGTCTAGGCAGTCTCCAATGTGGCCATCAGTGCTCGGGTAACTACTGCCTGTGGCCACCTGGTCCCTGCGTCTGTTCTGTGTGCCTCCTACTGCTCTCTCTACTCTAAGGCCTTTCTCCCCAGGTTTCTGTTACACCTACTTCTCAGAAGTGTGGTAGGAAACTCCATTTATTGACCAATAGTTTAGTGTTGATGGGGAACCCTAAGCTAGGCCAAAAGTCTTGCAATTATTTAATATTGAGTATATCTCCATTGAGACATACATTTCTGAGCATATACCAGTAAAATGAGTTTCTGTTCACTGAATTGTATTTCATAACAACTGAAGTTATTAATTTAGAAATGTGTTCTCAAGGACAAAAGCTTGACCAAGGCCATCTCAGCCTCTCTCTGAAATTTTCAGTGAAGGTTTTTGAGAAGCGAATTTTCTGATAAATTACAAAGTAAAACCATTTCATGTAACTGGAAGGAAAGAAATCCAAAAACTACACTTTTCTGATGCTAACTGGAGAGGAACTTGAATTTTTGAAGTGATTCAGTCCTTTTAAGTGTACATAATTACTAGTATTAAGATTGATACTCATGCGCTAAGCCCCATCCTAAACCCATTCACATAAGTCACTTTACATAATCTTCATCATGAACCTTTGAAGAATGGAATATATTTATCCTACTTCATAGATTTTTTTGAGACTGAGGTTCAAATAAACTAATTTTTTTTTTTTTTCAAAATTACAGCAGTTAAGTCACGTATCTGGGATTTGAAATCCCTTGGAGCTTAGCTGCAGGGGTCACGTTATACCTCTTGATTTTGTTTTTCCTGTCAGGATAAAATAGCAACCTTCATCTTAAATATTACTTTTTTAAACTTACTTTTATTTATAAGCTAAAGCCAACTGACAAGTTCTAATGCCATCACATTATTCTCTCCTTCAGAGATGGTAACTAAGATGGTACCCCACATCAGTTGGGTAGAGCTGATGGCAGTGAAGTCAAACCCCCCATATGAGTCTGTTCACTGGGATTGGCTTCATAGCCACAGAATTAACCTTTCACCTTGGCCAGCTGCCTCCCAAATGCATGTCATTGATTAGAGAAAATAAGAGGGGATTGTAGATAAAAATGTACAAAGCACTTGACCAGCCACCCAAGACTGTAGTTGTCCATTTAATAATGATGTCGCTCCAATTATTACCAGTTTAAAATATCATTTCTTAGTGTGTTTCATAAAATTAGTATATTTGCTTTAGTGTTTGCATGAGAGGAAAGATAGCATAGGCTGGTAAGTTTGTGAGTTAAAGAGCTTTCTTAACTGTAGGCTTCCCTGAGCTTTCATACGTTAATGTGTGTTGTAAATCTTGCTAAGGGGTGTATGTGTGGTGTTAGCATTTTCAGAATTTATTTGACCTAAGGACCTTCTTTGACTAGGATTCTTAGAAACATACTTTGAAAATACTACTTTAAAGTGTACAGTCATCCTTTTATATCCTAGGAGAATAGATTACCAGACAACCCCAACTTCAACCTTTCCCAGATACTATAACCCAAGAATGCCTGAGTCCCTTATCGAAAATAGCATATTATTTGCATATAATCTTTGCACCTCTTCCCATTTTGTTTTTAATACTGGGATTTGAACTCATGATCTCATGCTTGTCAGGCAGGCGCAGTGCCACTGAGCTATATCCCTGGCCCCTCCTCTCATATACTTGAAGTCACTTCAAGATTATTTATACCAAATAGAATTCAAGGACTATTCAAGTATTTGTTATTTAGAAAATGACAAGGAAAAAAGCCAGTTCCTGTTTAGTACGGATGCAATTTTCTTTTCAATAGTTTTGATTCGTGGTTGGTTAAATCTGCAGATACAAGATCTTTAGATATGCATAGTTGACTATGTTTGGGCCCTTCTATGGATTTTAAATCTCTTCATATCAGGGAATAGTGCCAGTGAAGTTTCTGCACCCCCACCCCCCGTTCTGTGTGTATGTGTCACCTTGTGGCAGGTTATACCTTTTCTTCCAAAGGGCTTTGCCGTCTTGTCTTATTTTTTCTTCTTTTGCCCTACTATTTTTAACCGGGATACTGAGGCTGGCCATGGCATACACCTCAAATCAGTGACACTGTGGGGACTAGAACCCAGGTCTTTGGGCTCTGGCCTGCTTCTCCTTCCTGCAGCCTATGCTGCCTCCCAGTGGACAGAGCATTTGCTAGAAGAGTTCTTGGTTAATGTTTGATTCCTTCCCCAAAAGGGTTTGATATGTGACATTTCATTGGCCTGTCATTGCTCTTAATTTGTAAAGTGACCTTGTCGTACATTTCTAGCAGTACTGCACACCCCTCCCCTAAGTTAACTGCATTATTAACAGACCCTTGAAAGTGTCACTGAAATATCTAAGAGGAGATTCTAAGCTGTCTTTCTACAGGGAGAAGAATCCTTTCAGGGGCTGCATAATTCACAGCAGCCTCACCTTCTCCTGGGACACAGCAAGGCTTCCCAGGGGGCTGACAGCACTTGGGTCTCATCAGTGACCATAGTACCCACCTTCTCCTTCATCTCTCCTTGTGTGAAGCTTTGGTGGGAATTTTGATGATCTCATAATTTGGAAAAATAGATGAAAGAGTGGAAGATAAATTTTTATTTTCATTTTCCTAAAAAAATTACACCCAAGTGAATAATCTTTATGCTCTATTCTTTAGTAATATTTAGATGCTACTTTTAAAGAACAGTAGAGCTGCCAAACTGTTTTTTTTTTAACTACTTTCTGCTTCAGTAATCCTATCACTTGCCTGAAGAATTCATTATAATGAAATAAACACATTAGGAACTCCTTGTCTTTTACGTCTCATATTTCTGAAATACTGAGGCTCCAAACCTGCCAGTAAGGAACCAGGTAATTCCCAGCAATCATTTAAATAGGCCTTAAATAAATAAATAAATAAATAGACATTGGCTGATTTGGGTTGCAAAATATAGGTGCTCTGATTAGCCCCATATACAGATTTGAGTTGTTCTCCAGCCATTCAAAAGCTACCTAATTATGAATATTGAATGTTCTGGCTTTTAACATAAGGCACTTACCTTTTAATTGGCCATCAGCTTTGTTTTTAGCTCTTACGTCTCTCCACTGGGATTCAAATGAAACAGGGAGATAATCAGCCAGTAAGCAGAGAAAAGAGTAAAATGATCATGGATAATTAAGTGGTGCCAGGGAAAGTTAGGGTTAGGCTAGAGAGAGAAACAAAAGAAGGAACCTGCCAGGAAACTGGCTTCTTTCTGTGCAAGGCTGCCAGGCACACCCCTTTTGGAAACACCCAAGTCCGCTCTGTGGTTTTCACGTGAGCTGTATACACTTGGATGTAGACATGTACAGCTAGATCACCACTCTGACTCCTTCCTGCCCCTAAACTCAGAGCCAAGCAGCAGGTGGGGTGTTCGACACAAACTGCACAAATTTGGCAGGGAAAAGGAGACGGTTTTGTGAAGGTTAATTGGAAGCGCCCCAAACTGCACCCTGTTGGAGCTATTTACAGTATCTTTCACCTCTAGACTCACTGGCTTACTCAGTGAAGGGCCAGGGAGTGGAGGGATTGGTCAGCAGTGCTCAAGGGGAGGAAAGTGACCTGAAGGATCAGCTACTTTGGCCAAAGCAGTGGGTACTTCCGTAAACTCTTGAATTATTAACTCCTGCACAGTCTTGATCCTTGCTCCAAGGTCCAAGGCCCTTTGTGCTTTTTATATTTTGGTGAAAGCCGTTTCTCCAGAAAATGACTGTAGGGACATACCCTTTTTTTTTTTTTTCTAAAGCAATTTTAGGAAACTAATGGACCCCTAAAAGATGATCCATGGATCTTCTAGTTTTAGCAAAGTAAAAACAAAACAAAACAACCAAACAAACAAACTAAAAACCCTCCTTCATGGATATAAGAGGAACCAGGAACTTTTCCCCTAAGAGACTTGATCATTGCAGTTACCCAGGACATCTCTGACCGTTCGTCTCTGGTGAACCGTTGCTTCTTCTCTCTTCCGTGCCACAGTTTCTATAGTAAGTTTCCTCTGTATTTTGCAGTTTCCAGGCTGCGTTTTAAATAGCACAGTAAGTTGCTCCTGCAGTCCTGTAAAGTAGGGTGTTGTGTTGTCCTACCTTTATTTAGCTTTTGGGTGAAGAGCCTTTGTCCATCCAGCCCACCTGTGTGGTTGATAGAGGGGGAGCAGAGCAGGGTGAGGTCGGGGCAGGGACCACCAGGCAGAGCTGGGAAGGGGGGCGGCTGATGCTGCTCAGAAGGGTAGGGACCCTCTCTGCCTCCCCTGCTGTTCTCTCTTTAGCTGTTTGGGGGTATTTCCAAGCCTGGCTTTACTGATGTTGAATTTGTGATCATTGTTAGAGAAATATGATTGACGTTTCCTTCTGTTTCATTGACCAGGCAGAGCGCATGAAACAAATTGTGTAAAGACTTAGCCAGGTTCTCATAGAAAAATATGAAACACCTTAGGAAACCATTTACACTCAGGTACTTAAATCATGTGTATATGTTTAAAGATCCAAAATACAGATCCTGTTTTTTTTATTTTTTTTTATTTACCAACGCATGTTTAATAAGGTACAGTTTTGAGGCTATTTCCTGTTAGTGTAATTTTAACTAATTCTAATTTTTGAATGCATCTACATTCAAGGAAATTATGTATTGTTACAAATAACCCTTCAATATTTGGGCTTTCCCCTCTCTGCTGGTTTGTATACTTGTACATATATGTATGTATGTGCATTGTGGGTGTGCCCACATGTGTTTGTCTGTAGATGTATGCCTTGGTTACTTTTCTTTCGTTGCTGAGACAAAATACCCAACTCCCCAAATTAAGGAGTGAAAGGTTTCTTTAACTCAGTTTGTGGAGGTTTCAGTCCATAATCAGTGGTTCCAAAGTAGGGTAACATGGCACAGGGGCAATAGTTCAAGACAGCAGAAGACAGTAAAAGCAGTAAGAGCAGAAGGGGGAGGAACAAATATCTTCTCCTCCCTTATACTGTAAGCAAGCTGCCACCCCCTAGGACAGGTGCAGCACTCACACCATCTCGATGCCCACCTCTTGCATAGGCTCAGGATGTTTACAAAGTGAGGGCCCTGGTCCTCTGCTGAGTCACTTCATTAAACTCTAAACTTCCCAAGTGGACACAATATATCAACTCTTAAAATGTGCAACTTGTATTTCTTTCTGTTCCACTTCCCTGTCCACTGATATGAGATAAGGACTTGTCTATAACTATAGCTTCATGGCCTATGACCAAGTCAGGTACAGGGTAAATTGTTGAATGCATGATTAGTTTTATAATTACTGACTTCAGGTTTTGAGATCAAGTCAAATGATTCTTTTTTCGACTGTCTTCCTTTTCTTTCTATGTGTTTTGCTTTATTTTTCTTTTATCCACTGTGGGGAGAGAATTAATTTTCCAGAATCTCTTGTAAACATTTCCCTGGCCTGCAGAGGGTGTAAGGAATCATTGCAAAGGATTGCCTGGGGTGGGGGCATGTTAGGATGGGATTGTGGGTGCAGTTTGGTTTCAACAGTTCTCCTACAGGACCTGATTTGTGTTGGTAACTATACAGTCCTTCACTGGATTAGTTACCCACTGCCTATATCACATAGGGCTTCTGGACTGAAATTATCATGAAATGTGGGCCATTCCTAGTGATGGATAATCACCAGCATCCAGGGTGCACTCTAGGCCCCTGGAGTTTTATAACAGTGCCTTTGAGAAAAGGATGAATGGCCATACCTGATCAGAAAAATTTCTGAGGTTCTGGAATGCAAGAGTGATATGCAGGTTCACAGAATATTACTCCTGGTTCTGGCCATGGAATAGGCATTTAAATAGATTATTTTCTGCCATTGACATCTGTCTTCTGTAAGAATGGAAGTTAAACGTGGTATGGTGGTGCACATCTGTAATTTCAGCACTCTGGGAGGCTGAGGCAGGAGGATCGTAAGTTTGAGCACAACGTCAGTAATTTAGCAACTTAATGAGACATTGTGTCAAAATAAAGGGGAGGGGTACTAGGAAAGTAGTTTAGTGTGAAGGCCCTGGGTTTAATCTGTAGAAACCTTTCCCCAAAGAATGAGAGTGAGAAATTAGTCATTCATTAGTTGTTAACCTAGACCAGATTAGTTGTTACCTAGACTAAATCTGGTCTAGGTAACAACTAATTTCCATTCTTCAGTTCTTCTCTCTTCACTGTAATATGTTAAGTCATAAGATTGTTGTTATACTGTTAGAGCTGTTAATTCAGATGTCACATGGGCTAGACACCATGGGAAGAACTTCACTGAAGCCCAATCCAAATTTACCCAGCCTCTCGTCAACAGTGGTTCTGGCTTTAGTAATTGCATTGTTGATTAGATTCTTCTTTCATTTTAGTTTCAGTAGGTAAAATTGGGCTGGAAACAGTCACCAACCAGTGCTGGTTCAAAAGAGAGGATTGCAACAGATGGAGTATAGAGCACACATGTGTTCTCAGCTACTCAGGAGGCTGATTTAGGAGGGTCCTAAGTTAGAGGCTTACCTCAAAAACTGACTCAAAAGACAAGCCATGCCATGCCAAGCCAAGCCAAACCAAGCCAAGCCAAACCAAGACAAACCAAGCCAAGCCAAACCAAGCCAAACCAAGCCAAGCCAAGCCAAGCCAAGCCAAGCCAAGCAATGTGGTACCTGTAATCCCAGCATTCTGGGAAACAGAGGCTGGAGAATTTTGTCTTAGTTATTTTTCTATTGTTGCTGAGACAAAATAACTGATGCCCCAAATTAAGGAAGGAAAGGTTTATACAGTTCACAGTTTGTGGAAGTTTCAGTAAATAATCAGCTAGCTCCAAGGCAGGTGGCATGGCAGAGGAACAACAGTTCATAGCCATGGAAGACAGCAAAAGCAGCAAGAGCAAAAAGTATGCAGGCTACCCATCCTAGGGTGAGTATAGCACTCACACACACAACCCCGGCATTGGATCATGAATCAGTGACAAATTCTAGAAGTCTGACATGACCACATGAGGCTTTGGGGGACATCCAGACACAAACCATAACAGATCCCTAGACTGTACAACTTACCAATTTAATGAGATCCTTTGTTAAAATAAAATTTAAAAAAGGCTGAGATGTAGCTCAGTGAGAAGGCCCTGAGTTTAACCCTTAATAGTACAGGAAGATAATAAAAAGAAAGAAAGAAAGAAAGAAAGAAAGAAAGAAAGAAAGAAAGAAAGAAAGAAAGACTTGAGATGTAGCTCTGAATTCAATTCTTAGTACCAGCAAGTAAATCTGCCTATTTATCTATCCTTCTATTATCCTTCTACCTAGTTATTATCTATCTATCTATCTATCTATCTATCTATCTATGTATCTATCTTTCTGAAATCAAGTTGCTGTGCTTAATGCTGTCTCTGTCCAGCTGCTCCGGGAAAACCATATTTCTGTTTGTGCTGGAACTGTGAATTCTTTGGGTGCCTCCATTCTTATATGTATGAAACTGAGGTCTATAGAGGGTAGCTGAGAATATCTATGCTGAAAGACTTGGTGAGACTTTAGGACTCCCAGGTCAATGGAGATTCAGTGAGACAGGTCCTCTTAATTGTTTCTGATGCTGCTGTCCTGGGCCCTTAGCCTGAGACCACCATATAGTTCTCCTGGACTATACTCTTCCTTGTTCCTAATGAAATGTATACTTCTTATGCATGTGTTGTCGACTCCTTTCTCCCAACTCCTTCACATTTTCCTCCCATCACATGCTTACCACTTTACCAAACCAAATGTGATTGTCACTTTTTGTCCTGTGATTTCTAACAGTCACTAGAATCATTTCCCTGAAATCCAGGCTAACAGGCTGATATCGCAGCCATAAACCACGTTGCTGGTCTATACCCATGTGCACCCATACTTAGCCTGTGCACACAAATTTGCCATTTTCTTTATTTCATTTTATTTTGTTTTCCTAATGTCCCCTCCCTTCTCTGCAGGAAGCATGCCTCTAATCTCCAGAGGTAGGCCCCACCCCATTCATTATTAATGCAGTGTGTACAGATAGAGACATCCAGCAGCGTGTTAGTAAAGGGCCTGATAAAGAATACAGAAGTGTTGCCCCTACCCCCCAGATGGTTCTAATAGTGTTCATTGGTGACTGTCCAAGACTGGACAGGAGGTGGAACAGGAACAGCCGTGCATACCCCCGTGTGTTAGGTCAAAGCAAAGATTTGGGAATTTCAGTTATTTCTTGTCTAGGCAAATACAAAAGCTGCTTCTGCTTTAAGAGCGTGCCAGGTTCTGGTACCATCAAGTGTGGGACTGGTGCATGAGGGCCCCCCTTCATGCACAGCCAGCCGGTCACGGACTCTTGGCTGCCTTCCTATGAATGTTTCCTTGCCCATTCCTCACGCTTTGCATCTTCACTCTGTGTTTGCCTTTGTCTCTGTGCCTGCCTCTAACTCCGTGGCTTGGCATCTCAATGCCTGGCCATTCTCCACCTCTCCCTGCTTCTTGGTTCCTGCTTCCTGCCTTGTGCCTTTCATTACCACGTTAACAAACTCGAGTCGTGCCTAATGAGGACGCCTCATACGTTATGCTAATGATCAAGAGACATGTTAATGATATTTTAGAAGCCTAATTAGTGGAATATATAACTATATGCAATTTGGTAATGGACTGTGACAACAAGTTGTTAAAAGGGGACTTGACAAATCCAGTTGCATGTGGCCTCAGACAAACAGGCACTGAGAATAGATGAGTGGAAATCAGATAGCGCTATACAGGGAGGAATATATATTGGGGGTGTGCACAGTTATCCGGGGTCAGTCTCTCCTATGGGTAACTTTGCTTTCTTATCATCCTCCCACTGCTGTAAAGCCATGAGGCTGACTGCATCTTAAAATTTATTTTCTAATGTTTCTTAAGCAATTGCTACTGTTGCCATTGATCATCCTCATATATCTTTGTTGAAAATGTTATTTTGATTGTTATTCTCCACAATATCCTTGTGTTCAACTTGTGATAGAAGACATCCACACAGAAGATAGGTTCTTGTGCCAAAGAGAAATTTTATTGTGTTATAAACCAACAATCAAGACCATGTAAACTGGGAAATAATCTGTATTGTGTCTATCAACATTTTGATTGTGTCGGTAGGAGGAAAACAAGGAGTGGTGTGTGTAAAATCATTCAGCTGTTTGAATGTCATTTTCTCTCAATGAAAGAATTGGATAGAGGCATGTATTCCTTCAGCACAGTGATTCCCAATTTGTGGGCCGGCACCCTGGGGGAGCTATGAAGTTACTGCAAAGGTTTGGCAAATCTATGCACATACGAAACATCATCTCTAAACAGTATGATGGTACAAGCACACAGATAGATATACCTCCTGAAACTCTTTGAATGCACATGCTCTTATGGTTAATGAAAGTCACATCCTCTTAAAAAATCATTTTTTCAAATCTTATTGGTTTCAGGTCCCTGTGTATCTTTCCTCCATCTATACAAGCTAAAAATAAAGGATTCTTTTGTAGTGGCACTTGTAATTTTTTTTTTTTTGATGTTGTAAGAGAGACACACTACAGTCATAGAGGTTAAAAATTGTTTCCTGGCTTCTTATTGTCAGAGCTGTTCGTTAAACATTTAAGTAAGTAGGCTTCAGTTTGGACAACTATTTTAATTCTGCAGAATATATTTCTGGAATTTAAAGTATGGTTTATCAGTCTAGTGATTATATTTTGTAAATTTAGGAATATATTTCCATAGGATCAGAAATTCCCTGTAGAATTCAGCAATTTCCATGAGGAACGTGTTAGATGGTGGCCCACCATGGTGAATTTGGGGGACTGCAGTATGTGGGTGATACCAGCTTATGAGAGCTTGAGTTTCATTAACTTGTTCTCTTTTTGTCTAGGTTTCAAATGCCTGTCAGAGATGAGGTTTGCACTATTACACTTCACCACCCAGTAATGCTTCCAGAAACATGCACTCAGTATGAAAATGTCTCATGTTTGCACTTTCTTGATAGACAAAGTAAAGACAGTTATAGAGACAGACTCTGTTCTATGCATTAGTTCTATATTATTGAAATCGGATTATATTTGTCCTTTTGCCTTGGCCTTTCATCTCAAAAACAGTATACCCCATTAGTAGCAAAGAAATTTTTGATTTTGTTTTAAACATTTATTGAGCACTACCTCTGTGTCAGGCCCAATTTTAAATGTTTCCTGGGCCAACTGTTTGGCTTAAATTTCCTCATAAAATCTTCTACTCTGGTACCAAGATAGGGGTTAGGGGCTGAGTGGCCTTCCAGGCTGCCTTCTTTTTCCTTGCTCTATGTTACATTCAAGGGCTGACTTTGGAAGAGAAAGAAGGAAAAATATATAGCATTTTGCCTATTAAACGATGCCATCCAAGACATCCAGTCTCCTGAATTTAGACACCCTGCCTCATCATGCTTGTGCTAATTGCTTGCTGCGAAGGGACCTTGTTTTTCACAGGGTTGCAGTGATTGCCTTTTTAGAAACATTGCAAGAAGACCAACCTGAAAGTTCTTTTTGAATGAAGCATGTCAAAACAATGGGATGTGGGTTTGGTTCTATAAGAAACATATGATGTCTTCCTCCTGTGTCCTGCCTCTCTTCCCTCCTTCGACCTTCCAAGAACAGTGACTTTGAAGACATGGATTCTCACCCTGCAGACTCTGACTCAGGAGCTAACTTTGCCAGTTTCCTCCATTCAGCCTTTTGTATTCTGCTACTTCAGTGTGTCCATGTTTACTATGAGCATCATAGTTTACGTCTCTTCCTTTTCTCTTCCCTCGACATTTTTATTAATAAAGCGCCAAAGAAAGATTAGGTCTGAACTCAGGGTTCTGTTATTACGTCTGCTACTTGTTTCCTGTTAAAAATGAGAAACGAATTTTTGGGAGGGAGCTGGAAAGGGGAAAGGTTTATAAGTGAGCCAGTGGAAAAAGCACATTCATTATCAATGTCTTTCTCACTGAGTCGTTTGAAGCTGGGAAAATTAGCAGCCGCTTTGAAGCTCAGCAGATCTTTCATCTTTGTGTGTACAAGTGTGTGTGTGTGTGTGTGTGTGTGTATGTGTGTGTGTTAATATTAAGTTGAGATTCTTTTTCTTGCCACTTATTTGGTTTTTCTGCTAATAATGAAATTATAATGAGATCCCTGATGGGATTTAGAAAAAAAAAAAAAAAAAGAAAGAAAAAAAATCACCTCATATGAATTATCCCATTCCCCCTCACCCTCCTTCTGCCTTTCTGTAAAAATCTATTCTGCATAATAGGTCTTTGTTTCTGGATTTCAGACGGAATTGAAGGAGGCCAAGAATCGGAAATACCCCTCATTGTTCTTTTTGTCGAATACATACAAAGTTCTGTTAGGCAGAAAGCATCTCCTTTACTTCTACCCCAGTCCACTTCTGACCCCCACAACTCACCAACACCCCAGCTTTGTGATGGGAGGCAGAAGTGAATGTTTGGTGCTTTTGCAGGTAAGTATTCAGTCTATTTTTTGCATATCTCCCTTCTTAGCTTTAAGGACTCACGACTTCTGCTAGTGTAAAGGGGATGATTCTGACTTGACGGGAAGATGTGGTGTTTTGCAAACACTTTGCTCAGGATGGTGACAGTTTTGGTAGCAGATTTCCCCACCTGTTGCCCCTGGTTCCTAGGCTGAGCATTCCCTGATCAGGTCTGGGCTTCTGCGTGTGATTAAGTTGATGGGGCCTGTAGAAGAATGACCAGAAATATAGGCTCTTGTGCATGCATGCGTGCACACACAATCACACGCGCGCACGCACACACACACACACACTCTTCTCTAATTTAAATCTTTTCCTGTGGTCCATCCCAATGAACTCTTTAAGCCTCAACAACTTTCAAGTTCAGAAAATTCTTCCAGAATCCAACCTAAATCTCTTTTGCTTTAGTGTTTTCTCTTAAGCCAGTGATTGCACACTGCCGTTTGCCTGTGTTAATACTAGAGAAATGAGAGAGAATGAAGAAGACCACATGGTTTGGGAAATGCTTTTTCTTGACTCTCCCAGGTTTAGGTTTTCTGATCAGGGCCCAAGACTGGAATCAGGGCTTCCTCCCCACCATCTCTGTGAGTCCCCCCTTTCCATCCTTCTCACCATTAAACAGGTCTAATAAAGCTGGGGAATCTTTACAGTTGGTGATTTTATATCATAGATCAAAGATCAAAGCAGAGGAATACACAGAAACCATAAAATTAACTGCTTTTTCAATTTTACAATGCTTTCAGTGATAGAGAATCTTATAAATTTAATATTAATTAAACACTTAGCTTTTAACCTCCTCCTGCATCTACTTTTGGCTGGTGGCTGGAAAAAAATAATTGGGGATCTTAAATCTTATATTACTAATGCCTTGACAGGAGGGGTTTCAAAAGCACTTATAACTCCAGCAAAATGCACTCGAAGCTTTTGTCCTTCTACTCACCTAATTGAAAATGCTTTTTTCTCCCCCTTCAGGAAAAATGAACTATTTGCTAATTTTTCTTAAAGGAAGTATAACTTACAGTCCCTTTTCATAGCTTGAGCTTTAACTCAATCCCTTGGCACATTTAACACTGCACAAAATGGAAGCTGTTGAACTTCCATTATTATAAATGCCCTATTGATTTTTTTAGTGTGTTGGCGTAGATGTGAGGCTGGTGTTGCTCGGCCTGATTGTGTCACCTGGGGCCCTTGTGTACTCGGTCCTGTAGAAGTAGCCTCTCATCTTGGCAAGCTTTGTAGGAACCAGGACTCATCTTGCCATTGTAGGATCAGAGGTGGTGAATTGAGAATGAGTCCTTGGCATCTTGGACGGGAAAGTCAGCATAGTGCAGAAAGGAATCATATTTCTCTTAAAGGAAGTATCAACAGATAGGGTGCCGATGTGATGGAAGAGGTATTTTGGGGGAAACTCGACTATGCTGTTCCCATTTTCCTAAGCTCTAGAGAAAACTGACCGATGACCTTTTCTTGGTGGACAAGCATCACTCTCTTTTCAATAACTAGGTGGATAGCTATGTCTGTGCTTCAGAAATGGCTCCCTAGAAATAATAATGCCCACAATATATCTCTATAGTGCTTTATTTTTCCAAGGAACCTGCAGCACTTCTATCCCTGGGATTTCATTTCTTCTACGTCATTGTGAAGTAATCACAGGTGGACAAGATCTGATCTCTGAGTTAACTCAAGCTGGTTCCTTGAGTTAATAAAGCACTTAAAGTTGGGAATTACAATGGGAATTACAATGAATAGCACCTAGGGTCCCAAGAAGACATCTTTCTGTACCTGTTTTTGATTCAGGTGGCTGAGAGAAGAACAGTAGTTGCTTTTGGGGGGCCATATCGCTAGCCTGGTGCCCAGGGAAATCCCCAGGCTCTGAGCACCTTGCCTTGAGAAAACCTATGAGAAACAGTTAAATTTGTGGGGGAAATTGACCATTGTTTACTTCATAAAAATGTTCTTTAAAATCTACTTTAAAATAGTTTAATCCTGGTTAACTTTAAATCACTGGATCTTCTAATGTGACCATGAATCAATTTATAACCAATTCTCCAGAAACATATGTTGGGGGTAGGGTGGGGGATATGGGGTGTGTGACGTGGCAGTTTCCTGCCTCCTGCTTTGCCCTGCTGCAATGATCTCTCTCTTCAGACCTCCAGCAGTCACCTTGACGATCCCTGATGGCAGTAGGGAGCATTTAATCCAACTGTGAAATAATAAATTAGCTGTAAAGTCACTGTGAGACCAGGAACCCCAGCTTTATGCACCTGGTTGCTCTGTACTCCCAATGAAAGCACACTGTCCTCTCTCATTGCAGCCATGCTTTCTGAACCTTTTAAGAACTGAATTGATGGGATGTAGAATTTGATAGCCGATAAATTAAGGATATTGGTAAATTTAACAACTCTATTAGAAGATGAAATTTCCAAGATCAGTAGCCCCATTTGCTAGTGTTGTCCGTGAGTGTATTGTGGAGATCCTTTATATATGTATCTCTCTGCTTCTCTATCTATCTAGATATATATGATATGTGGGGTGCTATAAAATTTTTAGTGCCTTAGTTTGGGTTGACCGCCTTATTACTCACGAGTGAGCTATACAGGTCTTCCTTAACAAGTGGCAGTAAAGGCTTTACAGCACCCCTTGCACTGTCACATATTTTTGTTTAGGCCACATATTGTCTGTTTCTTTTTAAGTCTCCCTTTGCTCCGGTCCCTCTCAAGTACCTTTGTTGCTATGACAACCGTTCCTTCCTTTCTCTGGGTGGAATGGCATGAAATCCTCCTGCAAGTTTCTTTAAGTCAGTGCTTGTTTGGAGTGACCTCAGACACGCTGCTGGAGCCAGGGCTGGAGCCCTCACCCTGGTCATCTGTGGCACATTTCTCTCTTATGCTTGAAGTTCTGTGCATCAGACTGAGGTGGTTGTTCCAACATTAATCATTCTCCACGTCTCTATGGTTTTGTCCTCCAGAGAATATTAAGAAGCTGACAGTCATGGTCTAAATATCGGGGGGAGGGGCGTAAAAGCATTTTGAATTTAATGCAGAAGTGTCAGTGATTGGGTGAATAGTAAACACTGTGACCTGCAGGAAGAGGGAGGGAAAGCACTTCTGTACAGCAAAGGTCTCTACAACTCCCTCATGGGCACAGAAATCTCCCATGAGTACCATATGCATTTTGAGTTTCTTTCCATGTGCCTGTAAGGGTCTCCCCTTCCTACATACTTTCTTCTCTTGGCTCTAGAATGTCACTCTTGGAAGAGAGTCACAGAATCAACTCCAGCCCATAGATCACAGTAACTAGGGAAACTGAGGCCCCAAAGGTCATGTGGCTCGCTGAGGTCACACAGATGGGATAAAAATCCCCACCTCCCAACCACTTTGTCATGACTAGTTGATTCGTTAAAACAGAAATCATTCAAAAACGTTTGGCTGTCAAGCTCATGTCTCATCAGCCAACTCAGCAGTTCTGTAAAGCATGCTTGTAGCGCTAGCAGAGGGATGCTGGGTAAATGTTGACAGGTGGCGAGGCCGGCCCTCCCAAATTTCTCAGTTCTTTTTTTCAGCTAGCAGCCTGGCTTGCCAGCTCCTTGATAAGAGGTAGAAGTTCCTAGAATCTGTTATCTGAACCGCATTTAGGATTCTTGTCTGTAAGGCTGCATATATTTATATAGTTTATATAGGCAATATTTTGATGGCTTCTTTTTTGAAAGACAGTGTGAGTGAGCAAGCCAGAAACCACAGATGATATGAGAAATGCTTTTCTGAAAGCCCCCTTTCAGAAAGAATAACACAATCCAAAAAAAAAAAAAGTAAAATTCCACCCAGTGTCATTTTGTGGAGTCATTGGAGGAGCTGGTGGTGTTGACCAGCAGGATGTACTCATGCAATAATACTGTTAGGCTGGCCTGAATGATTTCTTAGTGGAGAAAAAATTCAGAGCTGAGTGTATTTTGGCATAAGCACAGACAGAAAGATTGTACAGTTCATTTTTGGATGATGTAAAAATGAATCCTGAATATATTTTTCTTTTTTACATTTCAAGTCTTGTCTAAGTGAAGAATTTTACACAGATGAGCAATACAGCATTTTAGGGAACAGATCATGCTCTATTTGAGACCAGACTGTTCACTGTTTGATTCATTCTGACCCTTAGCGAGGACCTTTCCAGATTGAGGTTTTAGTGAGGGAATCCCATACGGGACTAGTCAGTATGACGTTTCCATATATAAGCTGCCTGTAGCATTGCATGATTTGCTATCGACTTGCCTAACAGCCAGTAAAGACCGTAACATTCCACTCAATACCATTTTTCTGTTACTTAAATACTAGAGGAAAGAGAAAGCTAACATTCACTGTGCTCCCACCAAGTGGATGAAATGAGATAATCTATGTAAAGTAAACAGAATGACCCTGAAAGGGATTATTATCCCCTCTTGACAGATGAGGAAACTGAACCTTGGAGAGATTAAATAAATTGCCCAGTCTCCTAGGACTAGTAAGTGACAACATTCAAGTTTCTCTGGTTTCATAGTCCACATTCTTTCCTGTGAGTCACAGGGCCCCCACTGGGCCCTGAGCAATTATCGCCTTGTGCAATCTTTGAATCTTTGCTTTGATAACGTGCTTAATCATTCCCTCCACCACTCATACTGAAATGAAATTGATGAGCATTTGGCAACATTGCAGAAATGCCAGAGTTGGCAAGACTCAATGTAGGCTGTGGGCTGCAGAATCTCAGGTGGTACCATGTCCCTGACAGAGCAGGTTATGCTGGGCTGCCTACCGGGTGTAGGAGCTGGCAGAAGTTGGGACTGTGGGTGGGAGAGTGACAGATGTGGAAGCAGTGTATTAACCTCACAAAACACAGAATTGCTTCTTCTTTTTCTTATAGGTTCATGTATATATTTCCCCATTAACAAGGTATTTTGAAAGTTGCATTTGGGCTAATTGCTGAATGAAAGTTCTGGTTAAAGCAAAATAGTTTCATAAATGTAGGAGGAGAGACACGCTACTTTCCGCGGTGCACAAAGCGTTTTTTGAATAAGTTATCTTTGGATGCCAACATCACGGAGAAGTAAAAACAGAAACAAAACCAAAAACTGTGTTCAGATTCAAGTAATCAAGGCATGAGGGTGGGAGGGGAGGAGCAAAAACTCAGTGACAGAGGTGAGTAAAAGCTGTCATTCTGCATTGACCCTTTTCCTGAGATAAGGTGCTGAACATAAATAATCTACATACAGTGGAATGAGTTGATGTACTTAATTCATTATTTATTTTAGTTATTGGAGAATCTCATTGCTGCCTGGCCTCTGGGCATATTTAGAAGTGTGATAGGAAAAAAAGAAAAAAAAAAAGCACAGATAGTCCTTGCCATTACTGCTTACAATCTATAATAGATAATATATAAAAAGGCGTATTGTTTTTGTTGAGACATCCAGATACAGTTTAAACAAATGGGAACAAAGCAATTAATGTGCCTATGAAATCAGTAAGTTCAATCAGCAAATAAAGGAAAGCAATACAAGTTAAGGAATTGGAAACAGATTTGGCCCGCATTGGCCTGTGTGCACGGATAAAAATGTTCTTCTGGAACACAGTTTGGTGCAGCAGAGTCAGGGGCTGGGACAACAGTGTTGTGACTTGCTTGTTCCACAAGCCAAGCCCGGACAATGCTCAATAACGCCCCTCACCTTCATGGGCCGTCAGCCGTAGAGAGGCAAATTAGAGCGGTGGCATGGCCACAAATCACAGGCTGTTGTTAGATTTAGTTTGACCCTTAGCATCATTTTATCTGAGTCCACTTGGGTTTAATGTGATTCTCTTCACACTACCCGTCTCTGGACAAACACTGATACTGTTATCGTTATCGCCATGATTACTCAGGGCTGACCTATACCCTTCTACCCTGAAACCGAAAGACCTTGCCATGACTGAGGCATTAATAGCCCTCACAGAACCTCAGCGATGTGGCTGCACCCAAGTTGCAAAGAAGGGAAATATCCCTGCCCTGTTTCCTTTTGTCCTCAGGATGCATTTTCCCCAAGATGCTCTTTTCTCCCAAGAAGCTAAAACCTCAGATATTCTGATTTCATAGGAGATCAGAGTGGTGGGAGCTACTGTAACTGCCCTCCAGCTCCCTCTAGGAGCTTTTCTCCTGGACACAGGGTGAAAACTCGCATCCATAATCTTCAGTCTATGGATTTCCTAATTCACAAATAACTTCAGGAATGTAGCGATACTACTAGCATCCAACACAGACATATGCCCACCATGGTTTCCACAGCCCATGAGTTTTGTGTTCATGTTTTTATTTTCTCAGTCTTTTACTCCCTGTCTGTCTCCCTAGCACCCTTACAACTAGACCTCTACGAATGAATAGACTAGAGAGAATCAACAGTTAAGCACACTGAATGCACATAGCGTTCCAGATCACAAGCACCATGCTACGCTCCACTAACCTAGCAGTGGTGTAAAGGAGGCACAAAAGTTTACAATCAGGATGATTTGGGAGTTCACCACAAAGTGGGACATTGATTTTATGGTGCCTGGACCCTAGGCCTGCTGTTATTTAGTTAGGAACTGGAACAGCCCCTAGAAAAGCTCATCCTGTTGTTTTATAAATAAGAAAACTCACAAAGGCTAAGAATTCGCTTATGGTTGTTTAGTCAGTGTGGGCCCAGTTGCGACTCAAAATTAGATTTTCTAATAGGCCCCCATGTTCATACGCACAAAAGAACACTTCCTTTTCTTCTTCTTCAGGCCTTGCCTCCTTTGCTCTGTTCTTATCCTACAAGCACTTACATCGTTGTCTGTTACTGGTGTTTCTACTGCCATCTCCATTTCACTGGTCTTCAGGGGTCTCCATGTGGGTTTTTTCTAAGAGATGGGTGAGTAGAGTGCATTGTCATAGACACTGGACTTCTGCAGATGTCACATAGCCCAGGACAGTGTCCTACAGTGGTCAAGAGCATGAAAACTGGATTCTGATGCCAGGGTTTGAGTCCCAGCTCTTTCATTCAATCATTAGGTGACTTGGGCATCTTATATAAATTTCACTTTGCTTCGGCTTCCTAATCTATGTAATGGTATCTATTTCCTAGGTAACCACTTCATAGTTAGAACATACAAAGCAGTTAAAACAGTGCCTGGCAAATGGTACCCCATGGGGTATTTGCTGTTGTTTTTTATTTCTCACTTGCTAGCAGTCGCCTTGAGTTCCCTACAACGTTATGTAATGTACTGTCCCTTTTCACTGAGGAGCGATGCCTGTTGGATCCATCCTGGATGTCGTTACCTAACTTTGTGGTGGCACAGGTGCAAGCGGGCATGTTTCTTCCTGAAAGCCAGCCCACTGCCACCTGTAAGGCACAGCCTTCCCCAACAGCCACGGCTCTGGCACCTGTGCAGAGTGGACCCTTCTTTCTTGTGCAGAGGCTGTTCCTACGCTGCTTGCTGGGTGCCCCTCCCTTGGTTTCCCAAGCTGACAACTGTGGCATTTCTGAGAGGTATGGCCAGAGAGTCTTTGAGGACTATAGTGACCAGATGACTCCCCCAAACTGAGACTGTACCATTGGCCTTCTGCAGCACCCCGCCTGGCTCCACTGCCGTGGAGGCTCTCCTTGGACAAAGAGGACAGCTGTAACAAAGCACAGCCATGAAAGCAGAATTTACCCTTTCCCTACATGTATCATTTGGACATAAACTCCGGAGAGGAGCTAAGTGTCAGCTTTTGTCTGAATACATCCGTACCATCCAGGGCCACAAACTATCCAGCATCATTGTGGGAAGCCAGGCCTCCTTGGATGCGGTTTCGTGTCCTCATTTTATGGGAGTATCTTCTTTGGGAGGAATGATAACTCTTAGCTCCTTCTCAGCCTGTCAGCACTTGGAAAGAGGCAGAATTTGGGGCTGGGGTCTGCTGCTGCCAGTATCTCTGCGAGGGCTATGTTCCAGGAACTATCCCTGTGAGCTTCCTTGTAGATATGCCATGGTTCCCCCAGCTACTGGCAGCCTTGTAGATGACAAGAGGCCCTGCTGTCTCTCCAGAGATGGCGACTGCAGCTGGGAGCTGACTGTCAGGTTGTGGAGACCTCCGTGCCAGGTTCTTCACTTCCTCTTCTGTGAGGCAGGAGATGCTGCTTAGAGGAGGCTGCATGTGTGTGTGTGGGGAGGGAGGTTATTGTGAAGGTGGGGGCTGGGGGAGAAAAGGAGGAACAACTGTAAAAAATGTTAATTTATTAATCACTGAATATATAACAGTTCATCTGAAATGCTGTTGCTATGCCAACACCCTGGGAGTTTATTTTCTTAATCCAAGAGAGGAGCTCTCAGGCCCCTGCTCCCCTGCTGTGCCATTTGAATTTGCTGCTGCCACCGCTGCCACCATGGTATCTGTTTTAAAAAGTAGGGGGTGTGGGGCGAGGGAGAGGGGGGGACTGGGTTCCACCACCAAAGCAGTCAGATGCAAACAGTGAGAGGCCTTTCTCGGTGCGACTTAGTAAAAATGACACAAATTAATATACTCTACTTAAACCAGACCAAGATTAATGGTTCTCTTTCAGTGCAGCTTAGCCCAACTGTCACTCGACAGGCGTTTGTCGGACAAAATCAACACTAATCAACATTTATTCGTCTCTTGCCCTTGGGTCTGGGAGCGTGAGCGGGCTGTGCCTTTCCCGGCTCGTCTCGCCACGCTTTTCACCCTCCATCCAGCCTTGCCATACATCACCCTTCCTCCTGGTGCCTCTCCTCGTACGGATCCACAGACTCAGCTATCAGGGCACATTAGAGGCATGATAGATTTTCTGTTTTAATTTACATCTATTATATTACAACATAACAGATTTTGATTCAGTGGAGACCAGTGTCTCCTATAGCCAGACTCCTTGGGAGGATTTCTGCATTAACTTATTAAGGTTGGTTAGGATGTGAGGATGCAGTTTCAAATAGATCTCTCTCTCTCTCCCTCTCTCTCTCTCTCTCTCTCTGGCACATAGTGAAGATGGCTGGGTACACTTTATTCATAAGCTCCCATATTCCTTTTCTATGGACTTGGCTTCCCGAGCAGGATCACATGAGGTGGCCTGGGTTCCTCCCTTGCTTTCTGATTGGACTTTAAGCCACCAACAATGGGAGCAGCCAGCTCCCCCTTCCCTGCTTGGCTGAGGGAAATGGGCCTTGACAAATCTGGTGGCCTTCCGTCAGTGGACACCCCCTCCCAAGCTTTAGTTCTGGATCTAGGCATCTCTTTTCTCCTTTCTTTTGCTTTTTTGATCTCCGTTACAGTTAGATTTTATTTATGTTGAAACACATGTCTGTAGAGATGGAGGGGAAGGGAGAAAGCGAAGAGGGTTGGGTTAACCACAGAGCAGGATGTTGAGAGGCTGAGTGAAGGAGCCTGAATGGGGCTGTTTTTCTTGCAGTGGGACCATCTTGAAAGCATCTCCTTTCAGCTTGGAAGGAGGTGCCTGAGCCTGGTTTGTAGCACGTGGGATCTAAATATTTACAGTTCCCTTGCAGAGTGTCTTTCCCCCTCCTTTATGAAATTGGCCTCTATATTTATCCTTTTCTCATTCTCCCTTTCACCAGAATTGTAGCATTAAGCATACCTTTTTCTTGTTGGCATAGCATTTATTTCCTCTTTGTTTTTGATAGGGTAGTTTATGACTATTCACTGAGTTCATATTAAATTCTGGATATTTGCTCACCTGTTTACTGGCTGCAAGAAGAGTGGAGAGTCCTCCTGTATGCTTAGAACTTTTTACCTTGTATTTCTTTCTGCATGGACCCTGTGGCCCTATAACACGCCTCCAGAGAAGCTGAGCTTTCTTTCTCAAATTGCCCATAATAGTAGATTCCCCAGCCACTTACAAGGTCTGGGTTCTGAATTTTTTACACCAAGCCACTGCCTCTAAGCAGAAGTGAGGTTTTTTCTTGTGGCTGAATGCAGAGAAAGAGTGGTTGAGTTGTGGGGGCCATGTGGCTTGTGTGTTTGCCTGTGGCTGCTGAAGTGTAGGATGTGTTAGGAGGGGAGCCTAGGACTTCCATTTTGGTTTCTTATTACACAGCAATAAAGTAAATGACGCTTAGTATAACCCTGCACTTATAGAACTGTAGCTCAATTTGAGAAACAAAACTCCACCAACAGGACTGCTCAGTATCTTAAGCTTGGGAAACTGACCTCATTAATTTTAACGAGGGGAAAAATCCTCCAGCTGGGACTGAGACGAAAATGAAATACCAGTGAGGTTATCACTTTGGGTGATCTCACTGACTTCATAGAGTAATCAGAGTGATGCACGGAGAGTTTCTCAAAATCCTATGGAAAACCAGGCATGGGTGGCACACACCTCTAACCTCAGCGCTCGAGAGGCTGAGAGGCAGGAGGATCACTGTGAGTTTGAGGTCAGCCTGGACTGTATAGTTAGTTCAAGGTCAGCCTGAACTACATAGTGGGACCCTGTCTCAAAAAACTAAAACAAAACAAAATCCTATGGAGCGATTTAGAAGAGAGTGTATATACCCTTGATAGTTTCAAGAGTCTGAACTTCCTGGTAGGCAGAGCAGCAGTCTACATGATGATTACATTGGAGCTGGTTTTATGGAAGCCAAGGCCATTGATTAGAAGCCAGGACACATTCCTTGTGAGTTCTAGTGCCCACCAGGATGCCAACTTCCTGTGACATTTTGGTCACCTGTGTCTTTATCACACAAGTTAGCAGCTGAGTTGAAGGAGTACTGTTATTCAGTAGTCAACTATTTGCTTTTAACAATAAGTTGATGGCTTTGGTCCTGCTATGGAGGAGCTGATGATTGTGACCAATGAGACTCATGATTGTAGGACAAATTTGCTCTCCGGAGAGGCCTGCCATTTTCCTGTGACGTTTGGTTGGGGATGGCAGAGAAATATCACTGGCCAAGGTATTTGGTGCTCTTCTTGTATCGTAGTTCACTGGGTGGCTGATCCTGCAGATGTGGGGTAGACAGTATGGCTTTTCTCCTCCAGAAGGTCCGACTTTGCTGACTCAAGCCCCTTTCCCATTCTTCTAGGTTATCACTCTATTCAGTGGAAGATTTGTCCAACCAATGAGTATAAGCCCAAGTGTAACCAAAGAGACACTTTCTGATTCAATGGAGCCATCTTGCTATAGGAGCCATCTGAATATCAGAGGGATATTGACGAGGTGCATTAATACTCCTAAATTCCCTTGAAATTCAGCCCTTTTTCTTTGAAAGCCACAAGACAACAGTTGAGGGGTACTTGTGCTGCTGCTATGGCTCTGTGTGTCTGTGATGGGAAATACTGGTTGCCAAGCAGCAGAGAATGGACATAATCATGCTGCCTAGCAACAGCACCAACGTGGTCACTCACGTAGATTTCTGTGCCTCTTCCTGTTTGGTCTGTAGGAAAATGCAGATGGCTTCTGTGGGCCACTGTCACCCTGGCCACAGTGAGATGTAGGAAAACATTATGAATCAGGTTAGGTGGGTAAATACCCAAGAGTATGCTTTAAATTGATCACTTTTCAAACTAAGGCCACTCATTGATTTTTTTGTGTAACATTCTTCAGTTTCCCCTTTGAAGTTTCCGTACACCTGTAGCTTGATTCCTAAGCCCAAATGGTAGAAAAGTTTCCAAGTCTTGTAGGTGCTGCCTGGTTTGCACACCTTTACACTGCCAGTGGGAATGTGAAGCAGTCAGATAGAATCAGAGTCCCCAGGAGAATCCAAGGTGGTGACTGCTGCTGGTCCACTCTCTCTCTTAGCTCTGACCATCTACCTCCCATGGGATTCTCCTCAGTGAAGTCACCTGCTCACTACTGATTCTAAAGAAGCTGGCTTGGTAGAGGCCTCCCAGGTCAGGGTGCGGCCTTCTCTGTCCTTGGCAATTCTCTATATGGAGCACTGGCAGTGTTGAGAGCTGAATGCTTGCAGGAGAAATCATTTGGCAGCAAGTAGGCGAGGGTGATAGTTTTCCCACTATCCTGCCTGAGATGGGCAGGCACTGCCTGTCCTTTTCCTCGCCATGAAAGCTGAACGGTAGCCAAAATACAGCCTTGGCATCGGAAGGCCAGTTTCTGTCATTTCTCCTTCTTCCCCCTGGTGTGGCTTCATAAGTTACCTGTCCCATCTAAATCTCCAAGCCCTTGCCTGTAAAAGGCAGCAAGAGGAACCTGAAACAGCGGAAGGTATTACACGGGGCAGGAGTTTGTTTCTTAGCACATCTGACAGGTGGCACGTGTGGAGTCGTTGCTGCTCTCAATGTTCTTCCAGGTTAAAAAGTAAGAACTTGGGAGGAGACAGGCATTGTGGACACCCTGGCTGTTACAAACTGCATCGTAGTTTTTGTGCTCAGTTTGAGCAAAGAGCTATTATTTCCTTCCACCCTAGTTAGAAGAGAACAGAGATCTCTCTCTCTCTTTATACTGGACTTGAGTCACAGGATACCTGGAAGCTACAGTATTCATGTATTTTTTAGTGTTTTGGTAGATAATATTTACAGCATCAGAATGGCTTGCTGCTGCCAGTTCACAGACGGTGACACAGTGAAGCAGAACAGCAAGATGATTTATTTGGGATCCTGGAGGCCATTGTTTCCAAGATAAGTCAAAATCCTGTGGCCTATTGAGGAAGGTGAATCTCCTGGAAAGCAGATGGAGTTGAGACATCGCAGTGGAGTTGATGCTTCTAGGAGCTAATAAGACTGGAGGTCTAGATGTGCTTGGTGGGTCTGCAGGGATGAAGCAAGGCCTTATGTCCTTCCCAGTGTCTACCGGTATGCAAAGTGGTAAACAAACTGAAAGGGGGAAGCCTCTAGGTTTTAGCTTAGCATCCTCTTGCCTCCACATCCTGCTGGAGCCGTCCTTTTTTTCAGTTTATCCAATGAGAAAATTGATAATGCTGACCTATTTCTTAGAGTGCAGCAGGTTTAGGATTGGGAACGATCCAGTTTGACTACTGTAAAAATGCTAACCTATGCGAATTGTTCCTTGCCCAGTAGAGACACTTGGTGACAGTGTGGTGACACTGTCAAGAAGGTCACCATGCATTTACTTTTATGTTTCTTTGCATTTAAAGCATGCACAGGTGCAGTGTCCTGAGCAAAATGAATGTCAGTAGTTTAACTTCTCAGTCAAAGGAGGGACTTGGTAGCTCAGAACCCTCTGGGCTTTCCAAGATGCCCACATCCTTGACCATTTCTCCTTCCCTACACACAGGGGAACCAGCCCGTGAACACACCCCTCAAAGCAACCATTCTGGGACTTGGGGCTGAATGCTTTGAGTAGCGATGTTCTCAAATTCCACACCACCTGTTTTTTCAGTCGTGTCCTTTCTGAGCTACCTTTGACAGTCACATTCCATGGCCAGGTGCCACTGCAGACTTCTCATACTAATTGTAGTGTTACTCTGTGGCTGGAGGAATGGAGGAATGACAGAGAAAAGCAGGAAAGAAGACGTGTGATGTGGTCCATTCATCCCTGTATGTCATGGAAGGTGTCCAGCGAGTCCCACTGTGACACGTAGGTTTCTCAATGGGGTCTGAAGGTCTAATCTACATTAGTAAAGCAAGATGGCCCCGATGTTGTTCCTCAACTGCTCTCCCCTCGGCTATGTTCAGAAATGACCTGCCTTTCTGACCCTACGTGGTTCCTTCTATGTGACTGTGGCAGAGGTGGTGTCTACCACCCAAAACAGCCTGTAGACAGCTCTCTGTCTGTGGCTGGCTCCAGAGTCCTCCCTGTGCTGCTCTGCTACTCACCATGCAGGAGCAGGAGAGCAGGTCAGCAACAGCTTGTGGGCTCACCAAGGGCATTCAGCCTGTGAACTTGAAGAGTTTCAGCCTTTGTTCTAAGTCAGACAATGCCACAAGGAAGGAGATTTTATAGCCTGCTGAGTTTTAACCTCTCTAACTGGTGTGAGAGCCTTTCTGGGACAAACCCCACAAATGGGATTTGGTTTCACATGGTCAGGGTGACTTTTGTTATTCAGCCAACACCCTTTCTTGAAGGAAGTTAGAACACAATGAATGCTAAGCCCTTGATCTTCACAAATGTTCATGGAAAATTGAGGTCCAGCCAGGTAGTGGCTGACCTACTGATTAATTACATAAGTTTCTTAAATGATTTTTGACCTCTCTCTCTCTCAAAAAAAAACAAACCTTAAATATCACATGGTTTCTCTTATATGAGGAACCCAAAATAAAAAATAGATAATAGGAAGTGGGAAGCTAGAGCTTTCTCAAGTGGGAACAGGATCAAGAGATGTAGAGAGGAGAGAAGGAAGGGAGTGGAGAGAATGAAAAAAGAATTGAGACGTGTTATGCATGTGTACCGCCTCCCCATTGGGAATGGAATCATTATGTACTGGCACCATGTACTAATAGAAAGAAAACTATTTGAACGTGCAGGTGGGCAATATTCTAATTTCATATTGTTAAATGCCAGTTCTGGTTCTGTTAATTTTCACTATGTCTATTTTTCATTTTCTTTCTTTTTTTTTTATTAGTTTATGTTTTCAGTACATAATGTATATATGGATTGTGAGTTACTGGTGCATATACGTATTGCACATTGGTCCTTTTGATTTCTCCTTTTTTGTACTGGAGATTCCATACAGGGTCTTCATACACAGCTACATCTCCAGCCCTTTTTAATTTTTTATTAAAGGGACAGGGTCTCATTAAGTCGTTAAATTGCCAAGGCTGGGCTCAAACTTGCAATCTTTTCAAAAGTGTGCGGATTGAAGGTATGCACCACTGTGTCCAGATGCCCATGCCTGCTTTTCACTGGGACCTATACATACGTTTCTGTCACGTCTGTCTGAGAAAGGTATGCATGAGAAGTTAACTGCAATTCCACTCAGATCCAAGGAACCCAAACATGGGCCTCATTCTGTCTGATGAAGGTCAAGTCCCAGGGCATGGACATATTTTTCCAAGGAATGGTGACTAGTAATAAAAAAGGAACTCAAAATAACCTGGATGTGACCTCAGACTTTTAACCTGGTTCTTATCTACATTATTTCCTTAGATCCCAGACAAGGATGAACCAGACATCTTTCCATCACACTGAGAAACATCCATGCACATCTCGGTGGTACCTTAGGAAATCGCAAATCTTTTAGGAGTAAGATTCCAACTTGTCAGTTGCTTAGAAACTTCTCAGGCCTAGAATCAGTACCTCACTTTGTACTGCAAAGTATTTGGTGGATACCAAGACAGTCCACACTGGGCTTGCTGTCAAATTATTTTGCATATCCTAATCTAATTAATTCTTAAAAACATCCCAGCAGTATTTGGTGGATGCCAAGTGTTCTGTGTGCATTTATTGATTTAACTAGTTATCTTTATAGTGGGAAATACAGTTCCACTAATAACAGCAGGAACCTTGTAAAGACGTGTTATAAATAGAAAAATAGTCATACTGAGATGTTGAGAGGCAACCGGACAAAGCTATCTGCATGCCAGGAGCCACGATCTACCAGAGGAGACAGAACCTATGGATATTCTGTTTTTCACTTGGCTGTAGGCATTGTGACAGTCCACTTTTTCTCTCCTGCAGCCCAGTTGTTTTGGAGGAGAGAATAGAGAGCAAGGCATCTGCTTGATGGAGGTGATGTTTAATTTTAAGATAAAGTATGGAAGCATTTGATTGATGGATTATAAACTGGGAGGTCCAGGATCAAGCTTCATTCTGGGGACATCAGTATATTTCACTGGGAGCCTCCTGAGCATTAATTCCGCCGTTAATTTTGTTATTAGAGACCTAGCCAAACAAAGGGAGGTGGCGAAGCTCGAGGCTGGTTTAACCTTGATGAAACAGTGATTTCACCAAGGATGATGTTCCCCATCTATCTTCATCCATCAAGGCACTGCTGAAATATGCTAATGAAGCCCGAAGATGGGAGCCCAGAGCAGTGAAATGGGGCGTTGCAGATGCTTTCCCTACCCCCGTGACAGGGTGAAGCCACTTACTGTCCAGATTTAGGTGAGGAAGGAGAGTGAAGCTGCTGCCAGGGCTGTGGTGAGGGAAAATATAAGCTGAGTTTTTCCACAGAGATAGGAAGGTCAAGATTCAGAGGCACACAGTCCAGAGGAGGATGGTAACCCTTGCTTGCCTTCAAAGGTTGGTGTCCATCATAGTCACTAACTCACTTTCTGTCTAGTCCATTTTGGAAGCAGGTGCACGGCATACAGCAGACAAGGGAGCATTTCGGTGTCTAACATCCAGCATGTGACCTCCCACTTTGGGCAAATTGTGTTATCTCATTTTTGTTTTTCTTTTTGGTACTGGGGATCGAACTCATGACCTTGCGCTTGCCAGGCAGGCACTTATACCACTGAGCTAAATCCCCCCCCCCGGCTTGAAATCGTGTTATCTGTTGCTGCGTTAGTTTCTATCGCTGTGTTTGTTTCCGGTGGACATATGAGTTAATAGCCTGCCTTTTTTCCCTCTCTCAAGCAGCAAACATTGGGTCCTTATTTAACACACTGGGCTTGCTGTCAAATTATTTTGCATATCCTAATCTAATTAATTCTTAAAAACATCCCAAGAAGAAGTGATATTATAGCACTCATTTTGCAAATGAAATCTGAGGCTTAAATTCATGTCTGAAATCACAGAGCTGGTATGTGATATGGTTGAGGTTCAAACCCATGTTCTTGTGACTCCAAAACCTTCATAGGAAACCATCATGTGATCTGATGGCTTATACATAGGATGTGGCTGGACTCTGGAGCAGCATGACTCCCTTATATTCTTTAGGTTAGGTTTAACCTTAGCCTTGGTATTCCCTCTCCAGTTCTACCCAAAGTGGACCATAACCTTTCTGAAGCCAGGATAGAATCCTATTTCTAGGGCCCTACATGTTGATGATTTTGCTAACTTCAATATGGAATGCCTGACTTTGGCACTTACTTCCCGTGGGTGGTTAAAAAGGCTGGCCAGCTATTTTCCTGTGTGCATACACCAGATAAAAGTCACTGGGCAGTTTATTTGTCTTTACAAGTTAATCCTACAGAAATCACAGCAAAATTTCTGTTGCTTTAAGTTTATTGCTAGATCCCCTCTGATATCCTACTAATTTACTGCCCTCCTCTTTCTAGTTTGTAGCCAGCCACACAGCCAAAAAATAAATAAATATGAAATACTTTTTTTTTTTTAAATCTTTGGACCACATTAGAAGCTGTATGCACTGCTGTGTGGCTCCTATGAGCTTGGATGCTTCCTCTAAGATAACAACAAACTTTCTTTCCCAAAAGGATGACCCTGAACTACAAGATGGTCTTAAGCAAGTTAAGCACAAGAATCCCCAGATCTACAATATTCCTCGGCTTGTTTTTTTTTTTTTTTTTCAGAGTGATGGAAAAATGTTGAAGCTAAAGAGAGAAAAGAAAGATGGATTGAAAATACTTAAGTAAGATGCTAAGGAATATAATTTCCCTGACATCTTGTTTTCTATTGGAACAAAAGCTCCATCCCAGCCCTAAAGTCTGCTTTGCCATTTGTCGCAGCAGGTCTGAACACTGGGAACTCTGGACTGTTACTAAAGAGTTAATACCCAAAGGCCTGCGCCGTCCGGGTCCAGGATGCTGTGTGTGTGGGTCAGTGTGTCTTGCCAAAGGTGGCATCAGCCAGTGGAATCAGTTGGGCTCTCCGTCTGGCAGATCTGTTTCTCTCAGCTGCTCCTCCTCCAGCTTCTAGCCTTGGAGTTCATATACAGTAAATCTTTCTCTTAATAAAGCCGTTTTTCAAATCTGACTTTGGACCAGGGACTGCTTCTTCTCCAAATGCAACAGCTGTTAAACATGGTGCATTGGGCACTGTGTATATCTCTTTGTTTCATTTTGGGTTTTTAATATGACCAGAGACATAAAGGAGAGGGAGGATTGTATGGATTTCTTTCTACCCGTGAGGCAGACCCTGGGCTGGGAATAAGGGTTCCAGTCCGGAAAGCCCTCTGGGTTCCCTGGGATTCTTACCCTTAAGGAGGAAGCCTATTGTCCCCTAATAACCAGTGCAGGGTCTCTCCTTTTGATGATATAGAATTGTGGAGCTCAAGGTGTCAGGCAGCAGAGGCCAGACCTTTGGCCCTGGTCTGTCCCAGCTACACGGGGAAGGCATTTTTGCGCCCTTGGTCTCTCGGCCTTCTGTCACCGTCTCTGTTCCCAATGCACTGGGGAGCATTAACTCCCTGCAGGGGAAAAAAAGTTCACAAAAGAAATGCATTATGCATATGGAATTCATTTCCTTGATGAATAGGGTATCTGAACAAACTCCATGGCTGTTGGAGTTTAAGGCCCAGAGGAAGGGGGATTAGGCTGAGGGTACAGTGGGGTGATCAAAAAGAATGAAAGTGAGGGAGGGGGAGGAAAACGGTGGCAGGAGGACTTGGGGAGGAATATTGAGGGCAAAACAAGCACCGCTTTGAAAATAGTTTGTGGCCCATTATTCTTGCCAATACATACAAATACATACCTCACTCCCCATTAATGTGCAAATTTGTCTGCAGGGAAATTGGAAATGGAGGTAAAGTTTTACTGGAGAGAAATGGCAGTGCTGTAGTAATTTGATACTCCTGAATTGAAGTTTTGAAGTGATTCTGGACTTATCTCTGTGCAGCTTAAGAGTGGGCACGGTGCAATTTGGGTCATGGCTTGTGTGATGGGAAGCGTGTAGCATTTAGAATTGGAAGATAGAGCCGGGTAGAGTGGCACATGCCTGTAATCCCAGCACTGGGGAGGCTGAGGCAGGAGGGTTGCTATGAATTGGGCTGGGCCACATAGTGAATTCACAAGTAACCTTACTTACCTCAAAAGTTTTGAGATGCTACCTCAAAAAAATTACATAGATTTGGAAGATTGGGATTCGAGATCCAGGAGACACAAACCGTGTAATCTTAGGCGGGTCACTTCTTTCTCAGCCTCTGTTATCTTGTCCGAAAATGGGGATCATGACAACTGTCTAGAGAAAATAGTACCAGGATTGTACAAAAATGCTTTGACAGCACAAAATGTAAGTCCAGAGTGACTTTATTTTCATCATCCATGCCTTCGTTTCTTGACAACCTTTTAGATGTTCACATATAACCTTTTCAGCAAATCAGTATTTCTTTGGACTAGAGAGAAGAAGAATGAATTGCTTTTGAAGGAATAAAAAATGAGCAAAAAAATCCTATTGTAATCTTTACCTCATCTGTGTTATGAAAAATCACTTAAAATAACCCTTCTGACGTTTTTCACAAATCCAGCCACCGGATCAGCTGTCCTTGCTGCACAAGCAGTTTGGTCCATTGTGGGAAAGCATGTCATTGCCAACCACTTACAACAAGAAAACAGCCTGAACATGGGTTTGGCGGTATTATGGTTTGTTACAGTTTAGACCTACAAAGTCTCCTCAGATTCTTACGGGTTGGGAAGGTGATGGAATCACGGAGTGCTGGAGTCATCAGTGGATTCTTTCATTGATGACTTGAGCAGCTGACTGTGCGTGTTGGAAATGGGATCTGGCTGGAGGGGGTCCCCAGAGGGTTGAGCTGGGAGAGAGGTGTATTCTTGGCCCCCCCCCATTCTCTCTCTGCTCCCTGGCTCCCACGCGTTGTGCACCTTTTCTTCCACCATGCTCCTCTGCTACGCTGTTTCCATCTTGAAGCCAGTTAACCATGCACTAAAAACTCTGAGCCAAAATAAATCCCTCTTCCTGTAAGTTGTGAGTGTCAGATATTTTGTTCTATCAAAGAGAAAGTAACTAGGACGTGACTTCTTCACTATCTGGAATAGTTGACCCCTGGTAGCCAGGGACCTATGGATGCTTCCCTTTGGGAAATGTGGCCTGACTGACCTCTTACCTCTGACTGCCCTCCATTGATTCTGGCTTCTGAACAAAATGTGAGCTGGAAGAGCTAAGTTATCAGGAGAGAGGACAAATAGAGTCACACACACTTGTGCACATTTGTTAGGGGTATTACTGGCTTCCTGAGAGGAGAGAGACTTTTTCTTTGATAGTCTTGGGAACTGTAAATTTCATTTTAGGAGTAAGTAGCTTGAGCATGTTTATTCAGTCCCATATTTCTTCATTTTTCTTACCATCCAATTTCAATACATAGAGTTTTTCCAGGAGATGTGCTTCTTTTGGCTCAGCTCGTCCCTTTTTTTAGAGGGGATAATATGAAATCTAATACGATTGTGTCCTCAGGCCTCCTTACCACATGCATTACTACCAGGTGCCCTGTGGTACCCTCCTTTGCAATCCGGACCTCACTGGGTCCCACAAAGACTGTGGAGGTGGCCCAGGGCCGCCATCTTGGAGATGAGAGAAATGAGCCAGCCTTCCTTCCCTGTACCTGCCTCTCACGGATTTTATTTATTTTGCTTTTTAGGTAAGAGTCTGCTTTTAAGAAATGTTTGAAACCCAGTGGTGCAGAGACAAGACCAATACCTAGTATGAATTATTTATTTGTTTATTAAGATTTTCACCACATCTTTTCTCTCACAGCTGAAGGCACAGTGTGGAGCAACTCAAACTTGTAGCGTTTAGTATCAGAGATCAAAAATAGTGGTGAGGGAGTACTGGGAAAGGTATAAAAAGACAGAAGAGGATGGGTGGAGAGAAAAGGGTGGCCCTACAGACCCAAGATCCTCCCTTGTGGTCAGAGGAAGAAGGTCAGGATGTAAGCATCGGAAGAATTCAGCACTGCCAGGGAGTTGTTGGTTCTCTCCTTTGCTGAGCGTCCTCCATAACCTGGAGGTGGTCTGGGTGTCTTCCATGTCCCTCCCAGTATGGTCTGCATCAGGGAGGCTGAGAAGCTTTTTAGGTGAGTGGGGCCTAACCCCTCCACCAAGACTTATCGGCAGTAAAAAGTAGTAATAAAAATCCTTTTCTAAATGTTATGCATAAACCTTTCAATAACAAGTATATTTGGTACAAAGTGGTTTTCAATTCTGGCTGCACATTAAAATCACCTGGAGAACTTTTACAAAATACCACCAGTGCTTGGACTCCACCCTAGAATGGTGAAATCAGCATCTACCTCCGGGAGGTGGTTCTCTAAGCACTTGGCCCATTGTGTTATGCACTGGTGTGTGCGTGTGTGTGTATGTGTGTGTGTGTGTGAGAGAGAGAGAGAGAGAGAGAGAGAGAGAGACAGAGAGAGAGAGAAATGTAGCTCTGGGGACCTTGGAAAGCTAAGGAGAGCAGTCAAGTTTGAGAATGTGCAAAAAAAGGAAAGAAAAGGCCTATGACTGGGGGGTATGATTGTAAGCACTCCTCCTGATAAACAGTGGGGAAAGGGAATTTGAAGCTATGCTTTGAAGTTATCAAGCTATAGCGTTTTCTTGTAGCCAGTGCAGCCCATTTGGCTTTGGGAGCTCATTTTTCACATATTTCAAGGCTGGGCAACTTCACAAGTGTTGTTGCCGTCTTTGACCATCTCCTCCCTCTCTGATTCTTGTTTAGAGCGTTGACCATGAGCCAAGCATATTCCAGGGACACTACACTGATGATATTTAACTCACAGAGGTTGGTGTTTCCTCCTCAATGCACATAAGAGGAAACTGAGGCTCAGAGAGGCTCAATAATTTGCCCAGGGTCTCCAAACTTTTAGATAGTTTAAATCTTTCTATCCCACTCTAAAGCCACCCTCTTCTTTGCATTATTGGCACCTCCTCTCCAAAGGACATGGGATGTGCTAGTTTGTCAGCAGCCTTCTCCATGTGCGAAGGCCTTAGGCATTTTTCTTTCCAGTGGGTAAGACATTAGAGAAGAAAGCTGCCTCTGTAGAGATTACCTTAGAAACTAACTGAGGCACAGTAGTGTAATGAAACCTGCTGGTGAGCAGAGGCCTCCAGCATCAGGGTGAGCTTCCAGTTAAAACTGGGTCAAAAGAAATAAAATGGTGGATAGTCCAAATGTGAATAGCATAGGAATCATATATTTGGTGTAACTATGATGCTTTTGGTGTCATTGATGGAAGTTAAACTTCTGCGTCTTTCCTCTTCATGCAATAGAACTGTGTAGTTACTTACCTCTGTGTTCCTGTACTCATTCAGGTGGCCCATGCTGGAATGTTCTAGAATGCGGCATTACGCCCTTTAGAACTAGCTCAATCCTCTGACACAGTTGTGCTCTTCATCAGCCCACCCCTTGCCTTCCTAAACAAGTATGTGTATCTCCTTCTCTTAGCACAATGTTCCTTAATCATATTTGCCAGCGTAAAACAAAATTAGTCTTTTCACTGTAAAACACTTCTAAAGCACTTTCATTAATGGATGATTTTTTTCTTCTGGGATCGTAGTGCTTAGCCTGAAATGTCTGTGTTCCTAACATCTAGGGAAGGAAAGTGTTAACTGCTTGTTTGTTTGTTTTTGCACAGAAAAAAACTTTTGTAGAGAGTCTTTAGGCCTTTAAAGCCAGTACTTGTTTGGCCAAATTGTCATGGGCCTCAGAAAAGAAGGCACCCTGGCAAACAGTATCAGTGTTCTTCCAGCACGTAAATCAAGCAGGAAGTTTTCTGGCATTCTGTTCAGAGCCCTGATTTGGAGTCATGCACTTGGCAGTGGCTGGATTCTCACCATTGTGTCCCTATGACAAACTAACAAACTTGCAAGGTAGATCTTTTAGTTCCCCAATTCCTACTGGGGACCTGACAGTGTTAGCCTAAACTCCTGTAACTCTCTGTGACTGTACTGGGTCTGTTCTGTGTTTGAATTCTGACCTTGATTCATCAGGTACTTCCCCTATGAATTTTGTTTAATGACAGTTAATTAGATCATAGTGACTTGCCTTTTGCCTATCATAAGAATTTTGCACCTTGGTTCTTTGTTAGTCACTTGAGAAGTCCATGGCCTAGGAAAACAATACTATTGGATTTTACAGTATGGGCTCCTCTCCATGAGAAAAGTAGAGAGAGTTAGTAGTTTCCAGGAAGGGGTGAAGGAGGAGCCCTCTCCTCAGGCTGTGCAGATCTGTAGACTAAATTGAGGAAACAGCAGCACTGGACTTCACAGAGTGACCAGCTGTATGAAGTCCACCAGCTTTGGAGATGGTGAAGTCACCAGTCTCTAGGCAAGTAGAGGAAAGGTTGGCTTTTTCTTTGCACCTATAAATATAGATACAGGATTATTTCCATTGGAAGAGAAGGCAGCTCTGATTTACTTTCAGGTAGCCAGTTTATTCCTTCTGCATTGTGTGGTGAAGAGAAGGCCATCACGCTCCTGGACACCTCCCTTGCCTGCTAACCCAGCCGGAGAGGCTGTCTGGGTCTCCTGACAGCTGGTGACTAGAAGCAGGGCCCTGCTCCTCCCTGCATGCACACTGCGGACTTTGTACCAGGTGGATGTAGCTCGTACTGCTCTGTGGTTGAGAACATGCAGCCTGAATTTTCATTAATAGCCTCCTCCCCTTCCACCCCTTCCTCCAAGGGGAGAAAACCTCATGTGCAGAAGGAGCATCTCTTCTCCATCCCTTCTGCTTTCATTCTTCCTCCCTCTGCTCCTTCCAGCACCTCCTTTAGTAACAAGGAGCCATGGTGTCATGGTGGGTGATGGTGAGAGGGAGAGAAATCAGTCCAGGGAGCTCAGGAGGGAGGGGAAGAAAGAAGCTCCAAGCCCATCAGTGTGTGTACTCCCCACCCAGCTCCTGGCACCTCCAGACTGCCAAGCGGGGTGATGAATTTGGTTTCCGCCAACATTAAACTGATAAATGAAATTTATATGTTAAAACAATGATAATTTAATTGTCTTTTCTTCCCTTCGTTCCCATCATACTGTTCTCTCAGCCCCTTATTCCCCACTAGTGCCGGAGCCATGGGGAAGCAGGGGTGAAGGCTGCGGGGGTGGGGGCAGGCTTTGCAAGCTGTCGGTTTGCATTGTGCGGACAGGGAAAGGTCTCTACCTGGCTCATTTTGTCCCCTTTGCTAAGGCTGTCACTGCTGACAGTCCTCATGTTTATTTCATCTCGCGTGGTGGCTGTCTCGTTTCCCTACCCTCCGATGTCATTAACGCACAGAGAGCGGGCCCTGCAGTGTTGAGCCTAATGAATTCCGCTGTGGCTGCTCTGCTCCCCACCTTGTTACCAAAGCTCAAGGTGTCAAATTAAACCCAGCCTAGAGAGAAAGAGCAAGTGCGGGAGAACGGAGTACGGGGGAGAGGGGGGTGCGAGGAACACATCAACAACCCTCCGAACAGGTGGAGGTGGGGAGCGAAGAAAAGAGGAGAGCCAGGACCTTATAAATGAGTGGCTTCCTGCGGCTGAATCCACTTGCAGCAAAGTGACCTCTGTGGCCCTCAGCAGGCCCCAGTGACCTGTTGTTCCTCTGGCTGAATTGTGTGCCTTGGCCTTGGCTGCCTTTGGTGCCTTTGCTCATTGCCTGGTTGATTTATTTTCATGGTTTATGCAGATTCAGTGTGTTGCAAAGCAGACAGTAGCTAAAGCAAGGGAAAACAGTTTACCAAGGGAGGGACTCTGTGTGTATGTGTGTGTGTGTGTGCGTGTGCGCACACGCGCATGCTCGTATATGTGTAAGGAAAAGTGGACCCAGGCATGAACTCTGCAGAAATTCAGGTTTGAGGAAAGTGGAAAGAAGCAGTTATCATATAAAGTAATCTTTGGGGTAGCATGTGCCACAGATCACCTCCCCACTGGTAAGTGAGAATTCTTTGATGTCTTTCTTATGCAACATTATACCATTTACAAAGCATTTTTTCCCCATATGTGCTGTGTATTATTGGTCTTTTTTCTTTGGATGATTTTGCTTGAGATGACTATTAATAATGTATTCCCATTTTGCAGATGGAAAAAGTGAGCAGTTAAGATATTCATTCATTTGGTTGAAATCACAGAGATAGAAATAAGAGAAGAGGGATTATACTCAGGTCTTGTGTTCCTGGGATTTGGTGGGGTGTTTTTTTGTTGTTGTTGTTTTGTTTTTTGTTTTTGTGGTATTTGGGATCGAACTCACAACCTTGCACTTGCCAAGCAGGCACTTATGCCACGGAGCTAAATCCCCAGCCACTGGTGGGGTGTTTTTGTTTTCTTTTATCATTAAACTTCCTAGACTTTGTCAAGGGTGGAAATACTGCGATACATAAGCTCATGAACTTAGCAATGGAAGTAAGTGTATATACAGTGAAATAGATCTGAATTTCCCATGTCGATGTGTTTTATAGGTAAATACACTCATGTAACTAAGAACAACCACCTCCGATATAAAACTCTCCCACCACCCTAAAAAAGCCCCTGATTGGAGGCCTTTTCTATTTCAATAAACAACCTCCTTCCTGTACACACAGAAACTATTGCTCTGATTTTCATCCACATACGTTCATTGTGATTGTTCAAACTTTCCGTGAGTGGAATCGTGCAGCACGTACACTGCTGTGTGTGCTTAGCCCGCTGTTTCTTGAGATTTATTCATGTTACTGCTTGCAGCACAAGATTGCCGCTTTTTATTGCTGGGAGGGTATTCTGTTATATGACTATACCACAGTTTGTGTATCTAGTCTCTTTGTAGCCTTTTTAAGAAAAAAAAAATCTTTTTATAATAACTCGAAGGTTAAGACACAAATTTCCAAAAAGAGTTTTGGGGTGGCGAGGCATGCTCCCCTGGACACTGTATAGGACCATCCTTCCAGGAGAGAAAGAGGCAGGCTCAAGTGCTGGTAGACGAAGGCTTTCTGGCCTCACCCAAACCTCAGCCTACAAATCTGTACTTGGTTTGAGAGTTGTTTTTCTCTTTTCTTAGATTTTATTCTGAGCTTCATGTCTTTTGCCATTAATGACAGTAGGTATAACACTTGGCGAGCATTTCCTTTCTGGTTTTGAAGTTTTCCTTGTTGATTATTTGATTTGAAAATTCTGTGCTTCCAGCCCAGGATTAAAATAGAACTTTGGAGAAATTCACATGATTTCATTTCCAAACAGTAGATCATCTTAAGGGTATAGAAATCTCTGGCAAATAATGCTGTCAGTACAGTGTATTGGGAAGACAGGTCTAGGTATGACCATGTCACAGATGAGGATAAACTGGAAAACATTTTCATTCCACTAAGATTATTTGGAATTCAGAGTAGAAAGAAAAGCATGTTCCCTAATTCATAACCCAGGGCCTTGACCGAAATCAAGAGAGGAAGTGTGGGTGTGGTGTGTTTCCAGGGTCTCAGACTGTTGCCACAGTTGAGAGGAAGGAGTCCAACCCCCGGAACTCTGCTTGGAGTTGACATCATGAGGAGACCTCAGTCATGGGGCTTTGTTGACTTTAACCTTACTGGGTCCTGTGATTGTCTCCTCTTTGGTGTCTTTTCTCATCCCATTCACTGCTGATCGCATTGGAGCAGGAAACATCTAGAAGGGTTTGGAAAGAGGGAGACGAGTGAAGCAGTTACATTTCTCTACTTGCCTATTTTAAATTCTTTATTCTTTTTAAGCTTTCTGTAATATTTTTTGTAATTTTTAGAGTCCTAAAGGGATGAAAATGGTCTGAGAGTAGAAGTTGGGGGCAGCACATCAAAAGTCCTACGTTCTTCTCTACCTCACCTGCATAAAATTCACTAGAATATATCAGCAATACGGCATTTGGGGGCGATTCGTGCAGGCTACTCACGCTGTAGTCTTTCGAAGGGAGAACTCAGGCGGTGCCATGGGGCATGTTTCTACTTTAAGTTTCTTGAACTTTTTACCAGTAGATGTTTGTAGTCTGTAGTGACCACATTCACTTAAAGGTTTGAGACGTATTTGTATTACACCTGCACCATTTTACTTCCGCCCTCTTCTAGCCCTCCTTCCCTAGACCCCGTTTCATTTTGCTCTTTAAATTATTTGTATTTTGGATCCCATATTAGAGAAATCATGTGCTATTTAAACTTTTGTGACTGACCCATTTCACTTAGTTTTATGGTCTCTAGCTCCATTCATCCTCCAACAAAAGATTCAAGTTCATCCTTCTTTATGGCTGACTAGTGTTCTACTTTATATATGTATCACATATTCTTCATCCATCCATCTGCCGATGGGCATCTCGGCCGCATCCATGATTTAGCTATTGTGTGTGGTGCTGTAGTTACCCGAATCATAAGCATTTGTTTATCTATTTGACAATATTAGTGAATTGAGTGTAAGAAGTAGTTGGGAAGTGATGTGTGATGTGTGTTATCACAAACAGGCTTGCGGAGGGATGGGAAATGGCCTTGGCATAGCCTGTGTAAGTAAGTCAGAGCTGCCATTAGGAGCATCCCTTATGGAAGGAACTGTGAAAACCAGGCAAAGCAATTATTTGTTAATTCAATATATCTCCTCTGCCAGTCTCTGACACCTTTTTGAATGCGTGTCTTCTGCATGGCATCATGCCATAGGAGTGTGATATGGCGTGTAGGAGGAGTGTAGAAAAGTCCGGGTTGAGCGATCAGACTGGGATGTACATGGCTGTCAGGTCCATTCGTACCCTCCCAGTGATGAACTGTTTTTGGTGCTGTCTGTCAAGACAATAGGAATTTATGGCAGTGACTAGTTTTCTTCATGGGATTGTTCTAGTGTTTGTGTGTGCTGTCCTGGATCTCCCCTTGACCTTGACTGTGGTCGTGGGTATTTTGTTTGTTTGCACTATTCATAACACACTGGTGTCATGCATCTGCCCTGAGCCTTGGTGTAGAGGATTTTATAAGGCATCAATATGTTGTTTTTATAACTGTTGAAGAGTATAATAGGTTAAAAAGACTTGATAAAGGTTTATATGACAAATGGGGTCCTGCCTGCTTTAGGTTCTACAGAAGGATAGAAGGAGAACTGCACTGTTTCAGCTTCAGCTCTTGAGGATCATGTGCAGATAACTAGCCATCAGCTGCAGGTGAACAATGAAATTAGCACAGTGTATCCTTAAATGTTTTAGAAATTAAAAAAAAAAAAATTAAGGCTTTCAAAGTGAGACACTTCCTTCATCTGGTAATTGCCCAGAAATTGGGTTTCCTAACATAGTGGATAACTCTGAGAGTCTATTGCTATAGCTAGCTACTCAGTGGTAAAATATGTCAAATAAATATTCATCTAATCTGTACGTAATTATGTGATTTTGGTCAGATAGCTGAGGCTAATATGGAAACTGAGGGATGTAACAGCAAAAGCACTGTGTCCTCGTGAAATCTAGTTATACATGAGTAGTAGTTATTGGAATCAGGGATCTTTTCCAAATAAACGGTAATCTGGAAGACAAAGCTTAGCACCTCTCTTATAAGTTTTTTGTTCCAGCTGTATTTGCTTATTAAAACCTGCATTTGTCTAATGGATTTAATTTGTATTTTGCAGAGTCAGAAAATTAAAATAATTAAATTAAAATAATAATAGAATGTATCTCACATGAATTAGGTTAGATCAACACACTGGAAATGATGAACATTTCCTCTTCTTTGAAACTAAATTATAAAAGATAAGTTCTTCAAGCACTTCAAAACTGAGCAGGCTCTCCACGGTATATATCAGGAGTCCGCCACTGGCTTGGGCAGGAGGTGAGCAGAGAAGGCATCATCTGTGTTGGAACCACTCCCCTCTGCAGCGTCACTGCCTGAGTCCCACCCATTCACTGCATTATAGAGATGCAGCAGTATCTGTCAGGTCAGCACCTGCATTGGATTCTCATAGGAAAGCGAACCCTGCATTGAACTGTGCATGCGAGCAACCTAGGTTGTGTACCCCTTATGAGAATCTAACATAATAATAATAGATAGAAATGCAGCATGCAATAAGTGTTATGTGCTGGAATCATCCTGAAAATGCACCCCATCCCCTGAAAAATTGTCTTCCACAAAGTGAGGCCTTGATGCCAAAAAGGTTTGGGCCCACTGTGTATAGAACCACAGCAGAGCACATTTATTTCCTTTTTCTTAGACTAATTAAGAGAAGAAAACAGTATGGAATTTGACTGAAACATGGCATGCCTTTTGATGTCACTGGAGGATTTGCTATGTCAATTTAAGATTGAGTGATGGACACAAAAAAATGAAAAAATTTTAATGTGAAGTAGAAAGTATAAGGAACAATAGACACTCTTTTATTAAAAATAATTTCATAGTCAAATAAGAGAATAACAATAGTTGTTACACTGTGTATCATTATCCTCAAACTAATTACTCAGAGTGCAAGACATAAACCAAAAAGATACTTACAAAAATAAATAGATAATAACACAAAACATTCTTATGATTAATTGTGGGTAAGCTTTGTACAGATCAGTTTTGCTGCTGGTATCCTAATGGCATATAAGAGCTATGTTATTATATATAATGTAATCACAGCACTTTGAAGGGCTGAGACAGGAGAGTCACACATTTGAGCCCAGCTTGGACAATGGGGTAACTTAATGTGATTACATTTTAACATAGAAAATTAAAAAGGGCTGAGAATGTAGCTACATGAAGACTTTGAGTTTAGTATCCAGTACTGAAACAAATTATAAGTTTATGAATGGCTTAACTAGATTATATGTATGATCACAAGCTTGTGTTAAAGTAAACCTCTTACGTGGGGTACTTGAAGAAAACAATCCCGTTAAAATGACATATTCCAGACCAAATGAGGGCGGTTTGCTTTTTGACAAAATACAACTTAACACTGGAATGCATTTGTACTGCTTTCCTCTGAGTGGAAAAATAACAAGAGCATATGTAGAGTTGTCCCCAAGACACAAGCTTCTGAAATTTGCAGCGTCTGAGGGACACCAGAGTGGAGCTGTTGCGGCTATGTCTAGGGTATTTCCAGCTGCTCCAGGGAAACATTCTGAGGACTTAGGAGATGCGTCACGCATTGGTATCTGCTCAGAAGGTGGGGACATCTGCTGTCTGTCATGTAATTGGGAGATGTTTAGCTCGACAGTAGGCAATAATAATACGGTAAACCAAACCTCATATTATCATGATGCATTAAAACTGGATTAATCGAAGCAATAAAATCAAAGTAACAGTAAATGCTTTTGCAACGTGTTAAGCAATATTTGCTTCAATATTAGAATGAAGCAATAATTTCACAATGATAGCATATTTCATGATACCTGTTCTGAAAGGGCAGAAACAAGACTCAGAATTCTCACAAGATGCTAATAGCAACTCCTCAGTTGGTACTGAAGCGCAGAGAACTGGCTGTGGAGTATGTTTTATGTTGTGCCTTCTTGTTCAACAGTACCGGGTCTAAGTGAACCTGTTGAATCTTTTTCTTGGTGTGGGGGGGGTCCTGCTGTAACAGGAGGGAACTCTCACCCCAAGGAGCTTTGCTTTGATAGTGTGATTGAGGAAAGAAGTGTTCTTTTGCCTGCCGGAGTCTGCTTTGCTGGTTCATTGCCCTTCCTTTACTCACCCCAATTCGTGTGCTTTTATCCCACACTGTGGTATAAGCCCCTGCACGGTGCTGGCCGCGTGGAAAGGAAAAGTGATGCAAAGATCGGCCTGGCCTTAAGCAAATCCAAGGACCACTGTGCGGCTCGCCGTCCCTGTGTGGCTTGGGGGTACTTAGCCTCCTGCTAGGGTGCCTTCCATCATCGGAGGTGCTTTGGATTGCTGGCATTTGTGTCCCTCTGTGGGGCAGAGTCTGGGGGAGATGTGGGGTAGGAGTGATGGGTGGTGGTTGGGAAAATCTAAATTTCAAAGGTTGGATCCTTTCTCTCTTAGCTCGTCATAGCATTTAGAAGTTGTGGTTATGTTTATGTCATAAATACCAAACAAGGGGTAAGGAAGAAGAGGAGGAGGAGGGGAAGAGGGAGGGAAGGGAAGGGAAGAGAAGGCGAAAGAGGAAGAGGAAAAAAAGAAGAGGAAAAGAGCAAAACTGGGGGAAAAATGCTCAAATCAACCTTAAAACTCATTCTAATTCTACAGCCATGGTTTATCTCACTTATAAAAGTGGCCCTGCATCTAAGTAAAACAAATGCCATCTTTTCTAAAGATTCTCCTCAGCCTGGTGCTCAGATTGACCAGTTGAAAACTTCTGTGTATCTGCTGTATCATGGAGATTTCTAATAATTTCAGTTCTTCCTTAAATAATGAGCAAAATAAATACAGAGAATTACTAGAGACAAAATGATAGATCTTTACTAACTTCCAAAGCTTTGCAACTACCTACAGCGTTTTCTTTGCGTAGCCATTTCCTGTCCCTTGGTGTGTTTGGCAATGTAGACATACCTAGTGCCACGGAAATGACATTCGTTTTTAGAATCAAACCCAAGGTTGGGATTCTAGTTATGCTAGATTCCTGCATAGAAGGTCAAGCTTTATGACCTTGGACAGGTTATTGTACCCTCTCCAAACTTCACACTATTAGTCTGTAAAATGGGAGGATTCAAGTCAATATGTTTTAGAATATATACGCCACACATTATCATAATCAATTGTTATACCTTTTCTATTTTATTACTATTACAGTCCTCTGGGATAGAGGCTTTTATTATCCCCATTTTATGACTGAGGACACCCCAGACAGGCTGAACAACGTGCCTCAGAGCACAGAGTAAGCGGCAGAGCCAGGATTTGCTCTCCTACCCCATGATTTCTACCTTCCTTGTTGCACTACAATGATTCAGAAGGCCAATGACTGAAATTGCACATTTCAGTCATGTGGCACAGTACATACTGGGCAGACAGGAGGCGTTTATAAAGGGGTGCTTTTCCCATCATTCCTTTTCCCTACAATCAACCATGTGACATGGAATAGTCATTTCTCCTCTAGTAGTAAGTTTGTTCTTTCAAGCTTCAGAAGCCATATCTTGGGAATGTGCTTATATTTGAAGATAGACATTGATTTATACCATCACATTTGGAGGGGGGATATGAAATATTTCTTAGAAATCTGCCTCCCTGCCTGTGGGGGCAGCTTTGAGGTTACCCACAGAAGCCGAGGATGTGCACACCTCTGATGCCTCACCTCTTCATTGAGAATGAAACTTGTCTCATTTTATGTTTATACACATCTTTCTTGAATCCTCTAAGCACCTTGTAAAGCATTACGCATGTGCTGTAGATTCTAAAGATACTGAACCAAGTGGGGTGCTGTACGGAGGAAGTGGGAGTGGGGCCTAGGAAGGGCTTTCCCTTGCTCCTGGGGGGCTTCTCTCATTGGTCACACCCTGACACACCTGAAAGTCTGCCTCCTCCCCACCCCGTCCTACTTGTGGATTTGGCCATTATAAGCTCTTAAGGCTGGCTGATTGGAAGTAGTTGGCCAACCTTGAATGTCAAAGGAGATAAGCCTGGAGACCTAATGGCTGCAGAGGCCTCAAAGACCACAACAGAATCAAGGATGATGGTGGTGGCAGGGCTAAGTCCCCTAGGTGAGCAGTGCCGGTGTCTGTCAGTCCTGGAGCAGTGTCTTGGTTGTTTCTCTGAGTCTGATCCCTCCGGCTTCCTGCTGACTCTGAGGGACTGCCTAGCTATCCCCAAAATTCTTTCCCCTGGTAGGGGAGCCAGGGTCCGTGTCTTGTTTGCACCCAAAAACCTTGGCAGGTAGAAGAGGTGAGAGGACAAATGCTGTTGTAGAAGCTACTTCCTAAAGGAAAATGGGGAGGGAACTGGCTTTCTGAGTGAGCTAAATAGTCCTTTTAGAAAATGAGGTTGAAGCAAACTGCAGAAGGATTACACCTGGCTTTGAAATACAAGGAATGTTGTCTAAACCTGAAATACAAGTTTGGGGTTTGAATGAAGCCGTTTTTTTGGACTTGGCCTTCCTGGGACATGTTGGGGCCTGGAGCTTTAGGGAACCTCACTGAGTATGAAAAGCTGCAGAGGACAGCAAAGGGCTAAGACTCCAAACACCTAGATGGGAAAGATCCAGGACACTGTAGGGCTCTCCTCCTGGGGTCATGTTTAAGATCTCTGCTGTTGCATATATTTCCCTTTGTATGAACTTTCTGAGCCTTATCACCCTCTTTGCTAGATAAAACCAGAGTCAGTTGTAACAGCATCAACAGAGGAAGAAGGAAGTGGCTTTGTCTAGAGGTCATACTTAGTGGTTGTATTGACTTCTCCTGCTCTCCGCTCCCTCCTCCACGTTGGTTAACAAAATAGTGCTGCATTTATGCACTTTATTGACTTCCAGTGCTTTAGGGCATTTGTAGAAAACCAAACATAGGATGATTTTTTTTTTTTTTTAGAATACTCTTTCATCTTAGTTGTGACAATAATACAGATTGTGGTCTGTGCCTTCAAATAACTCATCAACTGTGGAATGACCAGTTCTCTTTCTAGGATTTATATGCTCCTTCGCACATATTCTTCTCAGCGCTAGGTTAGCTAGCTTACCTGCGGAAGAGGCAACCAAATAAATTGCATTTGAAAACGGCCAGTCACATAGGGATGCAGACACGTTGCCTGTTGGAGTGCTGTGGGTCTTATTTAAGCGAACACAGGCTGGAAGTCTCAGGAGAAAACCTCTTTCCTGTTTTCCTTTGTGTCCCAGAACACTGCCTCACTGCACTGTAATTCTTTAGAAATTAATCACCTGCTGCCACATATTATCCTTTGCTTCTTTAGCATCCATGAGGATCAGAAGGCAAAGGGAAGCCAGTGTGTGAGGCGTTTGTGAAGGAGCCCAACTGAGACCCCTCTCCCGGGTGTCTGAAGCACATGCGTCTGATGTCACCAGTGGTTTATGTCAAGGAGACCAGGACATCCTCAGGGAGAGCCCTGATGCCATCTTCAGTGTGGCCCAGGGGTTACTAGCAATTTCACTGTATGCCAATTTCTCATATTGATCTTTGTGTTTTTATTTTTGGGATTAGTTAATGTGTATACAAACACCCTCACCTCCCTGGAACTTCAGAAAAAGTAGCGACAGCTGTTCTTGTTATTTCATAAAGCCCAGTAGGGATGGATAGGTTGTTTATATAGTAAACAAGGAAAAAGGGAAAAAAAAGAAGGAAAGAAGGAAAGAAGAAGACCTAAAACTAGACTCCCATGGAAAGCATAGACTGTCTGAATGTTTCCTCCTTGGATACTCTCTCACTGCTATCAAACCAACCCCTTCTAGACTTGAAGAGAAAGCCTTTAGGCTGTTTTTAGAAGTTTTAATCTGACCGGACTTCAGAACTCTAGGATACAGGGTTTAGGCAGAGTTCACATGACTTACACAGACCACCTTGATGTGTGGGAAGTCCTGGTGCATTCTTTGCAGTGCTGCCGGTACGGAATCAGCCCTGAATTCCTACTGTCAATTGTGACAGACTGGTGAGTCAGGACCAGAAGGGATATCTTGAACTCTTTCCAGATGGGCCTTGAACCCTCCTAGGTTCATGAGATCCTTTGTGGATTGCAGATCATACTCTAGCTTGGGAGAAGGAAGATCTTCCTTTCACTCCTGAGCTACATTCACCCTTCCTGGAATTCGGCTGTGCACGGTGATCCTTCCTTCTCCTCCCGTGCGGTCTCTTTTGTTGCAAAGTTTAGCACTCTACGGTATATTACATGCTGTAATAGACTCTACGGTATATTACATGTACACATATATATTTTTTGTTTGATAATGGTGATTCACATGCAGAAATTTGATCAGAAAGCGTTTTTCTTGAACTACAAATATCTGTATCATTTTTATATTATGAATGTTATTACAAAGAACTATGTATCTCAAATATTAATGTTTTTAAATTTACTGTGATGTCATAGAAATACCTGGTATAACTTGTGACACTCTATCCTACCCATCTTTGCAGCTTTCAAATGGCTTCTCAGAAGCTGTGGCTTTAACCTCTCATCAGCCAAAGCAAGAATTGGGTACAACATAATCTGTTTTCCAGCCTCTCTAATTCTCTCCCTCCTTGCCTTCCTTCCCCTTTTATCTTGTGACTTAGACAGAGTAAAAGCTATCTCCATGGGGCACCTCTCCCTGTGGATACATGATCTAGTGTAATAATTTATTACTGTTCATGAAAGATGGAACCTATTCAATGTTATGCGCTTTGGGCTCTAGCCCGGAACTTGCCTGATCTAGGTCCTGAATGTAAAGATACTTATCATCAACATGCTGTGTGTTCTTTCAAAGTAAAGCTGTATCAAAGATACTTACCTTTAATGAGATGATTGCACCTGTCTGTCATCGCAATTAAAATATTTATGAGATCATCAAACACCCTTTTGAGTGCTCCTCAATGCATTGCTCTTGGTATGATATCCTATCCATCACAGTGCTATGCAAATAATTATATTACTATGGTGAAATCTGTTGGTGCCGTAAGTAAAATATCAATTGCCAGGTGAGTCTGGGGTGAACCCTAGGCCACCTTTCTTAGTCTAGCTATGACTAATCAGCTGGTGTTAAGCTAATGATTTTTCCCACAAGTTGAGTACTGGTGACAGTTAGTGGGAGTGGTCCTCTGTGTGGGATCTCAAGTGCCTGCCGGGTGTTACCTATACAAATTGAATACAGATGAATCACGTCTGCATTATCAGTTGGAGATCAAGCAGCCCCTTTGCATGGGGTAAGTATGGTGAATTACCTAATCTTAGCCCGTGTAACCAAGGATGATGATTCTGTCAAAGGACACAAATGTGTCCACTGAAATAGACTGATGCAGGCTATAACTTTCCAAAAGCCCAGTTTTCCCTCATCTTCATATAATGACCTAATATTAACCAGTGGTCTCTGGACCTTTTGAGGCTTTGTCTGCCTTGTAAGATGAGAGAGGTTTTGAGTTGGTAACTGTCAGATGTCCTCACTGCTTCTGACAACAATTTGTGGCTGTATCACACTGGTCACGCTGTCAGCTAGCCAGTGTGTTAGGGTTTGGGGCTTGAGTTGAATCCCACCATGTGAGAAAGGTCCTGGTATCACTGAAGCTTCCTGAAGTTATGCCCTAGGAATCTGCATTGAAGGATCTTAGAAAAGAAATCTACAGTATGGGAAAGAGAAGACCACGAACGTTTTTCAGTGAAGTTTGAATCTTATAATGAATTTCGTGAAGAATTTAGTTGCAAGGTTCTTCTCCGAGTAAAATGAATTAGTTCTTTGTACATTGTACCTTGACAGATAGCTGTGTTGACTGGAAATTTTAGCTGCCCTAAAAAATAATCCACCAGGTTACTATAAGCAGAATGAAAAAATTCTTTTTTTTTGTACCAGGGATTGAACTCATGACCTTGTGCTTGCCAGGCAGGCGCTTATACCACTGAGTTAAATCCCCAGCCCTGAAAAAATTCTTTAAAGACCCTGTTTGTTTTTTTTTTTTAAAGATAAACTACAGGGACACTGGTCAGCTCACTGACCGGAGGTCTGGCACTGTGTGTCTTAGCATCCGCTGTACTGTGGCATTTTTTCCACCTGTGTTCTGCTGCTGGTGGCTAGGATGCTCAGAACCTTGTGCCAGCAGGTGGGCCACTTCTGCCCTGCAAGAGCCATGTGCCTGGTCATCTGGGTTGTCATAAGATGGAGTTCCATACATTTGACTGCGCTCTTTAAAATCCAAGTCTTGTGAAGCTTTGTCAGGTTGGTATAACTCAGTTTTTCTTGCTATCCTAAGGGGAAGAGAGTCTGGGTCTTTGAATGTTCTGGCTTAGCTTTGGACATTGAGTCTCACGCTACAGAAAAGTACCAAAATTGTAATGTCTTAAAGACATGAGGGAGCCACACAACTGAAGAGAAAGTATGGGATTCTCAGTTTGGAGCGAGTTCTGGACGAGTGGTGAGCCACGGCAGACGGAGCTGAGATGAGGAAGGTGGTGCTGGGTGCTGTTCACTCCTCACAGAGGATGTTATTATTGTACTCTTGGAGCGTATGTCTAATGTAGTGGTCTCTCCTGGGGTTTTATCAGCTGCCACGCGGCAGTCATCTCAGGTCTCCTCCCCCAAAGCCTCAAAAGCTGGATGGATGGCAAGAAAGAAGGCTCTGATCATTTCCACAAGCAGTGGACACATTATGAATGCTAACAGGAGGCTTAAGTCCATCATGATCATTATTCTTATTCGATGCTTTTGTTTATAAATATGCCTAAGGTTTCAAAGATTCAGTGATGTATTTAGCTAATGCTGATGTTGTTATAATGTACTAGTGTGTTGGTTTCTCAGATTAGTCTGAGAAAGAAAAATGAAATAATGATAGCTGCTCCAAGAAGCCCGATGACAGATTCTGGCTGATGGAGCAGATATTCTGCAGCTTGATAAGCTCACAGGATGGTGGGGGTTTTGTTATTGCTATTCTAGTAATGGAAATGTCCCTAGACTGGTTTCAAAAAAGAATAGCAGTAAATAATGCATGTGAGCCTAGGAGAGGAGCTGAAATAAGTGTGGGGGATGAGAGATGGGAATGAAAGAGGATTCCTGACACTCACTGGGTTTTAAGATTGGGAGGAATTGCAGAGACTAAAGTCCTGCTGTGTGCAATAAGCAATTATTTAATAACTGCTACCTTCTGTCAAGTCTTGATTATGTGCTGTGGTTTTTTTCTCTTAGCCTTCACAGAGCTCTGTAAAAAAAAAAAAAGAAAAAAAGAAAGAATAAAGAGGGTTGACTCCCCGTTTCACAGATGGATAGATTGAGGCTTAGAGATTTTATAGAACCAGTCTTTGTCGCATGGTATCTCTTAAGGAGAGCTGAGTTTCCTTTGTGGATTTGATCTGGAGTGCTAAGCTGCCCTTGACGCATACAGCCTGACAGGTCTGTCTTGGTCTGGTTCTGCCACACTAGCTAATGTGATTATTTTGAGAACTTTGTTGCTTTCTCCACCCATACTGACACTGCTTCTGAGGATTTTTCCAGGCCAGCTGCTCCATCTTCATGAACCCTTGGCCTTGTGAGCTTCCCTTTTCTTAGTGATTTCATTTTGATATTATGCTCTGTGTATTTATTAGTTCATGTCTTTGCATGGGAATGCAGTTTTAAAAAAAAACAAAACCCTAGGATCCAGAAAGAAGTATCTGTAGAGCAATAATTCTGACCCAAAACTACGGTGTACATAGAAACAAAGGACAGTTAGGGCAAGACCAGACACTTGTGTTATATTATAGTCACTTGACAGTGGCTTTAGCCTCAAGAGAAGGCCCCCATAATAATTTTTGATAAGTAGTTTCACGGATAAGGATAATAGGCCATGAGTCCATAAGGATATAAAACCCTTGGTTTCAAGCATTAAGAAATGGGCATGAAAGTCTGTAGTACATATTCTTCTGTAGTTCTACTAATGCAAAGATTCAAAATACCTGTACATGAGTGGGTCATTTTGCTAGTGAGAGAGCCTAGCCAGCTGCCAGCTGCCCAGTCGTGCTGAGTGAGTTTCCCACATGTGAGGATTCCCTGAGGTCTCTGGACAACAAGGTTGACTGTCGCTGAAGTTTACATTCCCTGGGATTTTGTTTCCTAGCCTGCTCTCCTGTCAGGTGGTCCAGACAGTGAAGTTTACGAGACCAGCAGGCTCCTTTGGCTGTGCACCAATGCCTACCTCTCCCCAAGGCCCCAGAGTGGGTGGAGTGCTGTTTGCAAATCTCTCCCTGATTGATAGGGCTTGTCTATGGAAATAGAGTGATTGATGTCCATTCTCCAAGCTTTCCCTAGGTGAACTCCTCCTTTACATTTTGGTCAGGAACTATGTTATCCTTACCACCCCACCATCATCTGTTTCAACAGCCCACCTTTTGCTGTGTGGTCCTGAGCTTGTCTTCTCAGGACTAGATGAAATGGACCACAAAGTTTCCACCCAAGGGATCCATCTTTTCCTGAGAAGTCTTGTTTTGCACTAAGCAATTGGTACAGAGATTGCCATCCAACCTGACTGTTTAGATGTGGGGGAGGGTCCGTCTCTGTCTCAGAATGGTCTCACTCCTGTAGGAAAAATCAGACAAGTGTGTACAAATCCTCTCCTTTCTCATGCAGCATCTTCCTCCACCCACCCCACCTCCACCATGACTCATGCTTACCTGAAGCCCGGGTCTCCCAGCCAAGACCCAACTGGGGTGGAACCTGAGATGATCTTCTGATAAGTATAGATAGCAGGGTGCCCCCCAGCCCTGCCAAAATCACTTGGCCACAGCCCCAAGCTAATATTTCAGGCCCCTTTGCTCCGTAGAATGTCAGGCGATCACGTCCTCTCCCCCTTCCGCATTACCTTCCCCAGGCGCAGCCAACACTTGACATCTTTTTATCAGATGAGCTTGGCACCGCCAGGACGGGCTCCTCGCGCCAATGTGGCAGCAGCCACAGCCCCTCAGCTTGTTAGACTGAAAGAATGTGCCGTTTTAATTAATGATATGTAAATATCCTTGAATGGGCCGCATTTGCATATTAAGAGAGATTTGCGGAATCTGCGGAGTAATATATTTTAATTAAGGATTAATTAAAAATAATGGGAATTTCATTTCGCCTGGCAGAATCCGTTTAGATTTTAGCACACGTCTGCTTGGGAGTCTGGTAGCAAGGCTCTGTGTTACGATTCCCGCAGATGAGAGAGGCACTCCTGTGTTTATCATCTCAGAGCCCAACTCTGGGGAGCAAAAGGAATATAAAGGGGTAAAATTTTCCTCTCGCCTCCCCTATCACCCACCCCTCTTCTCCCTTCCTCTTTGTGATTTTAGGGCTGTTTTGGTATTCTTTATGGTAAAGTAAGTAAATGGCTCTGAGACACGGAACACTAGTTGTGTTGGCAATTATGTTAATGGGATGCTATTAGGCTATGATTCTATATGAGCAATTGGGGAGAAGAAATGCCTTACTGAGAGAGAATGATACAACAGACGTCTGTCTTATTGATATAGCTCCAGTGGTGCTTTCTGCATAATTACACTCGGCCACTTTCTTTAGGTTGGGGGAGAGGCTGCTACCTTAGGGTATCAAGAGCAAGAGATCAGGGTAAGGGATTCCCCCTAATATGCGCACAGAGGACACGTAGTGGGCAGGCTCTTCAGGCAGGCATAGGTATCGCAGGTGAGTGACACTTGTTTCCCAGGAATCCTAGTCTCTTCCTTTTCCTTTTAGTTTCTGGGACTAGTCTCGGCATGGACTGAGTTCCAGCTGCAACAAATGTCTCTAGAAATGAAATTTTCTGGAATATGGGTGCTGCCTCTTTGGTTTTCGGTCTGTAAGTTTCCCTATTTTGGTTTCTTGAGTTCATGCATCAAACCCTCATTCTACTAGGAAATTCGCTCTAAATAGCCTCAAGCTTCCAGGACCTTCTGCCATCCAAGTGGCTTTTATTGTGTATATACGCATTTGGGGGTTTTTCATGGCTATCCATGAAGTTTGCTACCATTGTTGTATTGTTTTCTGTTGCTCCATTCAGCTCTGCTACTATTTGCCTTTTGCATTTAAGGTTCCAATACCAGATACATATGTGTTTTTAATAACATCTTTGGGATAAATTGTCCTGGTCCCTCATGGTCTGGGCATCAACAAGTCAGTACCTCTTAATCCAATCCCAAAGGTGTTAGCAGTATGGAGATATGATGACTAGTTTACAGTACTTGCCCCTGTACCTCTCTGCTAGAGTGTGAGGGACACATATCAGTGGGCAGAGTGCCCGAGGAGCAAGACTGTGCCTTCACATACTTGGGCTTGGGAGTCCAACTCATGAGAGCTTCCATTGCATAAATAGTGTATTTGATTCTCATCTCTTATATCTACACATCCTCAGGAGTATCTAGAAGAAGTGGTTTAGGACCCCTTCTAGAGGTGATGGCTGAGGTTTGCACCATTGAAGCAAATGTCTGGGTGGTTTTGGTGACTGCTATGACAAAGAAATGTTGAGGGGGAAGCTGGGGGCTAGGGGTTTAGCAATCATGCTTCCTCCACATACAGGAGAGCATCCAGGAGCATGTCCTGGTATGATATTTCAGACTCCACTGGAGGTCTTAAATCAGTTTTCTTTCCCTTTCTCATTAAGTAATATGTATGGCTCCTCCACCCTGTGTGACTGACTGACTGTTGCAATCCCAAATCCAAGGACATCCACCTTTGAGCACAGATGCACTGGGTTTTTCTTGTAGGTTGAGCTGATGTCTTAATAGCCAGCTGACTGCAGGCATCTGGGGTCAGGCTTGGAAACTGAGCATTGTGAATCTGGGGACAGCAAGGGACAGAAAGGAGCCTGCAGAAACACGATGAACTCTGGGGGCAGAAAGATGGAGCACTGAACCTAGCAGAGGGAAAAGAAGGTGGTAGGGCAGGCGTCGTCGTGTAAACCAAGGCCTGGATGCTGCCCAGATTGCGGGGATTGGGAACAAAGCGTGGGGGAGGATCAGAGGGAGCCTTCGCCTTCTGTGTGTGTCCGCGCCTGTGTGCACTCTGCAAAGGCAGCGGGGCCGTATCTAATGCAAATGGAGAAAATGCAGTTTCTGGTAAGTGTTCCCTAATAAATAACATCAAGTCTTCTTCCCTATCAGCCGGTGACATCCCACATTTCTCTTCCCTATGCACCAGCCCAAGACATTTAATGATGTGATGCTCTTTATGGGATGTGAGGTCCATGCTAATATCTCTGCTCGCACAAAATGGTGGGAACAGATTTCAGCCTGGCTCCGTTATTCTGCACTGACAGAAGCCACAAAATAAATAAATATACACACGTATGCGTTTCAACTCTGCGTTTCTTTCTTTGTAAGTTAGAGAAGTTACTCAATATGTTTTAATTGTTTTTTTTCCCCCCTTTTCATTATGTAGAAATTTCATTCGGGGCTAGATTTTTGGTTGCTGGCGGATTTCATTAATGAAATGAAGTAAAAATAATGAATTTCAGACGTTCCCAGTGTTTGTGGTAATGGTTTCTCTAACAATTCTGATTAGCCATGTGCGATGGAATTTTTCTCTTAAATGGCAGCACATTGACATTAAATATGGCCCAACTTTGTCAATGCCCGCGTGTGCCAGTGTGTCGTGTGCCAGGAGCTGGGCACGAGGCTGACATTCATGCTTGGCTCTCGGCCTCCTGGCCCCTTTAGCTCCCCCTGTCCTGACCCTTTCCCTCTATCTGTTTAGTTCCCGGAAGGCTATTCCCTGTCCTTTGCTCTCTCCCCAGAAGTCTGAGCCATTTCTAGGAATTTGTGGGAAAGACTATTTCTCTTCTTTCTTTTTCTTTTTGTAATTGGTGGGGGAGGGTTATAGAAGGGGCTAAGTCTGCATTCAAATCCATAGGAAGCTTTAGCACCCAGATTCTGTGTGCCCCGCAGTGTGAGGTGTGGGATGACTATTTCCCTGGAATCTTTACCGGCCTAGTGAGGTGTCCATCCCACAGTGCTTGCCTGCCTGTGTGTCCTACCTTTCCTCTCTTCCTTGGACCCAGAGCCCTTGGACTTTCAAACAATGAAAAAATTAAATGGGAGAGAGTCAACAGTCGGTTTTCCATGAGTAATGTGTTTATTTTCATTTATTTTTTAAGCATTTCCTTTAATCTGGTTATTTGTCTTCCCTTCCCTCCCTTCTTACCTCCTTCGCACCATGAGTATCGCCCTTCTGTGTCTCGGTAGAGACAGTCTCCCCCACAGCAATTTCTCTGCAGCATGCATGTGCCTCTACACAGATGTACTTGAGTGTAAACATGCCAGAGATGGCTGTGTGTGTGTGCACGTGCACGCATATGCATGTGTGCGTGCGTGCATGTGTATGTGTGTATTCTTTGTACTTTTTCCCTTCCATAAGCTGTCACCGGTGGGCACTGCTCGGGGGTGTGATCCCCGGCATCTCTTGACCCTGTAGAAGACATTAACTCCCCCCTCCACCCCGACCCTTTGCACTGCCTCTCTCTGAACCTTTCACTCTCCTTTAATGAGAATTTCTCCTAATTATTTCAGTGGCTGCAGCAGAGGGACCGCAGTGTACTTAGATCTCAATACTGGGACGTGACTGTGATGCTGATAAAGGCAAGAGATCAATAATTTAGGCCCCAGCTTTAATGGCAAAGCTGCGAGCTTAAGTGTCTGCATTCAGGTGGAGGTTTAAAGGTTCCTGGAGTCTTAATCATTTCTATAGGATTTTCTTCTCTTTCTTCTTCTGCGGCAGCTGACCAGCTTGCTTTTACTTGCTAAATTGTACTTATAAAAAGAGACATTTGCCTCCCCTATTTGAACATGTGTCTGTGCATCCTATGGATGTGCTGTGGCATCCATGTGCGTCCTGTGTGCATGTCTGATTATTCACACGTGTGTATACACACACACATGGGTACAGCTGGGTTTCTATTTTTGTTCTTATCTGGAGAGCATCCATAGAGTCACACTGTCTTTGGCTTTGGGACTCCCAATAATTTGTCCTTTCAAAATCCATTTGGTAAATATATAGCCACTTCAAAGGCAAGGGTAAAATGTCATCTTTTTCTTCCTGTCTTTTCTTTTTTCTCCCTTTTTTTCCTCTGTCTAATTCCCCTTGTCTCTTAACACCACAATTGTAATTGACTGGAAGGAGCAGCTTGAAAGCATTGAGCTCATGCAGATGTGGGTGTGCACATGTATGCAATAAAATTCTGTGTTTATATAGGGCCCTTCTGTGAGGAATTCCTGCAGACCTCTTTGGGCCCCAGCAGTTTCATACAGTGCATTCCCAGACAAATAAATGCTGCAAAAATGATCATAGTGTGTGACATATTTTATATTACACTTGTAAAGGAAAGAAAAAAGAAGCCTAGCATAGTTAAGGGTTTTCTTGGAATATTAGTCACTGGAATGTTTGTCACCTACAATGATGTAGCTCTGAAATCAGTTCTAAGTAGTAGAAGAAGCACGAAGAAACATGATGTCTTGCCAAGATCTTGTCCTCTATTTAGTCCTGTCTCTACAAACTAACACATCCCTCTGATTTTTTTCTTCCCCCCACCCCATGATACTAAGGCTTGAACTTAAGATCTTCATCCTGAAATAAACCCCTAGCTCCAGTTTATTTTTCTTTTTATGAGAAAAGGTTTCACCAAGTCACTAAGCTTCCCAGGCTGGGCTTGAACTTGTGTATCTTCTACATCAGCCTCCCAAAGTGTTGCAATTACAGATAGGTACCATTATTCCATGCTGTTCTCTCTGCTTTTGTCATCTCAGTTCTGTGGCATGTTTTATTTTTATTTTTCCCCTGGAAAGCTAGTGATGTATTTGGCTGGTGTTAGGACACCTAACTCCTGTGAATCTTCTTATACTTTGACATTGCATATTTAGTAAGGAAACCATTTTCCCCCATCCTGAACTTCCCGAGTGGGAAAAACTTTTAGGAGAATATGGAGGGGTAATTCCACACGTATCACTCAGCCTGTGCCTCACCCAGCCACACGGGGGCAGAGCGACAGACTTGTGGCCTTCATGGATGTTGGAGGGGCCTGAGGGACCCTGCTAGGCCACTATGGATTCCTGGCTTAAAGAGACAGCATGGAGGGTACTGTGAATTACTGAGTGCTTTGCAGATTGGGAAACTGGGGCACAGAGGTGAAGTGAGTCTGAGCTGAAAACGACCCGGCTGCCTGTACATCAGTGAGAAGTTGGTTTCTATGTCCAGCTGGCCTTTCATCGTGGGTCAGGGCTTGTTTGACTTTTATTCCTCGGTCTCCGTTCAGCCCACTTATCTCTGCTTCTTCATTAGGGCTGGGCTTTCTCATTTCACAGGAGGCCATACTGGTGTTTTGCTTTCCCCAAGAAACTTAGTTTTAGAAACAGATTCCCTTTCAGGGCTTCAGGTTTGGTTAGTGATGGAGCCACGACTCAGAGGGATAAGGAGGAAGGAGGATTACCAGCAGACCAAAGCGCTACACCATCTTGTGCTATCAGTGCTGTTCTAGTTGATTCTCTGGCTCAGGTATACATATGATTCATTTTCTTTTGTTCTCTATTTCAGGGTCACCACTGTGTTGTTAATTTAGAATGCTAGACATGGAATGCCTTTTGGTAACCATCCCCAAAGCCCATTTTCCAAAACAGAGGCAGTCCAGAGACTTGCAAAGGAAGCTAGAAGGCTGCAATGGCCGTGGAATGTCCTGGATAGTTAGAGATTAATTCTAAAGCACTAAATAAATTCAGAACTTGATAGGCAGACACTAACATTCTAGGTCCTGCCAGAATGTGGAAACCATCCAATGTGCCATAGCTTCAGGGGAGCAGAAGCTTACCAAAAATGCAGAAAATGGAGAAATAGTTCCCAGTCTGAATCTAGTTGATCCCGGAGGCCACTGGTGCAAGATGAATGAAGCTCCCCTCCTAAAAGGGTCTTTAAATTTAATCAGGTGATGTAATGATGTCACGGTGCCCATAACAACTACCTTTTCCTTTTGGCACTGTGCTTTGGCTTTGTAATTTGCCAAATTCTCTCATCTCTATGCTGCTATTTGATCCTTTAAACTGCCGAGCAGGTTAGCAAAGGAAAATGTCTTTAATCCATTTTCAGGTGAGGAAACTGAGATTTAGAGGTCTAGATTGTGTGTTGTCACACAGCTCTTAGATGGTAAAGCCAAGACAGTAATCTTGAGTCTTTTCATTCCTGGTCTTGCCATGCTAAATGATGCCACCTATTTCATAAATGATGTCTCTATTTCAAGACTTTTATTGGAAAAAAATGTGTAAATACATTTCATTCATGGAAATGGAATAGAAATGATGATTCTTTTTTCGATCTGTGTTCTGCCTCAGATGTGTAACCATAGGTACTGAAGAAAATATGGAATGTCTTCCTTTTACCTTTTGCTTGAGGATTTATAATGATCCTCATCAGTTTCTGCCTCCCAGCTCCTCCCACGTAGAGGCAGAAGTCTCTGCCTTACCAGCCGTCACTTCTTTTCCGGCCACGGCAGGGTGAGCAGCCAGAACCAGGCTGGCTGAGCAGTTCAGGGCTTTCCCTTCAGCAAGGGCGGCTCTAGGAATTACTCATTTTTGCCTGCCCATCATTGACAGTGATCTCTGAATTTTACTCAATCTTCCTTTCATATTCTATCTTTGGAGCTATGGGATTCTTTCTCCCAGACCCTGCTAAAGTCATCACGAGTGACCTCAAGTAACATCACCAGGTTTCCTTTCTAATATCGAGGGCTGACTAGTGCCTTTTTGGCAGTACGTCCCACCATACCACCTTGGATGAAAACCTTTAAGCAGATCCTGGTAGGCACTGAACTCAGTTTCCAAATAACATCAGAGTAGGTTTTTGTACTTTTGTGCCCACTGTGTTTTGTGTTATCTGTTCCCGGGCTCCTTCTATTCCTACAAGCTGAGGTTGGTGACCTCTCAGCCCTTTTCTTCACAGGACCTCTCCCACCAGGCCTGCTGGTAGGGCTGAATGGTTTACATGTGGCACAAGTGCCTCCCATTGGCAGTTAATCTTTTCAGTGCACTTCTTGAGCCCAACTTGATAGAAGAAGGTTGCATTAAACTAGCTCACTACACAGAAGAGATCGAAAAAGAAAAAAGCATTTTGTATTCTTTGCTCTACCACAGATCAATCTTTGAGGTGCTTAGGCTAAATCAGGAACTCCATAGCCCATGGAGTATTTTTTCCATTTGTGCTATGTTTGTCCCGCCCAATACCCAGGCTTTTACTCTTACTTACTTCTCTGTGTTCAGATTCCCCCAACCTGGAGCCAGCAGATGCCTTGGATACTGGGTTTCAGTAGTGGAGGTGGAGTCTAGTCAGCTTCATACCAACAGGAAATGGAGGCAAAGATCAACCAAGACATGAAGCAAAAGTTATATCTGAGTTCACCAAAGTATCAAACCAAGAGGGCAACTGCAAGAAGCAGGATTGCTCATGACATTGGAAATTAGATCATGGGATTGAAGCAAGGTAGTATCTAAAGACAGGAGAATACAAATCTTAAACCTTAAAATTTGGCTGCCATTGGTGTAGAGTTTAATCATGAGGACTATTTTTTTGGCTCAGACACCAAACCTTGGCATGGGCTATACCAGACTGTTGAAGAGAACGGCCTGTAGGGTGGGGTTGCCTGGGTGTCAAGCCTAGACCCTCTGCAGCCCCAGATTACCATTAAGTGATGCTGAGGCTGCTTAACTGTGCTGGTTAATATGTCCCAGCATCACTCCTTGTTTGCTCTTTAGGTGCAATGTTTGCTTTTCCTAACATGTAAAGGTTAACCCTTCAGCAAAGGGCTGAGGTCTGGTGTCTGCCTTTATGTAGACTTGATGTCAAACATGGCCTTCTTTACACAAAAGCAAAGAAAAATTTGGTGTTTCTATTTTTGCATAAGACAGGTGGGTCCAGCCCATCTGATCACTGGCACCCAGTTAAGATTTATGGCTGAGTTACTACCCCTTTCCAACCTGATAGGTAATATTAAGGTCTCAACCTGACTTAGAGTCACATTCACAGTTATGACATACAAGGTCTCCCCTATGTTTTACTATTTACAGAATATCTTTTTTTTGGTACAGCTTACAATTTGGAAGAGCTTCCCAAGGAACATTAAGAACTTACCTCTCCCATAGAGAAGCTTCCAGTGTGTTTTAAGAAGAGACTAAAATAGATAAATGCAGATGATACTGCTGAAAGAAACCGGTAAACAAATGACATGGATTTCAAGACAATGATATTTCAGAAGCAAAACTGGTTTGAGGTTCATAGTAATGAGGACTGGCTTCATATAGAAGAGGCAGGAATAGGATAAGGAAATGGACAGGGTTGACTACATAGAAACTGTACCGGAGGATATGGGAGAGACTATATAGAGACAGTAATGAGCACTCAGAAAGCATGAACGTAGCCAGGTGTGATGGCACATGCTTGTAGTCCAACTACTCCAGAGGCTAAGGTAGGAAGATCACAAGTTTGAGCCCAGCTCCGTCACTGTCAAGAGATCCTGTCTCAAAATAGAAAGATCTGAGAAAGTATTCAGTGCAAGGCTATGCGCTCAATCCCTAGTACCACAAAAAAAGTAAATAATACATAAAAATGAAAACGGCATGGATCTAGGAACTCATTTCTCAAGAAAGGCAGTTACAGTGATGGGGAAGGCCCGCCTATTGTGTGGGATTTAGGTTAGAAGAGTGATAAAAAAGAGCAGAATGACAGGACTGAATTATGGAGAGCAGGTAAAGAGAATGGGAGGTCAAGTAGTTCCTGTGTACTTTGTCACTGAGTTTTCTAAAACTCGTTTCCATTTAGCAACATTGGCCCCATTTTGTAGGAAATGAACCTGACACTGCACACAGCCACACCCGTCCAAAGCCAACCTCTTCCCAAGTCCAGTCAACATGATGTCTGGAGTCTGGGTAGATTTGTACGGTTGGCAGGAGAATCATTGTGGGCTCTTGAAAGGGCAAGTGTAAGGGAAAAGTGGTTCCCTAAGGAAATTGTTTACGATATATAAATCTGTCTCTTCGTAGGAGATCAGGGGGATGCTTTCTTGGAGCACATAGTGTAATCAATGAGGCAAAAGCTTATGTCACACCGTGAACTCGTCTCCCGAGGTTTGCATACTTTCTCTTCACACCAGCAAAGACCAGCCCTGTTTTACCCACATGGTGCCTTCTCGGCCTCCCAGCCAGCATAAAATGCTCAATCCTCAGGTCTGTGTCTCTATACTTTATAATCCTCTCACATTACCAAGCACAATTCTCTTGGCAATGAAAAAATAAAATAATTTTTTGGTGTGGATATGTGCAAAATTGCATTTTTGAGGAACAAAGCCATTGTGAGTAGTTGAGCACATGAGCCAATGGCTGGGGCTCAAGGGAAAAATCTTGGGAATCAGTCATTCAGCTGCCTCTGTCTGTCTGTCCGTCTGTATCTACCTATCATCTATGTATCCACTTACTCAGCAAAAAAAAATTCCTTATTAAATAAGATACCTCTCTATGATTATGTTGTCTGCTAATTTGTTACTATCAGTACAGTGCTCAGGAGAAGAAAGTTAAAGGTCAGCTTTCCATAAGCCCTTCTCTGAGCAGGGTTGCAGGCAATTTTCTGAATAACTTCTTTTTCCTCTGAGGGGACCCATTAACTAGATGCATTCTTAGCTCCTGTGCAAAATGTCTAGAGGTAGAAGGAGGAGAAGCTGTAAGGTTATTTTAATTTAGACCTATCTTAGACTGCAAAGAAATCAACCCTTACATAGTCACAATGAGGAAAACCTAAGTTCAAATTCTACATGTCTTCTTGCATCAAGATCAATGCTCTGCGAAGTGGCTCGCCAGTAAATATAGAAACTGTCCATAGGGTTTCCTCCCATTACGCATCCTCCCCCCGAAGGTTAGATAGGTGTTCACCTCCTAATGAATGACCACATCAAATAGTGTGTTTCCTGGGCTGGGCTAGCAGGGCGATGCCTTTTTATTCTGTTGATGAATGATGAATGGTGGGTGATTCAGCAGGAGATGGTGAGGACATGAAGGACTACAAAACCTTGCCAAACTCTATTGGAGCTTTTTGTGTGTTGTCATTTTGGGAGGACTGGGGCAATTAATGAGACAGTCTGCTGCTGTGGACATTGCCGAGGTAGACAGCTATTGGGGAGATTGGGGACCTCAGGAAGAGACAAGCAATACTGTGATTCAGTGGCAGGGCTCCTTTGAAAATCGGCTGTGGGGCACACTGTGTACAATCCTCAAGGCCTCTAGTACAGTTAGACAGGACCCCTTGGGGCCTTTTTAATTATAAATTCATTGATCTGAGATAATCTGGTGATCAACAAAAAGAACACAGTGCAAGGTCATTGGATGGAAGATTTAGTGTTTCTTAAGAGAAAGTAAAACCAGGTTGTATTCATTTAGCATTTTCTAAGTAATGGAAAGATGAAATTCAGTATTGCCTTATGTTTTGCAGCTATGTTCTGAATTTATCCCCCACCCCAGGAGTTAAGCGATGCTGTACACTGACCATCTTATTTATGCTTTCCATTGACCTTTTTCAGCATCCTGTGATGTTGGTTCTTAAGCTAGTACTGAGATCCCTTTATCTTAAAGATGGTAAATCCAAGGCTTGGAGAAATGAAGGAATGGATGTAGCTCACCAATTATGATGTCTTCTGACTCCACACTCCTGCCAGTGGTGCTGCCATTTTAACCCATTGATGCAATCTGGATCTGACTTACACAAAGTGGTATCCTTAGAAATACCAATGGCCATTCAAAGTCAATTAACGGTTCTTCCTTCCAAATGAGACTAGGGTAACTGTTAGTTTGTTCCATGTGGAAATCTGGCCTTGGCCTACACACTGCTGGGGGGCGTCCTAGATGGTTTAATAAAAGAAAGAAAGTCACTTTCTAGGTAGAATGTCATAGGTAGAATTTAGCTTTTTTTTTTTTAATAGTACATGCTAGAAGATCACAATGTGAACATGTTTTATGTTCATTTTCCTTTTTATTTTTAAGAAAGCAAGCCCATAAACTCATTTTTGGGATATCTGAAGAGAGAGACATTCATAGTTTTAGGATTACAGATTGATAAGGGATTAATTTTTGTTGTTGTTGTTGTTTTTGTTTTGTTTTGGTTTGGTTTTGCTTTTGAGATTGAATTCACAACCTTGCAGTTGCCAGGCAGGCATTTATGCCACTGAGCTAAATCCCTGACCCAAGGGAGTTTTAAACTTTTACCTGGTGACTCTACTACTACAGTGGCTGCTTCAGGGCTGGCTATTGTTATGGGGATTTTTGCTAAGTACTTCTAGGAATAGTAGAAAGATCACAGAATCATACGTTTTTCTATCCTAAAGGAGATGTCAAGATATTACATAACAAAAAAACCGTCCACTATTACATACATCAAGCAGGTGGGTTTTTTTCTCAAGATGAACAGAGCCTGCCCCCGTGAAACTTTCCCTGTCTCCCAGGTCTCTCTTTGGACACAGAACAGAAAAATCCGTTGAACTTCCACATAGAGGCCACTCAAGTGTTTGAAGACCATTGTTATTTTTTTAATGGCTTCATCTCCTGTTGCTTTGTGTTTCTCTGTGTTGCTTATACCTTCCTTAATTTGTAATTCTACAGACACTGATAGAGCATCAACTATACATGAGCCCGGCATTTTAAAAAACATTTTTCCTTGTAATATGAGTTACACCCAAGAACTAGGGAACTAAGGCTGACTGCATTCAGTTTTTCTCTTGTGCTCAGGTAATAGGAAATGAAACTCTGAGTGCATGTAAGCTTAAGTACGTATTTTTAATCATAAGGAATGAACACCTAAAAGTATGTACGTGAAAAAGGAGTTGAAAAACACCAAATCAGCATTTCAATGGTTTACGATGCTAACTTTGGGGTAATGATCGCTGCCCCTGAGAGACATAGCTGTTCATAGGCCTGTCCCAGCCACGGTCTGGTCTACATGCCCGTGAGGAGAGAACATCTCAGCATTTTGATTTTGTTCCAGATCAAGCCATAGAAAGTAGTGAAAACTCTATTGCAAAAAAATACTGCAAAAGCAAAAACAGTAAGTCAAACTCTGCTCTCCTCAATGTTTTGATCTTCTCTCCTGGGGAGTTCAGATCATCCTTATGTTTACTAGTGAAAGTACCCAGAAATAAGGAAAGTTGGGCCAGAGATACAACTCAGCGGCACAGTGCTTTTTGTTTGTATGTACTTTGGGAGGACTTGGCAAACATGAGGTTGTGAGTTCCACCCTTGGAACAAAATAAAATAAAATAAAATTAAAATTAAATAAAATTTTAAAAAGTTGCTAAATAAAGTAATAGTAGAAAGAAGACTTCGGAGAGAATATTTAAGAATGCAGGCAAGCAAAATAGCACCTCTAGTCATTTTGTAGTGTATAAGTACATACTTAATGAAACATGTAATAATGTCTTGTTAAAAAGTCATTTACATATAATAGTAACATAATTATACTTTAATTCTTTATAAATTTGCTAAAATAAATTTAACAAATTTATTAAAACATATAACATTCCAAAGATCATGTAGACCTGGGATGGAAGGGAGAATTAGAGTGAAATAATACTGTTTTTCTTTTAACCTATTTTTAAACCTATCACTGCTTCAGACAGTCCCTTCCGGTTATTCTGAATTGGTAAGGAAATGAATGGGCACCTAAGTTTGATTTTGGAATCACTTTCTTTGGATGTTTCTAGAAATAAGTGTAATATTTGTTTTGTTTTGTTTTGTTTGTTTGTTTGTTTCCTTTATTTTTTGAGACCTGGTCTTTCTGTATGGCCTAAGGTGGCCTCATATTGCTGGACTCGATGGACCCTCTTGCTTCAGTCTTTTGAGTAGCTGAGATGACAGGCATGAGCCACTGTGCCTGCCTCAGTGTCATTTTGTACAACTTTTTCAGAATCTAAAGGAAGGACCTATCAACACATCCCTTGATGTATCCACCTACCCATCCACATTCATCTGTCTGCTAAATGAATGATAATTGAGCATCTATTAGATGACGGCCCCTGCTCTTGGAATATATCACTGCATAAAATAAAACAGAAAACCTTGACCTCAAAGAGCTTATATTTTAGGAATGATGATTGTTAATCGTTTAATTGTTGGAGCTTTTGTGAGCTATCAACTGTACCTATGAACTGGATAATTTCAACTTTAAAAAATTAGTCGTATGTTCTGAGGATAACACAGGTTCTATCCTGATTTTTATCCTACTATTACATAATGACCTTCCTCTCCAGGCTGCTGATGGAAACTGGTGGCTGAGCGGGCAGACCAGCATGCTCGAGCATAAAAATACTGAGTCTGCTGCCCCTGCTGAGTCCATTAGTCCCAACCCAAGGCTGAGAAGAACTAGGACTGGAAGGTTACAACCTGCCCTTGACTCCTTTTCCTTTGGTATTGATGAGGGATCATTTTAACATTAAGATTCTTTACTGTTGTTTATGCATGGAACATCTAACAGCCAGGCTTATATGTAAAACAGCCCTATTTGTACCCTTGCAAATTCCTCCGACTCAAGCCTACCGTTTGCATTTTGTAGATCTATAGATAGATCTCACCTACCTCTGGCAGGTAGCATTATTGTCCTGTTGACCCTGTTTCTTGATACTTTGTAAGAACATGGCAGAAATAAAAGAACTTTCTATTCTTTGATCTTTCTTATGTTTTATGAATTCTGAAAAAATTGAGAGAAAAAAGGAAATCTTATGTTTTCCCACATTCCTTCTGTTTTGAGAAGCAGGTTTGAGAAACACCTTGAAATTTTTAGAAGTCAAAATGGACACACACTGAAAATAAGAATTCTAGTTGGTCAAGACAGAATAGGGGACTTCTCTGATTTCCCCATCTTTGAAGACTGTATATAGATATTCCTCCAAGGATCCTAGATTTGTAGGCCCAAGTGACCTATCTTGCTGTAGACATGAAAATATAGGTCAATGTTACTTCCTGAAGACAGTAGGTATGAAAAAAGAATTATCATTTCATGCTTGAAGAAATTACTTGAAAAGGTACAAAGAAGATTATTTTCCCTATGAGCTTGTGGGCAGTTTCGTATATTGCCAAAAAGAAATAGAGGACACCATGGTTAATGGTGACATGTCTTTGTTCCCAGACAGATAATCTTGTAGACTATATTTATCTTTTATCTGCACTCATATTCATAATATTCATAACAATAATATAGAAAGTATATCAATTTAATATAGCATTTTACCACTAATAATGTAGAAATAATATATTCATAATACAGAAAGTATATCAACTTAATATGTATTTTACAGCTAAGAACTACTTGTACCTGTGTGTTAAACTTAAAAGCAAAAAACGAAATCACTTGTAGACACGGTACCTTACTAAATCCTCATCACAGCCCTGGGAATTGGGCATAATTTACTAGAACCAATAGCTAATCGGGAAACTGAGATTAATGAGTCCACCAAGGACATAGGGTCTGTGGTGGTATGACCAGAACTGGGAACTACTTTTCCGAATCCAGAGTTCTATCTCTGTCTGTCACAGATGCCCAAATAATGCAAAAGCCTCAGCAGAGAGCTCCAGGTTGGGTCACAGTTTTCTGCAGCCCACTTCTGGAAGACTTCCTGCAGTCAGAGCTATTCGAAGATAGCCCTGGCTTTCCCTCCACATCTCTGCATCATTGTTGTTTTCATTTTTAGTTCTGTTTTCATGAAAAAAATGTACCTTCGGCTCACAAAAAAATAGCACAGCAGCAGCTTATTGCAGTGTTCTAGGTAGGATGGGCTCCTCTCATTTACAAAATAGTGACACCTTCATGCTTCCCGGGGTGGGGGGTGCATTCACTTTCCTCCTGCTGGATATCTAGACCCAGTGGTCCCACAACACCCCATCCCAAATATAGCCTCAACTGTCCTCCTTCCTGCCTTTGGATCTGTGAAGCAGTTTTGTTTCCCTTGCAAATGGGAGGGTAGTAGGACCACAAGGGGGGTTCAGACTCATTGAAAACCTACTCCTTCCAAGGGAAAGCTTTAGGACTTGAGAAACATTTTCCCTGATACGACAGCCATTCAGTGAAGATAGGCATTATCTCCATTTTTCAGATGCGAAAACTGAGACTTCTGTGCATTTCCTAGTGTTAGGTCCACAGTGAGAGCAGTAACCTGGACAGGAGCTGAAAGGTGCAGGACTCCAGAGCTAGGTGCATTCCACTGACATAAGCTGCCCTCGCTCTCCACAGAGACCCGAGATCTACTGGAGAAAAGCTCAGGCTGGCACTTTCTTGCAGCCTTCTGTTAGAGGGCGCTGGGCATCTCTTCCCCTGGACTGCTTTAGACAGCAGCACCACCTTGAGGGGAGAACTGGACTTCAGAGTTAGTCAGACCTGAATTCGAATCTTCTTCAGACACCACTGATAGCTTCAGTATGTTGCTTAATATCTCTGGGATGTCATTTTTTCATCTATAAAAGGGAAAGATATCTACAGGGCGGGGAACCTCGAGGATTAGATTAGAAGAAGAGTAAAAGGTCCTAAAATGTGTTAGGTGCTCACTAAATGATGGGTTTTTTTTTATTATTATTATGGTGATTGTCCACCATATATATATTTAGAAAATATTAGATCACCTGGGACCTGTGTGTGCTATGTCCCAGTATCTTAGTCTTCACTGTTACAGTATTAGAATATCTGAGATGAGTAATTTATCAAGGTGAGAATTTCATTTTGGCTTACGGAGGTGGTGGCTGGAAAATCCAGTGCTAGACGGGAGCATCCGAGTGACTTTCCTAATCCATAATGACATGGAGGAGGGAGTGGAAAGGCACCTGAGTGCATGCAGGAGAAGGAAAAGGGGCTGCTCTCCTGCCACAGCTAGCAAATAGTCATTAACACACTCCTGCGGGGTCCGCTCCGGACCTACACACTGTCCCGCGCACCACACCTCACAGCTGCTGGAATGAAAGCTCCAACACATGAATGTCTGAGACACCCACTCAGTCACAGCGACCAGTTTTTCTACTCTGCTAGAGAGCTACAAGGGATATCACAATATACACAGTGAATGCTTAAATTAAAAAAAATATATATTGCAGTAAAAGCCACATTGTCCTAATCCCCTTCAATACCATCCACCATCTCTTTGGACAAACTTAGCCTGCCATTCTCACCACTGTCTGAAGCACTTCTGGAATTCCTCTTTTGTTAATGTCTGCATGAGTCATGATCAAAATATGATGAATACTGCTGCTAAGGGCCAGACGATGGAAACACAGGCTTGTAAAAATATTACAGTGTGTCCTCACTCGCTTTCCTCACCAAATCTGGCACTAAGTGACTTCTGACTCTTCACCCAAGTCAAAATGACCTTCAAAAAGTAAACAGTTGGCAACCATTCAGGACATCCTGGTAGCTGTGGTGGTACAAAGAAAGGCACTCATGGAAGAGAGCTTCTTCAAGTGCTTCAGAAAGGGGCAAGAGTGCTGGGATATGTGGATTTGAAACAAGGGAGTGTGTTTTAAGGGAGATTAATGACGATGTGTTTTTTACTATAAGAAATTTTAAAATTTAAGTATTCACTGTGTTTTTGATCATGCCCATCATTTGTACCTTTGCGTGGCTTTCAGCTTCCTGGGCTACACGATGGGAATCAGGCAGGGTAAGAACAATAAATGCTGCAGAGGGAGACGAACCAATGGGAGAGACGAAGTTACAATTTATTTCTTCTTCATGACTTTTTGGTATATGTGTGCTCTATAATACATAATACTTATAATCATCTTGGAAAATCGCTATGTATACTATTGCATCTCTCTTAACCCTTAGTGCTTTCATCTCCTCTCTTCCCTTTCATTCCTCTCCATTCCCAGATCTCTCTCCCATCTCTATCATTTAATTTCCCTGGGCTTCTAGGCACAGACCATGTAGATCCTCAGTCTTGGAAATGTTTGCTCAACAAACAAGAACCGTGTTAACTTTTCCTAACTCTTGGATGCAGGAGTGGTGTTCAAACTATGTGACAGGAACCAGATGGGCACCAGCCAGTCAGGGTGGACAGCAGTCATAGCTCTGCAAGCAAAGTCTGCGACACTGCCATCTGTGTGCGGAGATTACCATGTTAGCTGCTGGAGCCATGGGGAGTGCAGAGGAGGGACTGAGCAGAGGGGTGGTAAGCACTTGGAGCTGCAGAAGTAGGTTAGGGCATAGCTGTTAACCTCTTGGTACAGAAGGATTTCTGTCTTTGACTCAGCAGCCCCCTGGCATTGCTATGTGGCACGGATCAACCTAACTTGCACACTCCAGGATTCTCAGCGTACATCCAGGTGCAGCCAAAACCAGGTACAAGGCTTGAGGGGTATGTGTCTTCCTGCCAATATAAGTTGGAATAGCTGTATAGGAACAGTGACCAGCATTCACTTCTGGTACTATGTCCTAGGTTAATTTCGAGACACTGTGACCTTAGCACTCGCTTAAGAAAGAAGTAACTTTGAGAAAAACAGGGTGGTTTTTTCCCTTGTTATTGTCACATTTTTCAGATCTAATACCTCTCCACAGCTGTGCCATGTTTGAAATTCTGTAGGTCATCATAGTCCCCAAAAACCTGGATGCACTCTGAGCTCCTCCCCTTTGGGACCAACTAGGTGGTGCTCCCTAGGGACTAATCTTCATGATAAAGACCTTTGTCTGGGGCCTCTCAAGTCCTTCACGCCTCATTTCAAAGCCCAGACATCTCAAGTTGTCTTTCCATCTTCATGCCTTACACTATAGGGCTGTATCCTTGAAACACCCTCGGACAGTTTATTATTAGCTGGAAATCCCTATTCACGGGGTTCCTCACATCGTTAAAGAGAATTCAACTTGGCAAAGCATCTGCTGGCTACTTTGGCAAGTAGAGAGATTCAGCAGTATATTCATGTGTAGAGAGATCAATAATAGATTGAAAAAAGAGGTTTGGAGTATTACTTAAAAGAACTTTTGCTTAAAGGTGAAGGTGCCATCAAAAGTGGAGCTGTATTGGAATAATAATCACGGGAATTTGCTTAGTTCTGCAGCTTTGCAAAGCTCATCCATGTGTGTTTTCATGTGGTGTAGGGCATCTCTTCTGGATCTCTTGCAGGATGGAGAAACTGCAGTTTACATTTCTAATGAGCTGTGTGTGTGTGTGTGCGTGCGTGCGTGCGTGCGTGCGTGCGTGTGTGTGTGTGTGTGTGTGTGTGTGTTGGGTCTCTGGAAATAGCCACCAAGGCTCTCCAATGTCGCCATGGCCAAGATCTCACACACTTCTGTTCTTAAGACTTTCATCAATGACACATGACACTAAGGACCTCGACCCCCTCCTTGTCCTCTTTTTCTTGCCCCCATTTCCCTTTCTGGGAAGACTTTCCAAGACTTTGCTCTTCTCCGTTAAAAGGCTGAAGTCCTGAGACATAGACCAAGATAAAAATAGGATTCAGAATTTTGAGCTCTTTTTCTGTACACAGCCCTTCATACAGATTGCTGTGTTGCAAGGGTGGACTGTCTGTGCAGTGGCCCTTCCTGTCACCATCTGACCCGGGAATGGGAGGGAGGGTCCCATCCTGCCTGTCGCTGCTGTCCTAAGCTCTGGAGGGTGGAACCCAGCCTCTCGCTGGCTTGGTGGGCCACACAGAGAGCCAGCGACCTTCCCCCAGGGCTCCTGGTATCGAGCTGGGGAATGAGTAATTGGGACTCGCCAAAGTGTTTAAACACCAGAATTGAAATTAATGTCCCCTCATTGCTGAGTACGCTGACAATACATTACAGCAAACACCTTCCCAAAGTGAAATGAATGTTTGTTTATCCTCATGAAATATACATCAAAACATGTTGTGGAGAAGCTCTAATGAGGGAACAGGCCGAGTTTCTTTTTAATTCCAGGCAAATAGCTAACTGATTTTATTTTAGTTTTCTCAATTCTTTTTTCCTTATTCTTTTTTTTCATTCATTCTTTCCTTTTTTTTTTTTTTGTTAAAGAATAACCTGTCCACAGCTGTGTATCTAGGACATTAATATGGGTTTAATGAAAACTCCAGTTGATCTGTCCAAAGATATTGATGAGGATTGCCCGGCCGAATTAATCATCTCCTTGAGGGAGGAAATGAAGGGAATGGGTGAGCAGGTTTCTGTCAGATGCCAATCCAGATGAAGAGATGGGGAAAAAAATCTTTTTTAACCTTCAGTGGCTGCATCCATTTCCTGGGACGTGGGTGGGGCCAAGAGGGAGTGGGAGGGATCCAGGACGGCACAGGAAATTCTGGGGCACATTTAACCTGAAATCATTAGGCTTCTGCCAATAAATCCATTACTGTTAATTATATTGAGATGGCCAACGATCCGCTGACGATCTTCCTTCATTGATTTTTATCCGTGGGAGTCGATGTGCTGGCTGGAGTCTCTCTGGTGTTTCCATCTTCCCAGCTCTTCCTCTCTGTCCTCTCTTGCCGTGGCCCTCCTGCCCAGCGTCCTCCCTTCCCTCAAGCATGTGCAGTAATGCGGCTCCTCTCCCTGGCGATACAGTTCTCTCCCTAAGTGCCAAATGTTTCTTGATAGGAACAAGCTACATTTCTTTATGGCTTATGGCAAACTGCCTTGATTACTTCTACTGCTGTACCCATTATGTGAATTAAATATGTATTCAGTTGCATGCTGCTTGCGATGTTATTGCAGGGTGACATATGGTACTGACTCAATTAGAATGAAACTAGCATTAGATAACCCTTCTGATTACATGCATCCTGACCGGCTCCTCCTCGGCCTCCCCTCTGTGCACTCCTGCTCAATGTCTGCGGGCCGCAGATTTTCATTACCGGTTATCATCTCTGCCACATTGGATGCGTTCTGGGCTTGGAGAGGGAGGGGCCTGTGGTTCTGGGGGAGGAGGGAAAAAGGCGTATCAGACAGACAGATGGACACAGACAGACAGATATGCAAGGATCCAGGAAGAAGGAGTATAAAGGTCTCTGTTTGCATTTGGAACAAACCTTTAGAATTCCAGTGGTTTTGTGTGGTTTGATTTGGTTGGTTTGTTAGCTTGTTTTTTGCAAATGGTTGTCAGTCCTAGGAAAAGAGGCCAAAATATCTTTTCAGAGTTGTGAGATAAAGGTTATGTATGCGAGTAGTCAGTGCTTATCTTGAAGATGCTTCATTTTAAAAGAATAATTTATATATATATATATATATATATATATATATATATATATTTTTTTTTTTTTTTTTTTAAATGTAGAGCTTGTACATAGTCTAATCGCAGTAATGTTTTGGTTTTCTGGTGCATCTGTATTGCACATATGCTAACACACCTGATTCTCAGCAGCATTGAGGAGCTGGCAGAGCAGCTTGCCCCCATTTTACAGGTAAAGCAATGGAGACACAGTGACTCATTGCATAGAGCTGGAGGTCACAAAGCCACTCAGTGGCCAAAGGAGGAAGAATCTTTAAGAAAGAGGGAGATTCTGAAGGGCAGCTTGAGCATGTGCTGTGAACTGACTGAAAGCTAACAAATCTTAGAAAAAGTGCTCTGAGTGGGCAACAGTTGCTGGTGTGTCACCTCCTGACGTAACAGAGCCATGCTATAGAATGGCAGGCGTGTCACATCTTCTGGTGAGTTTTCTCTCTGTTAGACTTCCCTGTGAATTAAGGTACGCTGGCCTCCCTCTCTTTGCCTTTCCTGTGCCGTCACCTCCACTTGCCGTGCAAGAACCTGGAGACCCCCTCTCCTCAGTCCCCTTCACCGCCACCTGTGCTGACGCATCTTCCTTGGGCTGACGCATCTTCTTCCCTGCGTCTCCCCCCAGGGCCTTAGTAGAAGGGAGAGAGCTTGTGGGAGCGTGAATTTGCTCCATGGCTGGTAGAAAGGATGCTGGACCCAAGGTTGCTTCATGGACACGTGCACCATGAGCTAATGGGACTTTCTGTCCAAGAGCAGCTCATGGTGGCAGGTTTGAGCATCTACTCTGTGAACTTGTGTGCACCGCGGGGAAATACCACCATGCGTACAGCAACAGACCATAGCAGCTCAGACCCAGGCCCAAGCAAATACCAGGAAGGAGAGGGTGGTGTGAGCGAGAATGAGGCCAATGCAGCAGGGCCATAGATGCATCTTGATTTCCTTTATCTTGTCGCTTGTACCTTTCCTTGAGTGCAGTGGGCACCTAAATGCTAGTTCAATGCATGAGTCAGTGAATGAAATGAAAGAGAGCAGTAGAGAGAGAGAAAGAGAGAGAGCAGTGTAAAGTGGGGTGATAGAAAGGCAGGTTTTCATGAAGGAAATGGGGCCCCTTACAGATAACACAACCACCCGCCCCCGTCCATCCCTCCCCTCTGACTTCTAGCATTACAGCAGTGATAACACACTTTACATTAAAAGTCACCCTTTCAAGAAACTGAAAAGATAAACAAAGAAGGAACAAAAGTGGTTATCTGTAGAGGCCAGGTGTGAGCATGGGAATGGGGGGAATGGGATCGAGGGTGGGAGCCGACTCGGCAGGGTGCGGTGATCATAATGGATTCATTGTAAATGTACTTTTATGCTGTAAATGTATTACTCACTGAAAAATAATATTGAAATACAAAAATGCTTTGAGGAGCATTAGCTTATCTGATCTCCACAGTGCCTTTCTCGAGGGACGGGGGAGCATTTTTATTCCTTTCTAATTTCACGTAAGGAAATAAGGGCACAGAAAAGGCTTACGGCTTGCATAACTTCCTAAAGTCACAGCAGTGGTAGGTTGTAGCGTGAAGCCCGCATCTGGATGGGGTTTTTTCTGTCACGGCTTATGGCTTCTGTGAACGTAGCACACCTGTGTGAACCTCCAAAGGGGGGATTTGTACCTGTGTGATCAGACTCTTTGCTGAGACCACTGTTTATACCCTGGGACCCTCTGCAGGAGAAGCAGTCATTTGGACAAACAAATCAGATTTAAGCTACCAGGACGGGTAGAGCAGAGTTAGAATAGGCACCTTCTCTGAACTGGCCTTGCTATTTCTGCTTGCTGTTACGGGAAGGGAGGACCTGTGAAACAGGTCACATCTACTTGGCCTTTAGGGTGGGTCTCTGGGACTTACTAAGGAGCAGGGAGCTACTATCACAACTGTAAACTCATAAAGCCCTAAGAACAACTCTAGCATTGAGCATGCCAAAAGTTGCTGGTTTTGTAAACTTAAGAAGGCCTAGAGTATGTTCTTTTTTTTTTTTTTTGTAATCGGTACCAGGGATCGAACTCACAACTGCGTGCTTGCAAGACAGGATCTTTTGCTGCTGAGCCAAATCCTCAGCCCCAGTGTATGTTCTTGAATGCAAACTGACACTGACACTCTTGCAGCATGTTTCAGGGAGGTGCCTCCCATTGCTCCGTGGATGTGTGCACTCGGGCTGCCTGCAAGCGCTGACCCACTTGGGCAGAGCTGTGCATTGGCTACTCTAGTGTGTTCTTTCTAACTGTATCTGTTCCTCTTTCTGCAGCTTTAATGCACATTTGAACCCTAGGCCCAACTAGTTTGTGGCAAGGACTCTTCCAGTGAATTTCCCAGTCAGTGAGGGACAGATCTCTCCTTACCCTCCAAATCTAACCATCTGTTGCTCTGAACACCCTAAAACCTGACTTTTAGCACAGTACTGCTTAACCACAGGTACTTTATACCCATATTTGCCCCCAAGATGAGCAGGACATGTGACTCTCAGTCTGGCCATTTCATAAGCCATATCCTAGTTTGGTTTTATCTGACACTTCCCACTGCATCTTCTCTACTTCTTGACCTAGATCCCGTCTCCATGAAACCATTAGCACCACTGATTCTAAGGTTTCTAGCTTCCTTCAGTTAACTTCTAGAAAGTTTTATTTCTGCTGAAATCAGACTTCTGCCTCTCGATCGTGAAAACCCAACCCTTTCTCTAAACTCTTCCTATATTTCATATGACGACAACCTTTTATAACTCATGCCACTTGATCTGCATATTCTCCTGGATGGCTTCATAGCTTCTTAGGTGGGTCTTCTCAGTGAGCTTTAATGGTAGCTCTTCTTTAACCCATCACAAAAGTGTTGTTTAGCATTCATTTACCACCCAAATACCTACATCACACATATGTCCATGTGTAATCACCCTGAAGACAAAGGCATCATCTTTCTAATGAACTCCTGCATCCACAGAATGTAGCCCAACATTTACACCACAGAAAGTATCTAGTAAATACATATTGAGCACATAGCAAATTAACATCTATATTTTCAGCCTGGATTGATTTTTGTGAGTTTCAGATCTGCACATAGATCTGCCTGGCAGACGTCTCACTACCTGTGTTCAACAGATTCTTCAAGTTCAGCAGATCCAAGGCAGACCTCGTAACAAGTTTCCCATCCCTAACAAGCTTTCTTTCATCTTCTTCCTCACTCTCATCTAGAAACATTATCTGTGTATCAAACTCTTAACCTTTTTCTACATTCCTCCCCTAAATCTCCATCAATAATTAACCAATCTGTATTGATTCATGCACAAGCATTTATTGAATGCTTTATGCCAGGCTCAGTGCCGAGTGAGAGAACACGAAGCTCACCACATCCTAACTCTTTCTCAATTCATCTTCTCCCTGTTTGCCACAGAACCAGGGCAGGACCTCCCTGTCTTTCACCTGAACAGCTATATTGACCTCTTCACTGGTATCTCTGCCCCTACCTTCAAGCATTCTACCCCTCTGAGGCCCTGCAGGTTATTCTTAATATGCAAACCTCCTCGCCATACCCTTATTCAGAATTATTCACTGGCAGCCCCAATGTCAAAAGTTGCAATCCTGAAACTCAAACTATGGTGCCATGATCAGTTGTGAAGTATGTCACAAGTAATTTTGATATTAATAATAGGCCAAGACCTGAGGTTTGCAAATTATTTAAAATTTAAACTAATTCAAATTATTGCCATAAAATGTCACTTTCACTCTCTTGAATTCCCCTATGTTCTCTTTGAGTGGAAGAGAAAGAGTCACATTACAGCCCGTTGAGAATTGTACATCTCTGTGGACCCACTCTCTGGAGCACGTCTTAAAGCTGATCATTCCCACGCGTGCCTGTTCCCAGGGCACAGGTTGCAGTCTTCAAGGTGAAGTCTGAGTCTGGCATAACCCGCATTAACCTTGTGATCTAGCACATGCTTGCATCACTGAGCCTTTTTTTTTTTTTAGCAGTTTCTTCTTATCATAGGCAACACCTACCGCAGTATCCAAAACTTGCCACTTTCTCCTTATTCCTTTGAAGACTGCTGCTTCTACTGGAAATTCCCCCACCTATCATCTCCATGAAAAAACTACTACACATTATTGAAGTACTCGCTGAGGTCTTGCTTGAGTACTCTGACCTAGTCTTAGCTATTTCTTCTTTTATTCACTTTGCTTTGTATATTCCTTCACTATAATTTATATCAGCTGTTATTTTTTGTTGTGTGTTTTTCCACTGGACTCTGAAGCACATTGGCATTAATGCCTTTTTCTGCTCCTTTCCCAATTTTGTAGAAAGCCTGGACCTGCATGCTCTGAAGTCTTGTCCACTGGTCCCAATGTTCTCCAGAGGCAGGCTCCAGAGTCGTACTTTAGTAACTGCGTAACTTGGTGGACTAAAGAGTGAACTATGCACACAGCCAGCACAGAGCATGCTCAGCTGCTTCTAACTCATCCTTGATGGTTATATAGCCCTGGACATGTTACATGAAACTTTCCTGTACCTCGGTTTCCAAAGGCATGGTCTGATTGAGGGACTGTCCTATGAAATGGTACCTTAGATCAAGTTGGTGCCTTAGATCAAGTTGCCTTAGATCAAGACGCATATTGGAAAATATGGACAGTAATAGGTAAAGAGAGGCCCAGCTGATTGCCATTAATGATCTAGCACTGAATAGCTGCCTGTGAAGTTTTGATTTGTAATAAACAAAGACTCCGTGGATACTCAGAACACCTGACATAAGTTGCAGCTAGAAGGACTTTTAGTCGAGTGGAACAGTACATATCTGTTATCCTGGCATTCGGGGGGCTGAGGCAAAGTACTTCCATGAGTTCAGTACTACTCTGGACTACGAAATGAGTTCAAAGCCAGTCTGGACTATATCACAAGATGCTATCCAAAAAAATTAAATGAAAAGGAATTGTAGCATGGTAAAATGTGCAGAGTGTACTCGTCTGGAGAGAGATTGAAAGAAAGGAAAGGGTCCTGGGATCTGAGCAGGAGAGTGGGAGCTTAAGATCAGACTGTTTTGAGAGAGTTTGTTGAAAGGAAGGTAAATAGAGCCCAGTGACTATCTAGATATGGAGGCTCAAGGAAAGGTGTGGGTCAAGGGTGACTAGATCATTGAACTCATTTGTTAGTTTGGATTCTTTAAAATGTGGGTAGGACTCAGGGCAATGGAAAGCAGCAGAAAGCTTAGCTGTCTCCCCTGTGGACTGTCTCTGTGAAAACCCATGATCCTGAAACAAAACACATAAAGTGCTGATTATCACTTATTTCATTCTTTTTCACCTTTTATTCAACTCTTAAGAACTGTGCTCACCTATATATTTCCCCTTCAGTGCTTTTTTTAATACATAGGAGTTCTCAGTGTTAATGCGTTAGAAAGAAATTGTATGAAAAGCTCATTCCTTCCCTAGGGTTCACCGTGAGTCATTTGGTGCCATGAGGTCACCTTTGTCTTCTGTCACCAAAATAGAAAAATTAAGGTGTCAAAGAGTACTATGAATAGCAGTTATGAAATATGATCATTTAAAATAATGAAATAATGTCACTTAGCCTGATTATGGACCTTACCTCCTCCACTTACATTACCTCCCCCACTTAAAAGTATTATAAAAGCAAAACTGAGCTTCACCTCAGTAGCTGAGATGCTTTGCAATATTTGGAATTGAACTGGAGATGAAATTAAGTATTAGCCACCAGTCTTTCCTTGCCTGTAGGTATCACACATGTGATATCCCATTTGGTCTTAACTTTTTCTCACATTTGCACCTTTGGTTGGAATGTAAGCATTATTATGAAGGAGTTCTTTGGATTTGTGGATATGCAGTCCTTCCCTTGTTTAGAGAAGGAAAGAACAGATGTGAGGAATCCATGGGAACAAATCTTGCAAGGTTCTATGTCCAGAGAGTAGGGTCCTTAGTAAGTTCTTTTCTACACTTGGCCGTGCCTGAGATGGAAAGAAGAAATTATACAACTTGCTACCTACCAGTACAAGACCACAGCAAGAGACCCACCATTGAATGCTTATAGATTTAAACAGATCCCTCCCTCATTAGGAATTGAACCTAGGGCCTTCACACTGAGCTATATTCTCAGCCCTTTTTAAAAATGTTTTTTGTTTGTTTGTTTGTTTTTGACAGGGGCTTGCTAAGTCTCTAAATTGCCCAGGTTGGATTTGAACTTGCAATCCTTCTGCCTTAACCTCCCAGAGTTCTGAGACGGTAGTCATGTACCTAGCTCTAGACAAACCTTTTATCTGCTCTAGGGTACAAAATGGAGTAATGCATGGTACTGCTGGTATGACAAATAATGTACAGAATATTTCTTACTTATGAAAACAGTTTTACAATAGTACCTCTTACTCTTGTTCTCTGAGAAGCAGTCTGTTGAGGTTGAATAGAAGGACTTACAGAACTGCATGGAGCATGGGCATTTTCTTCCCTGTTGTCTTTTCCTTTTTTTCTGAATCAGCCTCTCTCCAGGAAGAGGAGACCTAACCTCTAGGAAGTCAATGTTGATTTCTGAAGCAACTGAGAGCAAGAATTGGGCGGGGGGGAGGCTTTAGCCAAAACAAAGACCTGCATATTTAAATCTGGATAGTTGATACATCTGACTAACTAAAAGCAATCACTCAGAGCCTTTTTACTTTTATTGTAAATGTGATTTTTACTGGGTGGTGGTTTGGTTTCCCTGCCTGTACCAGAATCCATACATAATAATCACTAATATTGACCAAGCCTTTTTAGAGAATTATCTCAGCACACATAGTTGTTACCTGGAGTGATCTCCTCAGCCTCCCCAAGAAGCTGAATTCCTAACAGATGACCTTCCCCACAGAGGGTTTAGAAACAGCGTCCTGTAGCCCATCAACAGTCAGGACGTGGTACAGTGGCCCAGGCTCTTGACTCTAACACCATACCATCTTAGGTCCAAGGCAATCCACAGATGGCAGCACAATTATGAAAAAGAGACCAGAAAATAGAAACAGCCCAGCAGACTGAATGTACAAGGCTCAGGCATACACACTCCCCCGTGGCAGTGGGCCTGAATGATCGTCGGCGTCCAGGCTGATAAATGTTGTGAGTCACCAAATAATGCCCACCATTCCATCTACCCATCCATCCTAACTCGATATTTTTAAAAGATACTAGATGGAAATATACCATGTTTTTAAAAATATTACTATCCAACATGATGAAAATAAAACCACTTTTGATAAAGCCCCTGTATTGAGGAGACAAGCTTTGGAAAGTGATTTATTTTTCCGTAGCAAACGTTTTCTCCCCTTTCTCTCCTGCTCCTGGGTTCCAGAGCCTCTCTTCTCTGCTGTCTGCCCCAGAACAAAGGTTGTAGACCCCTTGACTGCCTCTGCCTCCTTGCTGGACTCCTGCTCCAGAAAAGATGACAGTAATTTATGAGTCACCCTTCACTGTGGGCACGTACGCCCTCCTCCGCGTGGCTCAGCTCCTGTGGTGGCAGGTAGAGGGAGCACAGCACGGTAAACATCAGTCTTTTCCTAAAGCACCATGAACAGCGAGGGTGGAGATGGCCAGGGGATGCGAGGGGAGAGAGGGGAAATCTCGTCTTTGTCTGACCAGAGAGATAAATGCCCAGACTGCCCCTTCAGGTCTATTAAGTGTCTATGGGGTGAGAAAGGAAATTCTTCTCTTCTTTGCTCCCATTGCCCTGCATCCTCTTTATTTTTTTTTCTCTCTCTCTCTTTGTAGAATAATATAAATTTAAAAAAAAAAAGGAAGAAAAGAAAAAAGCCCAGCAGAAATGGAGTTAGGATGCTGTCGACCCTGGCGTTGATGTTATTTATTTTCCTCAGTTGCTGCTCTGGAAGCCTGGAGTTGACAGAGCGGTTTTGTAGAATAGAAACATTATAGACTGTTACTGTCAGAGTGTTAAATGTGATGGATAGAGAAATAGAGGCGAAGGAGGGGACTTAATACTGAGAGCCAGGGTGCTCATGGGAAAATAAACCATCCGCATATAAGAAATGAATGAGGTAATGTGGCGGGAGGTAATGGGCTTTCGCAACATGCCGGAACAGAGATGCTTATTACAGGGTGTGCTTAACCCTTGGTATGCTGATTTCTCTTTGTGGGTCCCTCTGGGGGACAGCATGTGTGGCTTTTCTTCAGGCAGGGAAGCCGGCTCATAGAGGAATGGAGATAAGCGTGTTCTTAATAAGGCTGTATTAGCAGCCTGCATATCAGAGAGCTTGGCAGCTCAGGAAGAGCCCAGGAGCCCCGTGGCTGTGTCAGAGAGACTGTGCCAGAGGGGGGTAGGTTAGGAGAAGCAGGGAGGGCCACTGGGGGAACATGAGGCTCCACTGATCGCTCCATCAGAGACCTCAGGGGGTTGCTTCTGTTACACGGCAGAGGGTGAGATTCATGTTCCTCGGCTTCATGAGTGACCCCAAATTGTTCTGCCAGTCTGTATAGCATATGTCCAGCAGTCCATTCACTGACAGAACGTGATAGAACAGAGGTAGGGGGACAGACAGTGGTCATCTGTATCACCTCCATGTCTAGGCTGGTGCATATTACAGCCGTGAGAAGGTGACCCTGTCAGGCAGAGACCCTGCAGCTGGTGGGGTGGTGGAGGGGAGCCAGGCACTCTCAGTGAGGTGGGTGAAGTGGATCAAAAGGTCACCAGCTTCAGTGCTGACTTCCTGTGCCCTTTTCCACCTACCTCTGTGTCTTGGTGGTGGCCGGCCATATGTTTTGCATGGGACGATGTTAGGTAAATCGTGAGACTTTGTTAAAAGGCATCTCTGGCAGTGTTACCTGCTGTGTGGACTTGTAAGCCATTTTGCTTCTCTGGGTATGTTTCCTCATGTATACTGTGAGGATAATGCCACTTCATAAAATGACTAGCGGAATTAAACATCATGCTTATCAAAAAGGGATAGGCTATAAAACATTAAGAAAATAGCAATAATTATTATACTATCATTATTTCTGTTGTTAATAAGAAATCTGTGTACATGTGCTAAGCAGAAGGTAAAGAACTTCAGCTGAGAAATAATGCCTTCAAGAAAGCTCCCATGCTTTACCCTGGTCAGAGCTATTCCTGGCTGATGTTAAAGAGTCTCTTAGCTTCCACCAGTGCTCATGTTAACAAGGGCACTACTCTGGAGAGTGAGTATTCTTCTGGTACTTTCACACAATCACTGACTTTGAGGGTTGGAAGGACCCACGGTGACATTACCTAGTTGACCTTCATTCAGGTTACATTGTGTTTCTTGGTGAAGTATAAACCCCACCTGCAGTGACTCCTGGATCTTTCCTTTGTACTCCTCCTTTGACCACATTCATCATGCCAGCTCATCCTCTAAGACTTCCCTCTGCCCATGAAATCAGGCCGCGAAGGGTCTTGTCCTTACTGTGATGACAGGATAGTGTGTATTGTAAGCAATGTGTGATAGACATCTTGCTTTCGGTGATGCTCACAGTATCCACAGGAGCAGCAATGCTGGCTGGCACTGTTAATCTTGGTCTGTTCTCTGCTTGTCCCACCCTGTGTTCACGTGGTGGCCCGGAAGACGCTAATCTGCTGCCTTCACATGCTGCTCTCTCTTACTCCCCTGGAGAAGCTCTTGCTTTTCTCCCCTGCGCACAAGTCATTTGAGCTCCTCTAATGCTTTTCTTATGTCAGTCCTCAGTGTACGCTTAGTGTCTCTCTATCCTTCAAACTTTGATTCTTCTCATATTCTTGGACAATGACAGCTTGCACTGAATTATTCAATTTGTCTTAGTGTCTGTAACAGCCGACTATATATACATTTCGGTTTCCTAATTATTTTATATGAGAGTATTTTGTCTTTTCAGAGGTTTTAGAAATGTCTTAAGAAAAGGGCTACCCCCTAGGTATTGTGTGTATGGTTTTTTTTTTTTTCTTCTTCTAAGTTATTTCACTGCTTTATTCTCCAGTCATATTATGGTTTTTTTTTAAATTTTCCTTGGCTCGTATCTTTTGTTATAGCAAGATGTCTAATACATACATTTTCTTTAACTTCTGAAAATTTTTGGCAAAAATTTTTTTTTCTGGCTCTGTCTACTTTATGTTCTCAAATATCCTTATATTCAAACTTGGGTGATAGGAATTGAATTAAAAGATTTATGTAAGTCAAACAGAACCCTAAGCAGGTTTCTCACTCTACAATATTGTCACATATTAGAATAAGAATACCTCTAGGGATTAAATGAGATGATATAACTCAAGGATTTATGAAAATCTTTGACCCATGGTAAGCACCAGGAATAGTAGTACTACAGGGTGAATGTCCCTTACCTGAAATATTTGAACCAGCAGTGCTTTGAACTTCGATTGATTTTTATTTTTGGAATATTTTCGTATTGCAGAATGAACTATCTTGGAGATAAAATAGAAGTTTAAACATGAAATTCATTCATGTTTCATATATACTTTATACAAAGAGCCCAAAGGTAATTATATGCAATATTTTAAACAATGTTGTTCATGAAATAAAATCTTTATGGTGTGGCATTTTTCATTAGCGGCATCACATTGGCACTAAAAAAATGTACAATTTTGGAAGTTTGTTGTGGTAGCAGGAAGAGTTGAGACACGGTAGGAACAGTGGTAATGGCAGTAATGCCAGGCGTTTACTGGTCTACCTTTTTCCCTGCATTTGTATTTTACTGGCCTTACAACTACAGTTACGCAATGCATCGAATCAATGGACTGAGCAACAATCACACCAGGCTCTCCAGGGACACCGGCCCTGCTAGCCAGATGACTTTGCTCTTTATCAGGCGCAAAGCTGCAACCCTATCACGGTGGCTTCCAGAATTCCTCTGTAATCCCAGGAGCCTCTTCTGCTGTGTCACTGCTGTCTGAAAGCCAAGTTCTTTGAGGTTTGTGAAGGAAAGTATACTTTCAGATCTTGCTAGGTAACCCTGTATTTGGTTGAACTCTGGGAGGTGTATAGAAACCTTCTGGTGCTGGTCCAGTGACTGGTCCGGTTGCCTGTAATCCAGTGTTGTTCAAGAACAATTAGAACTTGGCTCACTTCCTCACTTCAACAGTACATGGGATCCACATGAGGAAGATATATCCATTTTTAAAGCATTTCATATTTTTTTCACTGAGCTATATACTTGTGATTTGTGTGCTTTTCTGTATTTGAGTTATATGCCAAAAAAATGTTTGTATTATATGTGCTGCTGAAGTGAACATAAAAAAATGATTTTAAAAATAGCATCTATTTTTCTCATATTAGTGGTACTGTGATATATGACTTAAATCCAAATCCTCAAGCACTTGTTGAAAAGCAAATAATCTGCAAACTTTGATCACATAGGCAAAATATATATAGAAGCAATAAAAATTTCTTATTATGGATCCATAAATGAGTTTCCAGTGGACAGTTGCCCTTTGAGAGCTATTAAGAAGCATGTGAGTACCTTTGCTTGAAGTTGTAGTTTGCATGTGTAGCACATGCCCAGAGGGGTGTGTGTGTGTGTGTGTGTGTCTGGTATCTTGGAAACTTCCCCCTGCAGCACAAATATACAAGTATGAAACAGCTCTTCACTGATTACTGTGTACAAAAACTCATTTCAGCTGAGATGCCTAACTAGCCAGCCAGGAGCCCAAAATAAGCACAGTTTAGGTGACTGCCCTGTAGGCCCTACAATGGTTGCCCTCCTTGCCTGTTAATCAACCTGTTAATCAGGTTTTTGTGTAAAAATGGAGAAGGAAATGAGGGAACACCCTTGTTCCTCTTCCTGGTCAGAAGCAATTACCATAATGTGATTTTTAAAAATGCCTAACATATATTAATTAAAGTGCTTGTTGTCTTAACAAGGCAAGAAGAAGGCTTTGTAATGTGGCCTTGGACATTCGTGAAGCCTTGAGTAGTGAGTGATAAAGATGACGCTGCCCAAGCTCATATTCATGGCACTAGGCTAAACTTTTTAAAGCACTGAGGTGTAATTGTTTGAACTGAGTTTTCTTTACACATTCCCATTCTGGTAGAGTTGCTGTATTTATGGTCTTCAATTGACATTTACCCTTTCACACTAGAATTTCCATATTGGAACTAATTCTTCAACTTAGCCGTGTCATGTTTCATTGCGAGCAAGTGCGTGCATTCATGTGGCTAAATATTGGGCAGGCACATGGCCATGGATATACGCACATGTGTATGCTTATGATCATATGCCTATGCTCATGGCCACTTGGAAAGATTTTGGCTATTTGGGTGTGCAAAGATAAATAAGCTACTGTACCAGTTCCATGGATAGCTACCCATGTAATGCTTTCTGATAGAAAAAAAATATTGATATCTGTAAATATTCATCTGACTTTTTCTACTGCTCTAAAAGTATGAAGGTGGAAAACTTGAGGTTTTTGGTGTAGCTTTGTGACAGAGGAGAGGCTTAGTCAGTGCAGCTCATTTGTGTGTAATGGATTACTGGCTATTACTGGGTATAGGTCCCTGTGTCTGTTGTGCTGTGTTTGTTGGGTGGGAAGAGATATCTTGGGAACTCCTCCCCGCAGCACAAATATACATGTATAAAACAGCTCTTTGCTGATTACTATGCACCAAAATTCATTTCAACTGAGATACCCGACTAGCCAGCCAGGAACCCAAGTATATAGGCAGCAGTTTGGGTGACTGACTGCCCTTGCTGACCATACCATGGTTGCCCTCACTGGCTGTTAATTGGAGTCCAGGAAATTGTACCCACTTTTGCCAGCTGGACTCAACCTGCCTCCTGAATCTAGGAGAAAGGTCAGGAGGAAAATGGATTCTTCCCCCTCCTGCCTTTTCCTCAGCCTTTTCTCCATATAGATTCAATAGCACCCAGGAGGACCGACCACAATATTCAAGGGGTTTCTGGCATCCAGAGCAACTTTCCTACAAATCTCCTTTTATTGGCATTTCCTCCAATTTAACCAGCCCTGTGTTGCATTTGAATCAGTTGAGAGAAAGCGAGGGAAGGCCAAGAGAGGACTCCCTGCCTCTCCCACCCCACCTCTCTGTCTCGGAAAAGCAGCTCACAGCCAGCTTTATTTGGTAAAATGCTGCAATAGATGCTTGTCAGAAATAATTTATTCCTGTTAGCTGTAATCTGAAGGAAAACAGATACAAGTCCTATAGTTAAAAAAAAAAAAAGTAAAGTAGACTTGCTTTCGCTGACAGTACAAAGGTGTCATATACAAGAAGGATTGACACAGACCAAGGGGTCTTGTGGGAAATATGATAATAACTATAAAGAAGACAGATTATTCCCCAGTTGCCAACATTCAAACCTTTTTACAGTCAGTTCAAACATATAAAACTTTATTGCTCTAGCAGAAAGGGGAACAATTTCTGGTTGCACAGCTTTCCCAGGGCTGGGTTTATACTGTCTGTGTTATTGCTCTATAGTGGCATTTTAAAGTTTATTGAACAAGACTTTTACAATTGAAGGAAGTATATAAAACTGTAAATTTATTAGATTTTTCAGGATAAGTGCCCTTTCTAGTTGTGCTCAAGAATTCGGAGCTAAGAGAAACTGCTAGTTACAAGACTTATTAATATTAAAGACTGAGAGTTCGCACATTTTATACCTTAACTGATCTCAGAAATAATATTATTCTATTACTGAGAGTCACAACTCTGATGCTGTAGAATTGGATGGATACCCACATGTAGGACTGTATGTACCAGATGTGTTTATCTTTGCTGGCTAAAAAGTTTGCTTTTGTTATGTCTTACTTTATTTGATTTTAACACAATCAGGGTACTACTCTGTTCATTGAAGGTTGTCTCCAGGTAAATGTTTTTCTCTCAAACTTCTGGTGATTTGCCAGCCTTTCTTCGTGTGTGTGTGTAGTGTAGGTCCAGGTGGCAGGTTTTAAGACCATATTTTATGATGAAGTAATACATTACCGCACCCACCAAAATCAACTATACTTTTGATAAGCAGAATATGATTATGATGTTATTTTTCCCTCTTAAACTCATTTTTCATTTCTTAAAAGCTTTGAGGGAGATGACTTGAAAATATTATAATCTTGACGATAATCTATATTCAGGTTGCTTGACGCCAGTGCTTTTAATAACAGCAGGACTTATAGCTATGTCTTTGGTTTTTGTCCACCCCCACCCCATACACCCCTGTCACAGTCAAGAAGGTCTCCTGATATTGCACATTGTTCCCTGGAGAGCACAATCATCCCTAATTGCACTCCTGATCAATAAAGAATTATAATAAAGAAATAGATTCTACTCTAAATAAATGATATGGGTTAAGTGTGGCAATTAAAAGCACAGTTTATTGTTACCAAGTAAAGTGAATTAAAGAATTATTTCCTATCAGAAATATTGGACGATGGACATCTTTTAAAAATGTGTCCTCACCAAAGAATGCAATATAACTTGATTTTTAGCATTTTTTGTATAACTTTTCAGACTCATTTTACTGTAGAACAGGAAATCCCCCTATTGACTGACTTAAGTCTGAAATGGTGTTCATGAGTGTCCACTTGTGAAACCCAATCCTGTGCTCTTCTCATGCTACGATGAACTGCTGCTAAGCTTTGCTGTTTCGATTTTCATATGCATATGCAGAAACACATGTATATGTATGTATTATATGACTAACCCGGGGAAGGATTTGAAAAGTGCAGAGTTGATTTTGATTATAATTTTCTCCTGTGACAAGTTTAATTTTGAGATACCATCAACTTGTCTTTAATTTTCAATTTGTATTCTAGGGTTTTTTTTCTACCTCTTCAGAAGGTTTTAGTAATGGATAGATTAAAAACACCTGTTCACCTCTGTGCTACCTAATATTGTGCAAGTACCGTGTTTGTGTGAATGGGACTTTGATCTGGGATTCAGTGCTAATGTGTCTAATGGCCATAGCATTTACAGATATAATTAAGCTAATGTGTTTTCAAAAGAAATTGAATTATAATAGGCCTTTGGTTTTTGACTGCCTGAGTTTTGGAATTCTATGCTTGAGGGAGTTTTTTTGTTTTTGATTTTTTTTTTTTTAATTTCACACACATGTAGCATACTCAGGGGCATCTTGGCAGTGTCTCAGCTCTGTTGTTCAATGAAACCATCATTCTTTTTGCCCCTAGTGTTAACCATGTCACCACATGTCATTTCTCCCTGCCATGTCTGCAGGTCACTGGGCCCCTAATCTGTAAGAGCATCAGAAGGTTTCTTTTATGAGGATGCCTGACATCCTTAAGAAGTATGATATGACTTCCTTTATTTAGTAAACATCTTTCTGGTGAGCTAGGAATATTATATGATTGGAAAGCAAATCACTGGAATATGCTGGAGGGTCTGGCTAAGACACCTGTGGTGATTGTCATTCATTCTTATGACTATATGATCTGTTCACTCTCACCCCTTTAGTAACGTCTGTTCCCTCAAATCCTAAAACGCCTTGCCTGAATTTGCAAGTTGTTGATATATCCCTGTTCAGTTCAAAACCCATCAGCGATAGCTGTGCCAGCCTAGATTCACGGAGTCATACACATTTAAGAAATCTGACTTTAAACGTTGGCCATTGGAGGGTGTATTTAGGTCCTATTTGGTAAGCTGCCATCCTTACCAATCATAAGTAACTGTTTAATGAGGTTAACTAATTAAGTCTCTGATTTAAGTAGTAATGAGAAGTAGGAAGATTCAAATATCCTTTTTCAGGCACACTACTCTCTGAAGCCCTTGAAGCAAAGAAGAAAAAACTTACTGTTCTTCACTCCCTGGATTCCTAAGGCCCTTTCTAGGTGCCATGGAGGAAGCACCAGGAATGTGAAAAGAAAATTAGGAAAGTTTGGGGATATAGCTCAGTGTGAAGCCTCTCGGGACACACACACACACACACACACACACACACACACACACAGAGCTGGTAAAATAAATAAAAACCCTAATCTCAGTCCCAGCTACCTTCCAGGGAAAGTTCGGGTGCTGTATTTGAGGTTAGTAGACTGTACCAGATGCCTGCAAATGTGCCATGCACAGCAGTGAGTTGAAAGGGACTTTGGAGGCTGAAAGGGACTGAGTGGGAACAACACGAAACAGCAAATGTCAGGGAAGTCAGTAAGCCCTGAATCTTTTTATGAGACCTTGGATATTCTGATCACAGCACTGCTGACACTGAGATTGGAATACAGATTACAGGAGGGAGCATCCGTGACAAGAAGCCCAGGCTTAAATCTTCCCAAGGTTTTAATATGCCTTACATTAAGAATATTTTGTTATTTTATTTGGCAGCATTTCCAGGAGATGCCGGGCAAGGGAACACTGACTGAGCCAGGGGTAGGGCACAGCTAGAGATGCGAGAGAAGTAACACTGATCTTGTACTAATGAGACAAAAACCGTTATGGAGTGCATGGGTGTGTGTATGGGTATGTGTGTGTGAGAGAGAGAGACAGACAGAAAGACAGACAGACAGAGGCTGTGCAACATGCACCATCCTCATAATCCTGTCTTACAGGAGGTCCTGGTGCCAAAACCCCTGAAGCTGCTTAAGAATTCACTGCAGCTTCTCGGTGGAGGAAGGAGAGACTAAGAAGGCCTCCATACTAAAATGAATTTTATGTGTAAGAGCTTGTCTTGGGAATGCAAATGGCCACCCATGCTTCTCATCTAGGCAAAGGCAAAAAGAAAAAAGAAAACTCACAGACTGGAAGGACAGTGGGGGGCTGTGCAAAGGAGGATCTGCTGCTCCCAGAAGGGAGCGCTGTGTTTCCGACTAAGATGGCCCCATAGGCAAAAGAGAGATGTCTGGGGTCAGTCCCCAAAGTGAGTTAGCTTCCAGTTTAACCGAGGTCACACTGGGGACTGTCACCATGCAAGCACTGTGGATTGCACCATGGTAATGATGGCTTTATTGTACAGCAGAGCATTGGCTAGGCCCCAGGTACCTTGGGTACACCACAAGGGCCACGCAATGCTGAACTCGAAGTTCCGTTGCCAGAGCATGATTTGCAGCAGATTTCATATCCTGGATTTTGCTTTTCCATGTGTGCCTGCACTGTCTCATAGCCAACTGCAAGTCAGTAGGCAAGGCGGGGTGACCCTCAGCCTGACACGTACCACCGAAACAGAGGCTGAGTGACTGAGTGACCCTGGGAGTCCTAGCAAACCTGACACTGGAACCAGAATTCCTTGGAGTAGCCTCTTTGGTCCAACGGGCTGCCTGTTGGAGTAGCAGGGCTGTTTTTATGGTGCAGATGTGAATGATAAGTGCATATTCATAAATCAGATGACTGTGCTGTGTCAGGTGCTGGTCTAGATGCATTTTAGCATCATAACCCTTACACAGGTTCCATTTTAGAGATGGGGAAACAGTAACTCATCAAGGCAGAGGTAGGTCTTAAATATAACCTGTCTCCAAAGCATACATGGCCTTAGACCACCCCATATGAGCTAGTTTGGGCAAAGTCTATCTCTTTATTTCAGTCATCATTTATTGACCACATATCGAAGGCCATGTACTGGGCTGGTACTGGAGGTAGACAGGAGGAAGAGAGCTCTTTGGGTGCTCACATTGATGGGTACCCCAAGCAACTCAACACCGACAGTCATGTCCTAGAAGCTCTCAGAAGGCTGGAAACAGGACTCATGAGGACCGCCAGCCCACAGTGCCAGCCCCAGTAGACAGGATGGCTGCAGCCCACCTAAGTGTTTGCAGTCACTTTCGTCACCAAGAGTTACTCTGAAGGTACCACCATCTCCACTGAGCGAGCAGCCTTCTTTCTAAGAAAGGGGAGGCTGATTGGCAGAAAGATTGTGGACAGGCTGGGAGCCAGCCCCCCAGAGAAGTAGCCCCACCCCAGGAAGTCATCTGCTCTCCTTAGGCTGAAATTGTGGAAGAACAAATTCAGCTGGGTTCGCTGCCTGAGAAAGAATATGAAAACAAAAGTAGAAAAAGGAGAGAATCGCACTTTAGGTTGAATAAACTACCGCTGAGCAGACTCCTACCCACAGAGGGGGATTCTCATGTTTCCAGGGTATTTTCCCTTTCGGCTGGCAATTAGGGAAAGACTTTGTAACCTTGAAACTTTGTCAGGCACTGAGCTCAAGACCACCAAGACATTGCACCCAGACCACCCACTGTGTGGTGTCTTGCAAAGATGTGCTGGCCAGCTTTTGCTAATATTGCAAAGTAGCCTAAGCTATATTTTGTTGGGAGAGTGGCAGAGCAAAGCCAAGTGTTGAAAAGCCATAAAAAAAAAAGAATTAAAACAAAAATATGCCTCAGGCTCATTTCAGCTAGCAGCAGAATTTTTGTCTTCCTTCCCTTTTGAATTTGATATTATTGCAGGAACATTGCCACAGCCTCAGTTTTCACTTGACACTGCTATGCCAGAAGTCATGTTCGGGACAGGGTTCTCTGTCCAGCCTACGGAAGGCTGTGTGGGGATGGAGGTAGTGACTGAACCAGGCACAGAGCTGCAGAGGCCGTAGAAAAGGGTGGCGCCTTGGTGTGAGGTAGCTGCTGACCCAAAGGACTCTGGAGGAGTAGATTTGCCAGAGAGAGAAGCCCACTGGGGTATGAGTTGCAGAATGGTCCTGAGGATTACAGGAAGACAGTGCTGCAGGGTGCTCAGATCCGTAGGGCACAGTCTACCAGTGTGCAGGCAGTGCTGGCTACTCTGGCCTGTATTCCTGGACATAGTGGTGTCCTTCTGCATATGCAGAGTTAGAAACTGACACCAAGCATCCTGTTAGTCAGAGGGATTTTTTTTTTGAGTCAGTTATGTTTTGTTTTTCTTTTTATCCTGTTTTTTCCTGCCCTTTGCATTAGAAATGCACCCCGCCCCAAGTTGCATTTAAACTGGAATCAGCAGTAGCAATCCATGCTATTGAATTCAGTGAGGAAGGTAAAGAAGAGAAGACACTTGGTAGCTTAAGAAGGAAAGAGGAGAGGAAAATAGAGATGGGTGTTAGGAAAAGAAGATCAAGTCAAAAGCCACTTAATAATTTGAAATATTGTGATACCTAAGTGTAGAATGAAAGGATGCATGGTGATGGTCATGTCCAAGGTGGCCACCAGAGCTTATCTTCCTGAGAGTCCTGCCTGCTAGCACTGACTCCACCTGGCCAGCCAGGCATGAGCCTAGCAGAGCACTAGTGACAACACAAAAGGAGCCTGCTGATCAAGGCCGGAAAAGCTGCCCTGGCTCGCTAGGACCTCTGGCTCTGGGCCTCTTCTTCCTTCTCTTCCTCTCTTCTCCTTTCACTTTGTTTCTGATGACACTCAAGATCGAATAAATGTGTCACCCTCTGAAAAAGCAACGGGCTGCCGGCTGCTTGCCAACAGCTGTGACCCAGCTGGGCTGCACTGTTACCCCTGAGACCCCGACCTGGAGGCCCACAGGTGAGTCCTTTCACCCATACTTTCATCATCACAATCCTGGCTTTTTTGTTTTTGTTTTTGTTTTGATTTTGTCTTCCTCTCTCCCGCTTTACACTGGTTAGTTGACCTTCTGAGACAAGTCTGAAAAGAGTCTGTCACCAAAGGGCATGGGAAGAAACCAGGTTTTAGAAGTTGCTCTCTAGAACAGCCTGGGTCGGCGCCCCACCCCCCCAAGCTTTGCCTTGGTTGATGTCTGTTGCTGCATGGAAAGAGCCTTTTGAGCGTACTATTTATAAATACTCAGCTGCCAGGTGCCCAGACCCTGCTGTGGGCTTCGGAGGCAGAAGTCCAGCTGGGGGGGTGGTGAGATCAGGGTGAGGAAGAAACCCAGGGTAGAGAAACTGATTTGGGGGCTCAGGAGCAGAGAGAAGGAGTATATATTGCTTCATTTTACTGATTTTTTTCCTCCATAAGAGAATCAGAAGGGCCCCATCTGCCTTTTCAGCAAAGGTCATGTTTGGTGACTGGTAACATCTGGGGTAGGGTCCGTTCATTATGCCACCCAGAATATGAAAGCAGCTTAGGCACTGGAAACCAGGGAAGGTAGAAATGATTTTTTTTTTTTAAGTGAGCCCTGCTGCCAGCCGGGCAGTGTCTGTCTGCTGCTGTGTGCAGTTTGCTGCTACCCACTCGTTACAATTAAAATGAAGTGTCCGTCAGCGGCTATCTTCTCTGTGTGGCCCATATGTTTCTGAGCTGATACTGTCCGGATTATTCTGTTCGGGAAAACGATAACGGCTGTTTATAACCTTGGCAAAGACTGAGGCCTAATCAGGCTGGAGCACATTTTCACCGACTGGCTGATAACAGGCTGTTAGCAGCCTTATCACTGGGGAGAGATAGGCCAAAATAAGCAGATCTGTGAGTGCAGGAGCCCAATCGAGTGGTACACACTCTGGCCCCGGCTTTATTTTTAGATTCCCTTTTCCCGGTTGATAGCAGAAGGCACAGAAGAAGGAGGTGGGGTGGATGGTAATGTGTGCTCCGTGGGGTCAGAGTGAGGCGACAGGGGATGTTAATCAACGCTGGAGGCAGAGGGTCAGCCCCGCTCCCCGTGCTCCCGGCTCCCTTCAAATGAGGGAAAACACGGGCAGGTCTTAGGAGACAAAGGAAAGGAAGGGGCTGAGTTTCCTGGCCTGGTGTGTGGGCCCTGTCGCCTGTTCCACTCAATCTCCCTGGTGTAGGTTGAGTGTCCGTCCGTGCAGGCGGGCTTTGTGTTCTGTGTTCCCTCCCCGGGAGAGACTGATTTTGCTTTCTATCTTAATCCGCTTTGCCTGGATGTCTTCACGGCCATGGTGTCCCCCCAGAATCTTCTTCCCAGCCCCACTCAGCATGCTTATTCAGAAGAAGTGACCAGATGCTGGTTAGGCTAAGGGAAGGACACAGACAGGTCCATGCGCATCCACGATGGTCCCACTCAGTCCTTCACCAATGGTTGATGCTCAGCTCCCAGGGCAGAGTGGTAAATTTTCAGAGGTTTACATTTCTGCCTCTTGGTAAAACCTTCCAGGAAAGTTCCTTCGAGCATATCCCTACCGAGTGACAGATTGAAACCAAGGCTGCAACTAGCTCTTGCTTCCAGATTCAAATGAAAAGGAAGTACGATTCAGTGGGTGTTACACATTCACTGCCCTAAAATGGAAAAGATTGGAGGTAATGCTTGCATTAAACACTGAAGTCTTTCTTTGGGGGTCAGGGCTCTGGGGATCAAACCCAGAGTCTTGCACTAGCTCAGCAAGAGTCCTAGCACTGAGCTGCATGCCCAGCCCCAAGCAGTGAAGTCTTGCATTTCCTTTCTGCATTCTGTATAAACTTTCCTAACTTGATGCACCTTGGGCTTTTTGCTGTCCATTCTGTCTCTATTGGTCTCTCTCCACCACTCTCCTCACCGTTATCCTCTCTCAGTCTCTGGACAGCTACTTGATTGGAAGTCACTTTAGACCTACTGGGACTCAAAGAGCAGAATCAGGTGGTGGAAAAGAAATCCAGCACCTGGGGGAGGGGAGGCACTTTCCAGGGCACACAGAAGGCAGCGGAGACCATTGTTATCATTATCATGCTAATCTATTTACAAAGCTCCCTTTATTCATTAATCTCTGAACAGCAGGACCCTCCATATAGCCTGGAGTAAGAACCACCTGTGCCTCTGGGTGCCAAAAATAAGAGCCTGAGGACAGATGATGTGTCGAAGTAGGAAGAGAAAAATTAAATACGTACACAAAAGGCCTCCAATCCAATCTTGTAATTTAGATTATTGCATATGTGATTTTATAGCTCAGCTGTTGCAGAATCACTGGCAATTTGGCAACTTGGGGGACATCAAGCTCGAACAACATATCTATAGAGGGTCAAAGTACAATAAAATTATTAAATAATCTGGTGTTTTAAAAAATCCAAACTGAGATTTTCAACACTGATTTTAAAATTTTTTTGGAAGTGAGTACTGATGAACTGAATATAAAGGGTGGTGTTTAACACTTTCTATTCACTGATTAATATTCAATAAAGGAAGTTTTTACATTATCCTCACAAGATTCCTAGTATGGTAGAAAGCTAGGTGTGGAAGGGCTTGTAATCCAGTAATCAGGTAATCCAGTTCAACCTTCTGTTTGCCTATTAAACCTTTAATTAGGAGTTCTTTACACGCCAGCCCCATTACACTTCGTTATCTTTAGAGCAGTTATTCTTACAAGTAGCAACATAATTCTTGCAAACACGTATTACCCTGTGCTATAGATACTAAGCAAGGTTGGAGGGAGAAGCGCACTGACTTTCTTTGCCTATATGGCTGTGATTGCAGAAATAGCAGTTGAAAAGTCCACCCAAGAGGACATATCCACATGTAAGTCTAAGTAACTTCTAAGAAAAAATGCATCAATGACCAATACAATGGACTAGCCTTAGACAAGGTTTTACTTTCTCAAAATAACAGTTCTGTATCTAATTCATTTTATTTGCCCAAGAATGAGTTATTTACTTGTAACCCACAAATTTTATTGGTTGCAAGTGTTTAAATCCTGTCAGCGTAGAGCTAAAACGATCCACTCTGCAAATGAATCCCTCATTTTGTAGATAAGGAAATTGAACAGCCAGGGAAGAGACTGGACTTGCCCAGTGAGTGTGAACCAGAAACTTAAGATATTCTACCTTCTTGCTCAGTGCTTTTTCATCTTTTTGATGACTTCATATTATCATTTGTAGGATAAAGCACTTAAAATAAATCCCTTAACTGTCCATGCCACTGTTTGTTCATCTGTAAAATGATAATTGTAATTTTCTAATTGGTTTTTAAATTCCTGGAGAGCTGGGACTGTGCCATCCATCTCAGTGTTTCCCAAGGAACAAAACTCACCCAGTATCACGCACATGAAGCTGCTCGATAAATGTTGGCTATAGAAGAGTGAATGAATGAATGAATATGACTTTTAATTGGACTTCTCAAGTGATGACTTTTTCATTAAATGATTTTCCTAAGTGCGTACATTGAAAAATGATAATAACATCTTTGATAGAGCTGTTGGGAGATCTTTCCATATTACAGAGCTCTGATTAGAATTCCTGAATTTTGCTGTTGTCTTCTTTATAGTTGGTTGCTCTTGAAGACTTGGGAAAGCATGGTGATCTTGTAAGTCAGTTTACTTTGAGGTTCTTAGTAGCAGGAGCCAGTGTATTCTTAGCTGCCCAAGACCCCAGTTTGGGGAATTGCTGGGGAATCTTGCCATATGTCCTGAAAAGGACTTAAATGGAACCATGGGAGATGATTTTAACTTGCTTCGTCTTGAATTCCAGGGCCTAGAGTTACATTTGGACTATAAGAAGCATTTGAGGGGTTGGGGATTTAGCTCAGTGGCATAAGTGCCTGCCTTGCAAACTCATGGTCATGAGTTCAATCCCCGGTACCAATTAAAAAAAAAAAAAAGTGTTCTCTTGGGCCCTGGATTTAGCTCAGTGGCATAAGCCCCTGCCTTGCAAGCATGTGGTCATGAGTTTGATTCCTGATACAAAAAAAAAAAAAGATGAAGTATTTGATAAGCATTTGTTAGATGAATTAATAACTATAGAAAGTCTATTTATGCTTAACTGGTCCATGCAAAAGAGCTGGGGGAAGTTTCCTTCCAAGATTCATGACTCTGAATTATCTGAGTCTATTCCTTCAACTCAGGAATCTAAGCCAGTACCTTAAGACTCCATGTCCTTGGTCTCTCACTTGCACTACCAGAGCTGTCTGTATCCCAAGCCTTCTCTCGTCTCTACCCCGTGTGATGGTGACTGGCCACAAACCCTGTCCCTGCTTCAGCTTTTCAAAGCAGCCATCCAGACAGGTCAGAATCTCCAAAGCAGAGATATCATTTTGTCAGAGGAGAGGGTAAGAAGATTGCTGTTTCATTGGATCTCACTTGCTTTTCAGGGGCATGTGACTGGCATATTTGGGTCACTAAATATATGAGTATTCTGCTTATGAATCATGCCAGCAAGATGTTTGCAGACCATGCAAACATGGTGTGTGTAGTGACCACCAACTGTTGTTTTTACATGTAGGACTCTGAGCACACCACCCACTGATCTGTGTAAGCCACTGGTTCTCTGAATTAAACACAGCATCCCTCACATCTAGACCTTTTTGTTAATGCTCAGTCACTTAAGACTCTCATGCATTAAGTAGATAATAATCATCTCCCCACCCCCTGAACAGAATATGAAGCCTAAATACTGAAAAATTAGGCAATTTAGCCCAAGGCAGAATGTACAGAGAAAGCATGACCTGGTGAGCCAGACTCAAGTGCCAGGAGTTAGAATTTTGATTTGTAAACATTTTAATAATGGCAGATTGCAATACAGCTTTGAGCGGGGGCTTTTAGTCAGCCTGCAAGCTTCTCTTCAACACCTAGTATGTGCCTGCAGCAGGGTCAGCAAACTATTCAAGGACACACTGGCTGAAACACATGCAATTTCTTTCTTCTAAAGCCTACAAAATCATTCTTTGTATTTGAGGAGCACATATAAGGAGCCAGTTACCCACAGATTAAAATGCTGGATGTTGGGATACAGGCACCATGCCATTCTGCAGGCAGAGGACAGCAACATTTCACCGCAGTCGTGGTGGGGAACTGAAGGAGCTGGGGCTGGAAATCGGTTCAAAATGGGTAGACAGGAGTCAGCAGAAGGTAGAGGATTGGATATTACCTTCGAGAAGAACCAAACAAGCAAAGGATTGGAAAGAAGAGGGCCTGTGACAGTTGTCTCTGTACCTCACTTTTCCTGTTGATAAACGTAAAGAAAATGACATCGGCTAGCATTGTGCTACCACCAGAAAGATAGCAGAGGGTAACTTACGTGTGAACAGCTTCCAGGGTGATGTGTTCTTTGTGCCACATGCTGGATCAGCGATAGGGTTCATAGGCTTTTTGAGAGCCTCTGTTGAGGAACATGACATCAGAGGTGTTTTTTTGGAAACTGTCTGTGAGTGGTATGTGGTGTGATCAGAACCTTTGGGGAGGAGGCGCTTCTTCGGATAGGGATAGACTGGCAATGCTGCCATATTATAGAAAGGGCTGCTCAGGAGTCCCAGAGGCCCCTCCCGTCCCACACTGAACTCTGTCTAGGCCTGTAAGGCAGGTGTTCAAATAAATAATGCAGCTAAAAATACTTCCAGCAGCAGCTGGGACTTTCTGAGCTCTGGGATGGTGGGAATACAGCATCCCAGCTACTTGGGCAGGTGTGTTAACTCCAGAAAGTTAGAACAAACACACTCCAGACACATTTTCTACATGGACCAAGGCCTCATTTCCAACAGAGAAGCAACACGAGCATTTATTTCATCCTGTATTGTTTAGAAACAGGTGTGACTCCACTACCGGCCCAAGAGGTAGAGCTAAAAACAAACAAAATAATAGGTCTCCACTAGGGGGAGACAGTGGTTTCAGAGGAGAAAGTAGAATTAATACTACCTGCATCTTACCCAGGACTTGTTGATCCTTAACAAGTAGCATCTAACATATCCTCAAAGAGAAGGTTAACCTGTACTCAAAACTATAACCATGATAACTGTTAAAGTAATAGCAATCTTTTATTAGGCATGCTATGTATCATATACCATATTTGTTGTTCTACGTAATCCTCAAAGCAATATCAGGGTAAGTTATATTGTCTCCATTTGTATAGGCTCAGATATTACAATTCAGTGTAAAGTATCTTCCCCAGGGAAACATCCGTGTTAAGTCACAAGAATTGAAAATGAGATGGAAGTCTGACTCCTTAACTGCAGATACCTTAGTAAAAATACTAGTCACACTTCCTTTTGAACCTGCCTGTCATATGATAGGGTTTACCTTTCTCTTTCACTCTAAATTTGCCATATACATTAACAAATAATAATAACTTGTGCGGTTGGCATTGTACTATATCCACTGTACCATATCCAAGGTAATTTCAGAGAATCTGTTGTTTTTAGCCAAAGGATCCATCACCCAAAATTTCATAAAGATAATCACACCGGGATGAAAGTCAGCTTGCTGCCAATGGTGGTTTCCAGTTGGATTGCATTTAGGGACTAAGAACAATGTTACTCTCAGGGGTCAAGATAGAATGGTCTTCACCTTGCAGGCCGCTCCTGGAAGTTTAACTACAGAACACATAAGTCCAGGAGTAATGGCTGATGACCTAGGAGTATTTGGGATTTGGTTGACAAATACATTGTTTAAAGCAATTTAGTCGGTTCAGTTATCACATGATGGGCATTCCTGTGGTACTGACCAAGAAGCACTTGAGCACTGGAGCTGCCTAGGCTCTGTGGACAAGGCCAGCTCCCCTCTGCAACCTTGTGAAAACCACGCTGATGAAGACTCAGTAACGCTTTGACTCATTCAACTTTACATGAAAATGGCGGCCCTGTGGAGAGACTTTCCTCTCTGTGAAAGGTTCTAGTTTTGGAAAGGGAAGTCTACTTCAGGGTTTCAGGTTTTAAAATGTAAAAATGTTGTGGCTTTGTAAGTTTGGTTTTGTTATTTTGAAATGGAGATTGTAGTCTTATTTTCCCAGTCCTCAAAGTCCATCTTAAAGGGGAGAGACTCTCCCTTGGGATCTAGCCAGATGACAAGTTTTGGTTGATAACAAAAGTGTTTCAGAATTCTCCTCAGCCTTGCTCCAGGGCAGGGACCTTGTCTGATCTGATAAACTGAATGAGCTGGAGGTCTACTAAGAGCTGCACAGGAGAGCTGCCCAGGAATGCCGGTCCGTAAGTGGGAACAGTACTTCGGGTGGGATACCAGAAGTGGAGGACTTGATGATCAGCCATTTTCTACCTAGTCTCTTTTGAGTTTAAATCTGAGGTAAAGTTAGGAGAAATTCTGCCTGTTATTCATCCTGTTAGCAGGAAGGTGAGAAAGCTCATGGTCAGGTGTCTAGAATAAAATATAGATTGTGAACTGTAGGTCCAATTGTAATGAAGTTCTGTGACAAATATCCACCTTGAACCTGGATGTCAGGAAGGGGGAGTCATTTTTACTTGGCCTGAGTATTTGAAAGCTCTTTGGTGCTTGGCTGGAGTTGCAAATACTGTATTTACAGGAAACCAGGAAGCAAGGCTAAGGCATATTGGAATTACCTGTGGGTCTTTTACAATTTTGTATGTGTTGTGGATCAGAATTGCTGGGTGTGGGAACTGAGAAATGTACATTTTTGGAAAGTTCTCTGAGTAATAGAGTGCCATGAGATACTGAGTTGAGATGCCTTGCCTTAGATTCCTGCATGGTAATGTTTTGTCCTGTCCATGGCTCACCACCCCACTGTTTGAATTTAGAGTTGCCTGGACTTCAGCACCCATAAGGGCTCGGTGCATTTCTGAAGCATGTGTGTGCACATGCATTCATCGGTTTTCTGAAGCACAGGGTCTGCTGCTGGCCCTGTGACATGTGATCAGAGTGATGTGGACATGGCCAGCTTGGGCAGACTGACTCTGCCCATTTCACCCCGCTGCAAACCGAGTTAACATCCTCAAGGTAAAGCACTGAAATCCCATGCTGACCTTTTCGTGAAGCATTATAATCAAGTTGAACATTTCCAGTTTTACCACAAATACTTGCCCCGTGGGAAAATACTTCCCTACATTTTTATGACAATTGATTCTGATTTTGAGGAACTAATTTGTGTGGAATGCAAAATGTCCAGCCTTACGTAGAAACTGGAAAGTCCCCACATCCACACAGATCCAACACCGTGTTTTTATTGTAAAGACAGGGGAAACAATGACAGATTGTGTTTTCTGTTTCTGAAAATTCTTCCGTCATTGTTCTGCATATTTTTTATTTTTATTTTTTATGGTCCTGTGGTTCTAATGACCACAGGCAATTTTGTAGCTCTCTGGGCTCATGGGAAACGTGAACCTGTTTGGAGGCCTGGCTCTAGATGGCTGAGGGTCCCTGTGCCAAGTCTCCGTGGTGCCAAGGTCCTGATGTGAACATGCTGACCCTTTTTAGAGACACTTGGAAATATGACATTTTATACTCTGCAATCAAAATCAACATCCTGCCCCCCTCTCCCCCTTAGAGTTCTGCCCATAAGAGAAGCAATGCTGTTCGACTGCTTTGGTGTATCCAAGAGCCCTGGAGGCTTCTAACTTCATTTGGGAGAAGTTACAGAAACAAAAGCTGCTACTTTTCAGGCTAACATCTGCTGACACAAACAGAAGCCCCTCAAGGATGTCTTTCTCCAGGACTGGGGGCTCACACAGAGAAATGTATTGGACCCTGACTACGCCAGCCTCCAGGCCTAGCTAATGACTTACTGGGTATGAATAGTGAGCGGTGTTGGGTGGGGGTGTGAGATGCTTATTAGTGGTAATAGAGATGCCCAGTCTGCTCTTTTGACCTCTTGCCACTTGGCACACTGATGGCGCCTGTGATTTCCTTGCTGAGGTTTATTCAAAGTGGCTGTATCTTCATTGCAACAAATTTTAAAAGCAACCTCTTGGGCAGGGGAGGGGCCCTCTTTCTCCAAAAGGATGTCAGCAGGTTTTTGCTTCTGTTTACCCGAATGTGAGAAGGTGGCTGAGTGAGCAAGGGCAAGTGCAGGTGTGTTTAAAGATTTCTCCAATCCTAGCATTCTAGGGTTCATGAGAGACTGATAACTTGACTCTCATTTCTAGAATTTACCCCATGGCACTGTCACACAGACGCCTGCATTGGGAAGATCAGCTGGACCCAGAGAACACTAGACTTGCCACTGCTCTCTCCTTGAGACCCTTGGGGAGACACCCGACTTCGCACATGAATTGTGAGGCTCCCTCCTTGGTGCCTACGGTGGCCAGGATTCTCTTTGGGGCGCTCTTCCAAGTCTCAGTGACTTCATCTGTGAACCTGGGTGGCAGTGTATTTTGGGCAGCACTGAGAATGAACAGAGAAAACAGCAGCAGGACTCCAAAGCCAAAGCAATGGAATGGTTTGGGCTACAGTGCTCTGTTGTGAAAGTACAGTTATTTTCCCTTGCAAAACGCCTCCCAGAGTATTTCCTCTAGATTCTATCACTTTCCTGTTTGTTGTCATCTATGTGAAAAACTGAGTTACCCTAGGTTGCTCGTGTTACATAGATTTGAATGCTGCTCTTTCATTTAGTGTCTCCCTAGCAGCCAGGACAGTGGCTCTTTCTTTCTCCCCCTACCTCTGCTTGTGCGGTCATGCTCCAGGACTACCACAGAGGCACACGTGTCCTCCTATAGCGATGCATGCATGCGCCCATCATTTGCCTATTTGTTCACAAAGTTGACTGAGCATGTTATCAGTAGTAGTAGTATTAGCAATAGTCTGTATTCTGACCACTGGGGATATAATTGTGAGGAGAACAGGGAAAACCTTTGCCCTCATGGAGCTTCCATTTTAGCAAAAGAAGCAGATAATAAATAAGATATAATATGGCATTCAGTGATTTACTGCCCTGTAAAGTGCTAGCATCATGTAAACTCTATTTTGCGTGTTTTTTTCTGGACAGTCTCTTCAGCTCTAGCCTCCCTGACCAGTGGTCTCGGTCAGGCAATGCCTGGCTGTCACCGATTATAGACATCTGCAGCTTATGTTCATACTCTGTAACCACTTTCTGCTACAGAATCTCCTTCCTGCTCCCTGGAGCCTTAATCTCTTATGCCTCGATCAATGGGTATGCGCCTTTCTCATTCGGATGCTCATTTTTTAATCCCTACTGCCTCCCTCAGTGTCATCCTGTTCCATTTTTCTTTATAGACTTTCAGCTCTACTGTACCTGCTGATTACCTACTGGAGAGTGCTGGACATCTCCCTTAATTAATTCCATCGATCTGAAATCCCACAAGGTTTGGGGTCCTTAGATTTCTGAAGCAGCTAAATGGAATGTCTAAATTCCAACCTTTTCCTTCTACAAATTGTTTTGCCACAAAGTTACTGGGAGGAAGAGTTGTGGTTTTATTTATTTGAAGGAGTATATTAATCCACTGAGGACTCTGTATTCTTAACTGAGTATTGTGTATACAGGGCAGAAGAAAAAAATATGCTTGGATCTCTTTCCCTATCACCCTCTTTTTTCACTCTGCCAGGAATCTGTTCCCCAGTGTCTTCTTTCTTTGTTAGCTCCCTCAGTTTCCACATATTTCTATAATTTTGGCTTAGCTGGCACTGTGTCTCCGCAGCCGATAGCTTCTTTTAATTCTGTATGACCATTACCAAAGCTACAGGACCACTGCCTCCCTCAGTGTCATACTGTCCAGGACTTCTTTTCTTAGAGCAAAGCTCCAAGAGGGTACAACCAAGCCCTGGAGCAGTGATTGTACCGAGTTAAACATACCCGGTGTCTAGTACTCCCCGGTAAGAGTAGGCGGTGAATTTGTGGTGGGGAGAGCTGTCAAATCTATCTCTGGGTCATAGGGTCTGTATAGTGAACTTCCCACATAGAGGCTCAAAAATTAACATTAAAAACAACTTTAGAGATTATAAAGTCACTTCTCTCATTGCCAAAAGGCGAAGATGGGACATGCGAATTTGTATCAGTCAAGAATCCCGTACGCACTAGGCTCTAGACTAGAAATTATGCATATATTATCTTGAAATGGGGAAGTAACTGAATTGGCCATGTTGTAAACTGACAGTGAAGTCCGATCCCTTTCCAAACACCATACAACCTCTTCATAAACCAACTGGCCTAAAACAGAAGAGAAATTTAGCGTAAAGATGTTTTTGGGGGGCCTTGGTGAGACTTACATTCTGCTCCGTGTGTTAAGGTGACAGCCATTGTGTGCTATCCCCAGAAGTTGGCACTCTGGAAAACACTGGTGGAGTGAACAGCTCGATTGTGCTTGGAACATTGGCAGTCATCAAAGAGTTAATGGTGGATGAGTATGGGCGGTGGCAATGGAAGGGGTTGGGGGACAGATGGACAGATGAATGTAGAACCCCCTGGAGTCATGCCATCTGACCACCTGAAGTTGTGTACACCTGAAGTTTCTTGGTAGAAGGCCAAGAATTGCATTCTGAGCAGGGTCTGGACTTGTCTGCAAGGACTATTGCCTTTCTTCCCTGGACCAGCCCAGCAGCACAGCACCACCCTGCCTGCAGCTGAGGAAGACTCTGTTGCTATGCGCCGGAAGCTTAATTTTATTATTGCTCTCCCCTATTTAATGTCTGTCTCTCAGGCAGCTGGTGATGTTTTAATGAAGCTGGAATTGTATAGTCTGTAGCGCTGGATAATCATAAGCTGCCGAGTCAGAATCAAATTAATAATTCATGAAATTAAAGTGTATAATTAATTTGAACCCTGCAGATGAGAAGAAGGGCCAGAGCACACAGCCTGGAAGGAGCTGAAGTGTGGGGAGTGTTTATGTACTGAACTCAGCCTCTATTTTCCAACAGTACAAACCTGCTCACAGCTTAGTTGTGGGTCTGCCTGGACACATCCGCTTACCTGCTACAACACCCTTTCACCTCAAACTTGAAACAGCTTTCTTAGATGCTTAAAAGCATTTTAATTGCCTTTGATTCACCTTTCTCTGTCCTAGGAAAGATCTTGTTCCAATGGGCAATGAGATGATAAGGTGTGTGTTCCTGGGTTATGAATCTTGATAGCACGGAAGTTGTGTGGGAAGCACCATTATAATCATCACTCTTTTCTGCTTTTCACAGGACACAAATCAAATCCAAGAATTCAGGAGCAATTCTGAGTTACATTGAGCTTCTAGGCTCATAATTTCTCCTTCATAATTTTGCTTTCTCTTTCTCTCTCTCTCTGTCTCTCACACACACACACATACACACACATACACACACATGCACACAAACATGCACAGGGCAAACACAAACACTTTCCTCTGGACAGTGTGATAAGAGGTTTCACATGTAGCATCTTATTTTCCCTCACAGATCCCCTTTGCAATAGCTGCAGAAAAAAACATTCTGCATGTCATTCTAGAAGCAACAAAGTAGAGAAAAAACAGCCCAAGTAACTCACTCAGACCAGACCTGGTTAAAAGGTTTCCAAACACTCTCTCTCTCTCCCATATCCCCTTTCGTCAGGAAACTGTGCGATGCTGTGATTGTTCCTTCCCTGGGTGGAAGAGGTGGGGTTTTGCTTATTACTGCCTATTGGCACACCTGGTGGGGCATTTGATGTGTTTGTTTCAGACATTCATTGGGATCCTTTACTGCATCTTTAGGGGTGCTATGCAGATTTTAAATGACAAATGTGGCAGTGATATAGTCAACAGAGGAACCTTTGGGTTATGTTTTCTACTTGAAATATATATTCTAAAGTTTATGTGTCCTAATTACAGGCAGCTTCCTCCCCCAGTACTTACTTGTAGAGAATGAGTAGGGAATCCAGGGACATGCAATTGTCTTTTCCTCTTTGTCAGGCCTTTGAGAGTTCTTGTTCTAAAGGGACAAATGACTGGAAACCATGATACAGACTAATGATGCATAAGCCCCCAAAGGTTTGGGCTGAATTAAGGCTCAGCTGAATCCACAATCTTTGGTCTTCAGAATATTCATTTATCCTTCATATAGAGGCTGGCCCTGTGTGCCTCTGTGTTTGCACATGGAACCAGAAACACCAGGAGGAAGCTGTGCACACCGATACCCTTTCCTCCTCCCCCTGCATGCTTCAGGGGTCTGCACGCCTCCCCCATTTCCTTCTGCTTGCATGGCTTGGACTTCTAGAATCACTTTCTGCTTCCCCACCCAAAAGGTTTCTGCCACTGGTGGTTTGCCAGACTGGCTGCTAACCCATGAACACATTCAAGGATCTGTTTTGCTCTGAGAAATCCTTAAACTTGTATGGCTGACATTTTTAGGCTAATGTACAATTCAGGAACATCTGATATTCAACTTATAACAAATGCTTTTCAGGACAAAAATAATGGCCTTGAAATATAACTGGCTTCTTGTCTTCAAAGCACGTTGCTTATGGGATGGAATTCTTACTGGGAAATAGCTATCTATCATTTCTCAAGAAAATCAAAACAGAGAAATAAAGGGACTTGCCCAAGACAACTAGAGTAGTTGGCACCATGACAGGTTTTATTGTCTTACTTTTCTGTTGGCAGATGGAGTCTTTGGGTACATTAGAATTTGGAAATAAAACTTAACTACCAAAGAGTTTCCTTCTATTGTATGAACTGAAAAGTCTTTTTTAAAAGAAAATGTCCTGGATGAATTAAATGTCAAATAATTTCTTCTTTTATGGACATTTGAAAAAGGCTTCCAAGTTAAATCTGTTTCTGAAAATATTAAAAGTCATTTGAGACTATTGTGGAATAATCCGAATATGTGCCATATTCACTTTTAAGCTTTGTCTTTTAACATACCAACATTTTGATCAAGTCGTATTTGTCTCCTGCAGGGCCTTTGTGATTCAAATATGTTAAATAAGATTTATAGACACCATGATCTTTTTCTGCCATGGGTTTATTGTAGGAAAGACTGGGCAAAATGGGAGCGATGATTCCAGTGCCTGCTCACACAGCACATGAAGAACTGGGCAGTGACCTCACTTGTTTTAGCCATGCAAACAGTGATTAGCGTAGCTTGCCCTGTGATCAGTTTAATCACCCATGTGGCATTGTGCCATAAATATCACTGGAACCAAAGAATTAACCAAAATAAAGGGGAAAAAAATCTGGTCTCATCTGCATATCTGCATAGATGCATGATAAAGCCTCATCAGGAAACTTTGTAAAATTGTTAGCATGACCACTTACCTCATCATTGGATCAGCACTCCATTTGACATTATTGAGTATAAAAATATAGTTCTATGGAGTGTAAAATAGTCTTTAGAAACTCTGTGAAGAAGAGAAGTACTTCCTAAAATCTGTAATAACAAAATACTGCTTTGCTAGCATAACAGCCCACATCTCACATTGTGAAATGGTTTTCAGTCCAGAAGAGAGGCCTACAGACAACTCTGGAGGCTCATGGTGGGGGCGTGGCATTGTCATGGTACCTCTTGATGGAGACAGAGGAGGGTGCAACATCCTTTCTAGTGTCCCCTTTCTCTGAGAGCCTCTCTTATGCTCCATGTCACAGAAAGAAGCCAGCACTTCAGTCCTCTTGGTTTCCTTTAGATCACTTCATTTGATCAGATGCCTCAAAATGCAATATGGTGTTTTGCAAGAGCTCAACAGCAAGTTTAGGCTTGATTAAGTTACTGATCCCCAGGGATAAAGATTTTGACCCTTAAGCTACTCTTGAATGAATTATTTACCCACCCCTCAGCACACACACAGTGAACATGTAATGAAATTCATTAATTAACTTACCTAATTCACGTATTTAATATGTGCTCTTGATGACTCTCTTAAATCTTAGAAAAATCTCCACAATTCTGTATGTTTTGATTGTAAGATTTTAGAAAACAATGGCTAAACCTCTATAGTTTTACTTACCTCTCACTGTGTTATGTTAATAAAACTGCATTTGATTACATACAGTTTTTTTAAAGAATTCTTCTTTTAAGAATACAATTCTTAAAAACTACATTTTGCAAGAACTAACAATGTTTAGAAAGTAAATGGGAAAACAACTTGTTTAGCGGTTCAGACTTGGGTGTTAGCTACTTTTGTTTTGCACTATCATTCACACGGTTGCAATTGTCTCCCATTCTCTAGGTTTAGAAATTCCTTTAGGGTTGCAGACAGACATGCACCCACATGTGCACTTCGGTAAGGAGTCTTGAGTTTAGTGGGAACGTTAGAGCGACAGCCAGTAGTCCTTTCACGTGTGCTGGGCTGACTCCTGGCCTCTTTTTCTTTGATGCTCAAAGTGGTGAGGCTCTGTGCCATGATTAGCTGCGAGAATTTGGATGCAGGTCATGGTAAGTAGGCTTCTTTGTGTTTGAACCCCGTAAGTGTTCATCTCAGCTTTCAGGTGAAAGTCGTCTTTCCCTCAGGGGTGTTTTTAGTATGACACGTCTGCATTTGCAACCTCCTTTCATCCTCTGCTGAGGAGTTGGGAAAAGAAACAAATCAACAAAGAGCAGAAGTAGCTCATTCCTTTTCATTCTGGCCAGGAGTGTGTGGCTGTGGTTTTGCCAAGCTGGCCAGGTCTGGTCTTGCTTCTTGGAAAACTGACCAAGAAGCCCACAAGTGCTGAAGAGGATGTGAACAAGTGTGTTCCATTTCCTGTGCCAACCAATAATTTACTTATTTTCCAAAAGTGTAGAGGTGATTCATCATTTTCTGAAATTATTTCTTATCATTATAACATTTCACCACAGGCAGCAGATAGCCCATTATTCAGAATTAAAATGTATTTGGATTTAGACAAAGGCAGAAGAATGGAGTTGGAGGAAATGCAGAAAATATGGGCATTAATGTTAACTAAGCATACTTCACACAAAAAAATGGGGACGCTTTCTCAGCCAAAGCATTGTTTATTTTCCCCCAAATGCATATATTTTTGCTCAGGGCCTCAGAGCTAACTTTTCCACACTGGCCGACAGTCAGTGAGTAATTTTTAACTGCAGGATGCATCTTTTTCACAACAGTCTCCTCACCCACCACAACATATTTCAGTTTAAATGGCCTGTTATTTTTCTTCATAGAGCCGTGTGTCTGCATGGGCAAGAACTACAAAACCAGTCAGGAGGAATTTGATACGCCAAGTGGGTCAGCTCATTATAACTTCGAGGAAACCACAAGATAATTGTAGGGTTACTGCTGCTAAGCTTCTCAGCATTAAGCTAGGCATTCACCCTCCTCTCTGTTCAGTTTGCAATAGCCATTTCTCCCCATGCATTTTACAGGATGTTGAATTAAGGTGTTCGACGTCCATTTTCCATTAGAATTTTCAAGCAGCATCCAGGGATACATGGTACCTAATATTAGAGGCCTAAGAAAGCCAATATCAAAGCTTGTAGCTGGATTCCTATGTCGAATAGGAAATTAATCTTAGATAATCTGCATCCAATCATTAGAGTACCTCTGTTGATAAAAGATACGTTTTCCCTAAAGGATATCAAGTGGTCAGATTTGACCTACTGAATTACTTTTTGCCACCTATCCATGTTCATGCTTTTGTTTTTTCTTCCTTCTTTTAACTCATCTTTATCATCAAAAAATAATTTGTTAAGAATTGATCTCTGAGAGTAGTGATAAGTTCGGCCTGCCCTTTGAGGACCCACAAGTTAATATATGCCTTTAACATGGATACAAAGATTTTAAAAGTGTTGTGTAAAAATGTTTATGTATTTATGGATATATATGTGTAGCTTAATAATAGAAAGCACTTATTTGTCATTTACTGTGTATCTGGTACTATTCTCAGCACTTTTCAGGCAATTTACTTAATTTTTAAGTAGATGAGGTAGATATAATTATTATCCTTCTTTTACAGTAAAGGAATCTGAGCCCTGGAGAGGTTAACTAACTTATCCAAGGTCACATAGCTTATAGTGGCATCAGTTAGTCAAGCTAGGCAGACAGTGTGACTCAAGACGTATGCCTTCTCAGTGTAAGCGCAATAAGCGGAGGATAGATAAGAAAACTAATAATTATCATAATAAGTAAACATTACCAGATATTTCCTATGCATCAGACTGGGTTACAAGCATTTTATATTCATTGCTTCATTTAATCCTCCCAATAATTTGATGTCGATATCAATATTTTTCCACGTCAAAGATTAAGAAGCACTTTTAGTTTCTAAATCTGCCCAGTGTTAGTAGCTAGTAAAGACAGGAGCCACTGAAGATTGGAGTAAATCTAGAGGACTTTAGACCACTCTAAATCACTGTGAGGGTAGCAAAAGGCAAAGTTGGGGATTGGAGGAGATTAGGAATGACAGGTTGAACAGCTAGAGAGAGCCTGGACTTGGTGAATCTACTTCCTGTCCACCAGGTCTGCCCTATTCCAGGAAGGGCTGTCTTGAGATGTGATGGGCAGGTCACAGTTCAGTTCATCCAGGGCTCATGCTACGTGGTATGGGGTCCAGTAATACCAAATGTGTGCCCAGAAGCCAGTCAGGTGGCTGTTTTGACCTCTGTAATATAGGAGAGTAGACATGGTGTCTTTGGACCGCTTCGTGTGGGATGGAGACGAGATAGTTAAGGGTCACGTTCTCACCCTACAGAGGGGTAAACTTTTGAGGGAAGGGTATTCCTTGCTCTTGACTAATTCCCCAGCACCTCCGTTCCCTCTACCACCCCTCCCACCTCAGTCAAAGGTGTTACTCCAGCAAAGTGACCTGTAGTGTAGCTCTCTCTGTTTTCTTTTGGTGACCACAGATAAGTTGTGATCTGACCACCTCAGCACATCAGGCTACAGGAGGCACAGTGCCCCCCAAATTACTGTGTTGTTCAAGCTTGCTTAAGACCAAGATGAAGACAGGACCCAGAGAGGGTCCTGGGTGCTAAAGAAGCCATTAGAATAGACATTTTCAGACTAGTCGGCCATATTTTCTCTCCTTTTAAGAGTTGGTAACATCTATCTTTATGGTAAAATTTTGGTGGTTATTTTTGCCACCGTATTTTTCTGCATGTTTCAATTCTCTTTAATGTAGATGTGTATCTTTGTTTAATGTGCAGAGACAATGCCCAGATGGGTAGCACTCACCAGCATGGCATCCTGAGAGAAATGGAGGCCTCTAGTATATTTCGGCCAGTGCATTCAGCACACATCCACACTTGCGCTGCGAGCATGCATACTTGTAACTGTTGGAGACATAGGGACAACAGGTCTTCTATGGTCAGGCCTCCATTTCTCTGGGATCTGCGGACTCCTCTGCAAGAGGATGATCTACTGGACTTCTTTTTGCAAGGCTTTTTCCTTTTTCCTACTTCTGCTTCCCTGTCCCCATCATATATGCTAATTGTGCATATCATCTTCTCTTTTCATCAGCAAAAAAAAAAAAAAAAAAAAATCTCACTTGGCTTCTCCTCTGATTTCAGCCTGTCACTTGATGAGGTCCCTGCTATTTATATTTTTGTTTGTTAGGAGGGAGGGGCGAAACATAAATAAAACCTAGGCAAGCCAGCCTCCCTGCTGGATACACAGGGACTCCGTCATCTGATGGCAGTGGGACCGCTTAACTGGTATTTAAGCAGGGACCAAGAGGTCCACACTGTGAATGCAGTGGAAAGGGTTACTGGGAAATGCAAACAAAAACAACATGCAAATGAGGCTGCCAGCAACAGGTAGACTTAATCAGATGCTGTCAGATGAATTCAGCATCTCCTCGATTGTCGCCTCTCTTTGCCTCCCATTCGGAAGCCCTCATCGGCTCCAGATGTGGTTTAATTTACTGCGACTTGGCTAATTACTGTAATTAAGGATTAATTACTGTTAATTACTTTCACATAAACTCAACGCCAGTCAAAGAGCGGAGCCTTATGAAGTCTGCCACAGAAGTGAGCTGGGCTCAGCGGCCTGCGTGAGCTCGGCAGGTCTCTCTGTGGCGCCCCAGTTCCTGCTACTGTAGAGCATCCTGACCTCCTAGCGTCACCAGTGGGACAGGAGGCCAAAGGTGTGTGGAGGGTCAGTGCTTGGGCCCCACCGGCATGTCAACTAGCAGGCATCTCCTTCCACATGGGCAACCGGGAGGACAGGGCCATGTTGGGAAGAGGGCCTGGACAGCCTGTCTTTCCCTGTGAGTGTGGGAGCTCGCCTGGTCTTCTTTTTCAAAGATTACACTGTTGGTTTTGTGAGCTGGTAAGAAGCCAGTGTTCTGTGCTGGTGCAGAGGTACTAGACATGCTCACCACAGGCAGCTGAATCTCAAAGGAAACATGAGCTGGAAACCAGTACCAGGTCACCTATTTCTTCTTGACTCCTGCTTTCCATTCTCAAAGCATGGTTTTATTTCTTTTTTTTTTTATTTACTTCTCTTTTTATTGCGATATTTATTGAGATTTGAAACAGGGCCTTGTGCATGTTAGGCAAACTCTACCACTGTGCTATACTCACAGCTAAAGCATGGTTTTATTTATGTATTTATTTAGTTAGTTCGTTAGTTTTTGGTCCTGGGGATTGAACTCACGACCTCATGCTTGCCAGACAGATGCTTACACCACTGAGTTAAATCCCCAGCCCCCTGGTTTTATTTATAAAGCAAGAAATGGATAAAGAAATGGTTCCACATACTGCATTTATCTGATCATACAAATCTGAAGATTAGCGCTATCCCAGGTATCTGTTCGCCAACTTAACCCGCATTGAGATACCTGCCAGGTACTAAAGCGAGTCACTCTACTGACTGATAAGATTGTTCTCCGTAGGTCTTCCCAGCAATTAACATTGCCTTCTATTTCATAAAGTATACTGAATACTTTAATCTTGAAATCTCTTTCTCTCTGCTTACTTTGCCTCCTAGTCTGTTCGTATCTTTTTATTTCTCTCCCTTCTTAGTGACATGCTCTCCTTTATAAGGTGACTCTGCCCCTGTGGTCTTCATACTACCCTTCTCTCTCAGGTCCTTCACTTGACCTTTCACTCTCTTTGACTTTTCCTTCTCTGTAGCTTCTGCACAGTCTCTTCCAACTATGGAACCTACAGAGCTTGTGGAAATCTTCCTAGACTGCATGTTCCTCAGCTTCCCATCACCTTTCACTTCTCTTATTCAAAGGCAGAGGTCCACACTGTCTTTCCTTGCCTGTATTTTAGGCTGATGCTTTTCCATCTCACCTCAAGATGCCACAATTACTTAACTGCAATGTATATTTTGCAGTCCTCATCTCCTTTTTAGCTATAACTGATGACTTTCCTCCCTGTTTCCCCTCCAAAGCTCTAGTCCCTTGTCCTCCGTGATTCTGGATGTCTTTGTTTTGCTTAAGGGGCATTTTTCTCATGAGGTACTAAAATGGTGTTGCTTCCATACAGTTTTGACCACAGAACAACTGTGCATAGACCTCATTTGGAGAGGTCTTATAGGGGAACCCATCATTCTTAGGGTGCTTATGACTCACCCACTCAATGGCGAAATCTTTGGTGTCATGTTTCATTTATTGTTGCACCCCTCAGGGCCATAATGCTACCCTCAACAGATGGAGGACCCCACTCATGCTTGCTGAACCATGGAACCCTAGGTCATGAGCACCTTTATCTAAAGGTTTAATGACAAAGGATGTTTTGAATGACCTTGTTTCCTGCATCGCTTTTACCCAAACATGGGGAAATTTGTCTGTTTGGGGATCAGGCTAGCCTTCGTGTCCTTTAAGAAAATCCTGGTATTTGACTATTTCAAAGTGAGGTCCAAAGACAGTCTTTTTTTGACAGGAAAATTGCGAATAGCGGTTGCTGTCACAGCAAAGGAGCAGTGGGTATAATATTCAGAATGTTTCTAATCAATGTGGGACAATCTGTTTACAAAAGTAACCTGTTGGCATGATAGGAACATTGTCCTCCTATCGGCTGGACTAGATCATTAATTTGGGATTACAGTATCATTTTGATTATTTTTTAATAAAGCCAATTAAAACTTTCAATAAATTACCAAAATCAACCTATTTCAATTCATTATAAATGAGATTTTAACTTTTTTAAAATAGTTTTAAATCTTAAACTAAACCTATTGACCAAATAAAAGGAAATAAGTTCTCTAAAATTAAATTCTGCCTGTTTTGTGTTTCTTGCTGAGTCCACAGAAATGTTCTATTAATTCTTTTCTTTGGTTGGGTAATTTGTAAATGCATTGTTGGGCTTAGCGTGCACATGCATGGCTTTACTTATTAAGTACTGCTATATTGTGTAAATATGGATTCATTTTGTATGTGTTCCCATATTTTCATTGTGCTTTTGCTGATTGTGATTTTAATGGAAAATGAAGATGTGTGTGTGTGTGTGTGTGTGTGTGTGATTTTGGTGGGTGTGTACTCTACATGCATCACAAATACATCAAATTCTACTACTGTGTGCTTTGCAGTTATTTTCCCCAAGAATTTAGTTGTAAGAAACATATTACTGAAAGTTCAGATTCTTGGCAGTGGTTTGAAAGAAACATTTCTGGTACACAAAAACCAGAATCAGCTTCAATGATTATCATTTATCTACTAAAATTACCAAAACTATTAATAGGACAAGGCTACATTACTTAATTACATTCTATTATTTCTTACCTTGAAATTCATAATTTGGATTTCTCCTTTAAAGTGTTGTTTGTTTTGTATATCACCATCGGAACAAGTGTTCCCCATTGCTCGCCAAGTACTGACTAATACAGTTAGGGGTTGGATTTCCCCCTCTTGTATAAAGTGAATATAAGTAGCTCACTTAACAAACACTTATTGAATGCCTGCCATATGTTACACAAGGTCCTAGGCCCTGAGGATAGCATGATATTAAATTATCTGTAGTGATGAATTACAAAGTGATAAAATTAATATACTGTTACCTTGAGTAACAAATATAGTTTGACATATTGAACATCTTTCTGTCTTGTGGTCTTATTTTTGTAAGTATCTACACAAGAAGCGGAGCGAAATAGAAAGATGAAATGTTGTATGGTGGTACTTGGGTGTAGAGAGCGATTAGTCATGTACAACCTTTCTGCCAACGAAGTCAGTTACTTTCCGAGTATCTCTGAAGTAAAGAGAGGTGGGATAAAGATATAATAGTGTGACATTATTTTACAAATAGGCTGGCAAGAGCTATAGATATGAAAAGTGAAACACAGAATATTTCAGATATCTTTATAATTCATAAATTCTACTACCAAATGCACTTCTCCAGCTAAAATTTAATGTAAATATTTCATTTGGTTGTCTGTATGTGTTATGCAATTATTGACATTATGATTTGCATAAGCTGCACCTATAATGTAGTTTTAGCAGTTTATCTTCCATTTGCAATGCAGTTGTATTTCACATTTGTATCACAATTATTTGAAAAAAAACTCCACCTTTTAAAAATGAAACTTTTTTTTTTTGGTACCCAGGATCAAACTCACAAATTCACACTTGCCAGGCAGGTGCTTAGGCCACTGAGCTAAAGCCCTGGCCCAAAACTGAAATATTTAAATCTGTTCTCATCCAACACTTGGCATCAGAAATACATATTGTCTGCTCAGAGAGATCAAATATAAGTATGTATAGACATGCATAGGCTATGAGATTGTTACATATGTAAACCATCTATAGAATATGTACATTGCTGAGCCTCACAAATGTGTTGTGCGTGCCTGAGATTTGCATGTACCCACATATGTGTACACCATTGTGGGATTGTATACAGGGACTTGATAATGCAGAAGGAACAAAGCTGAAACAAGGCTGAAAAGAGAGCAGTTAAGAAAGAGGGAAAAGAACAGAATCATAGTGATTAAGCCAGCATTGTTCTATACAGATCACTGGCTGCCTGCTATTGTTTTCCAGCATTTGAAGATGAAACATATTCATTTAGCTTTCAGAACGAATGGCTTTAATAAGAGCAGAGAGGTGGGGTAACACTGATGACTAGTGAGACCCATCAAAGCTACCCCTAAGGCCATTCCATCAGTGCTGAGGACCACATGACCATTAACTCTGCAATCAGGACAAGTTTTCAACATTCCGGGGTATCCTTCAATGGCAGAAAGAGTCATTTGGAGTCAAGGGAAGATGTATATCAGCAGTAATTGGATTCTGGCCAAGGCTTTTAGGACAGAATTATGTATGGGGAGGGAATGGAGTGGGGAGCCATGGGGTGTGATTCCAGCCACAGCCAAAAGCGAAGCGGTCAGTAGAGGCCGCAGGCTGGGTGAGGTTCCCAGCGCACAGAACACTTGGTTTCCCCAGGAGTCAGTGTGGCCTGTCTGTGGTTACAAGTGAATCTCATCTCCAGCAAGAACAGGTTTCTGAATTTCCTGAAGGACAAAACTTCACATTCAATGACGCGGCTGCCCGGCTGCACTTGACCAGACAAAGCTATTTAAGGGCTGCAAATACCCCACATGCATTCTCTTCCCGCTGCTGCCCCTCTCCTCAGCCTTTACCCTGACTACTTCATTACAATCTGCCTCCAGGCCGGAATTGCCCTGCTTAAGCCTCAAATCATTATAATTACCATTATTAGAAATAGCTGCGGGGGAGGCATTGGAACACCAAGTAAAAATGTGTGAGTGTGTCTACTGGCCCTGGAATCACTCCTTTTGAGCTCAGGGGACCACAAGGCATGAGGGTTCCACCAAAGCCAGCTAATGCGACGGCTGTCAGCTTCACTCACCCCACCTGTCAGGAGGGGGATGCAATGGGTTCATTTTTTTAATTGACACCTTCCTCTCTCATTGCACGCTCTCTCGTCTCAGCCTAATTCCTCCTTTCATCTTCCTTCTATTCTCTGAAAAAAATCCATTCCGCTGCTGCTTGAATAAAGGAAAAAGGCCCATCAGGAACAATGACATATACATTATCCTCCAGAAAATACATAGATTTTAACATGAGAACAAGTCATGAAATGCACCAAAAGTCAGAAAAGTAATTGTCAACCAAATAGGAGTCGGACAAGACAGAGAGATGGAGGAAAGAGACAGAAATAAAAGCAGAAAAGTAGGATGGGAAGAAAGCAGGAAAGCGAGACAAGCAAGCAGGAAAGAGAATGAAGTAGCGAGGAAGTGCTCAAAATACTGTTTCTATTGTGTGGTTTACTCCAAGTCCTCTTTAAGTCCTCTTTAAGGGAAGATCTGTTTCATCCTGTTGAAAGAAACTAGGCAAGAACAGGAAGGAGCCAGAAAATAGATGTGATGTGAATACCTCTGACTTTCAGTTCTCAAGGACTTTCTGTAGATACTCAGGAAGGATGGGGGTGAGGGGCGAGGCCATTGACAGAGATTCAAGGAGACAAGGGAGAAAGCTGTGTGTCTAAGTGGATGCCACCACTGGCAGTGCCTGCCTGTTTCCTACCTCGACCTTTGGCATCCCGAGAGAGCTCCTCAGGCTGTATTTTTTCAACAATTGATGACTGGTGAGAAAATCTCCCCCCTGAACCTTGGACTGATAAACTTTAGAGTGCTCATTTATTTGAAGTTAGTGATTTGAATCACATGTGACTTTAGACGTATTTAAAGGTAGACTACGTCAATCCCTGAATCAAGAAGTCAAGTAAGACATAGGATGAAAATAATATTTCAGAGTTTTCCAGTATTGATTTTATTGGGTTTGAGTTTTTTTTTTTTATCAGCTTGAGATGTAATTTACAGGAATAAATGCACATAAGTTATTTGTTTGAAGAGTTGTGACAAACAGGTACATCCTCGTTCCTAACTTCGATCCCCAGTTGCTGTAGTTTTGATGTTAAATATCCCCCCAAAAGCCCATGTGTTAAAGGCATGATTCCTGCTTGGCATTATTGAGAGATGGAGGGACTTAAGAAGCCAGCTTGGTAGGACATTTTAGGTCAATGCTAGGATATTTTAGGTCATTATCCACTTATTTCTCAGTCTTCCACTATTATTTGTATCATTTTATTAAAATGTTATCCAATTTGGACTTTGAAGGTGACCTTAAAGATGATGCTGGGACACTGAACCCTCATTCCCTCCGTCTCTTTCTCTCTCTCTCTCTCTCTCTCTCTCTCTCACTTTCTCTCTCTCTTTCTCTCTCTCTCTACTTCCTGGTTGCCATGAGATAAGCAACTTTGCTCCACCACACATGCCCTGCCATGCTGCCATGCTGCTAACCCCTGTGACCTGGGACCTGCAAACGTGTGGACCAAAATAAACCTTTTCTCTTTATAAGCTCATTGGTGCCGATGTCTATTTCACTAATGGAAAACTAACATTGAAAATTTTATGTGTACAGTTTGATGTATTTCCATAAATATGTTCCATGTTCCATAACCCCCAACCCAATAGAGTTAAAGAACATTTCCTTCACACCAAAAGTCCCCTCGGAGTCCTTTCCAGTTCATCCCCTGCTACTGTCGCATGTAATCACTAATCACTGGCCAGCTTTCTGTCACTGTAGAGGGGCAATTCTAAAATTTCATTCTGTAAATGAAATTGCACAGAGTGACAGAGTGTACTCTTAGATAGATAGATGGATAGACAGACAGATAGATAGATAGATATGTACAATACTATATAACAATACAGCTATGTAATTGATTCCTTTCTCTTGCTGAATAACATTTTGTTCTGGGTTTATGGCACTATTTGTTTAGCCATTCATCCATTCACAGACATTTGAATCACTTGCATTGTAGGATTCTTCTGTGAATGTTTATGCATAAGTCTGTAAGTGGTATATGTTTTCATTTCTCTTAGATAAGGCCTTATGTTCCCATTCATATGACACTTGCATATTTAATTTCATTTTTTTACTTCTTATTTTTTTAGTACTGGGGATTGAACTTAATACATATTTAATTTCACTACCAAACAGTTTTCCAAAGTGGTGATAGCTCTGGTTCTCCTTGAATGAGACTATTCTATTTTTTCCAAATAAGATAGATTAGATTAGATATTACATATAGCTATAAAATTCCCTTTATGCTTACATGAATGCTGAATTTATCCTGTTTTTAAAATTAATAGCATTAAATAATGCCTTACCTAGAATCTAAACATCTTAATCATTAGTTCTTCTAATTGAATTGAGCAACTATTTAAGGAAACAAATCCACGGTTCTGCTACCAATGGGTTATAGATGTCCCAGTTTGTCTTACATCCTATTGGGCTTCCCTTTCTTTGAGAAATTTTTTATCACTCCACTTGCTTTTCAGTCCTCCTATTATTTGTATAACTTTACTGAAATGTTATCCAGTTTGGACAATATTGTTTATAACCATTCTGTGGTATTCACATGGTATGATGGCAGATCTGTTTATTGATACAAGTTTTGGTTTAGTTCCCTTACAACCTAAGAGTGTTTTTTTCCTCTTCATACCTACTCTGCTGCTTAGTAACACCATGTGCACTACAGGTGCTCAATTACTTCTTGAATAAGTGAACCTAGTCACCATAAGCCATATATGAAATAGCACCCAAGGATTCCCATGGTATAACCCAATCTCAGACACACATGTAATGCAATCTGCACCTTCTTTACAATAATACCACCTCGGCTGCCCATGCACTTTACAAATTCAGTAAATAATCATGTAATAATGCCCAATAAATGCTTGGCTGTGAGTTTTCTTTTTGAGCCTCAAGTTCTGCTGTGTTACCTACAGACTATATTCTACATAGTGCTTGGTTCTTTCTCACAGCTTGTGGTAAGTGAAATTATTCCAAGATTCAATGAATACCTGCTATTGAGCAGCGTCCCTACCCCCAAAACTGGTCTTTTGTTAGTGGTTATTGAGAGGATTGTCACAGCCATTGACCTACTCAATTTTACCTCAAAAGAAATGGGCATTTTTCTTCCCCTTTCATTTCTAAAAGCAGATATGGCAATTTGCTTAAATTGCTGTCTTTAAAAGTTTAGATGATTATACTTTTTTCCCCTCTTGCTTTTTTCCTTCGTTTTCATTTAAGCAGCACCATGCAGAGTTTCTTTCTGGCATTGGACACAGTGCCTGCTGTAGCGTTTGTGAAGTAGTGTGTGAGTGTGTGTGTGTGTGTGTGTGTGTTTGCTTATTCACTGGCATTTATTTACCTGAGATCTTAGAGAGGAAATAGTATTATATTGTACTATTTAACAAGGTGTGTGTTCTTTTGGCCCAGATAAAGTTTGGTCTTATAGATCAACCAATCAATCAATCAACCAACCAATCAAAATGCCTATAATGGAATATCTCTACTTTTTGGGAAGGAAGACATACATGGTATCAATTAGCCTAAGACTGAGGAGTAGGAAAGATAGGTTACATTCTAAAGACTTTAGATCTAAAAATGGAATTGATACAACTATGGAGAGAACAAATTAAATGTACCAGGGAAGGTCAGGGACTGGCGCTAGAGCAAACAGTGAGGCAAGGGTAAAAGCCTGTGGCCAGCTGACCAGGTCCATTAGAGCACAGTGTTCATAGACCCAGCAGCGTGGGCTAGCTCCCCTGGGCTGCACTTACCTCTACTGTGATCTGTGACCATGGCAACGCGACAGACTGAGCCATTCCTTGATGCCATATGCTTTGTTTATGTTGAACCATATGATGAAAAACTTACATTTTAAATTGTAGTATCTAGGGAAAGACTAAATGACAGTACCAAATTACAGTATGTATCAAAAGGCTCAGTTCTGACTTTAGGGATATCCTAGCCCAGTACCCATACCCCCAGTGATTGCCAACTGTACTATAAATAGGGAACCATATCTGTGAGGACCAGTAGATGGGAAAAAATGCCAAGTTTCTTCGGGAGGACTTCCGAGCTCAAACTACTTTAATGAGGATCCATGTAATACATAATTATTATATTGACTGAGTACCTGACACGTGCCAACAATTGTGCCGTGTGCTTGAAACACAAAAATGAATTTAGCAATTAATTCATAAACTATTGACTGTTCTCCTGTTACATGTCAGGCATGACTAAGCCACATTGCTATCAAGTAACTCATAATTAATGTAGAAGACTAGACCACGACAGTCAACTCTTTGGTAAATAATAATTTGCCTTCTAATAAAATGTATTTGCAAAATTCTATAGGAAAATACTCAGAGAGAACTTATGAGATGCTGATATTTCAGCTGGTGTCTACTAGACAGAGGATGAAGGTTTGGACACACTTGCACTTGGAATGCTGTTGAGTATAGCAGTAGACTCAATTTTGTACCAGCATGGTACAAAAGTGAAAATGCCTAGGAGTAATTTGTGTCTCCCTAAATCTTGTATTCATAAAGGGCTATTTTCTCCTCCTCTTCTTTACCTCTGGGTGTGATTAATCATTTTGCCTATCCTAGGGGAAGCACAGACTTTGCAGAGAAGTTGGTCCACGAGTCCTTGTGGCTATTTGGGGCTTCATGGAGAGAGGGGGCACTAAGAAGTTATCTCTGGACTCAATGGTCCAGGAAGAATTTTTGGTAAAATTCTTTCTGATGAACCAAAATTCATATGATTCAGCCACACATGATTCAGCATTCTTTACTGTTCCAAAGAATGCTAGATAGATTTTCAAATCTATAAATTCCAGTGTCTTAGTTACTCTTTATTCATTACTGAAACAAAATCCCCGAAGCCCCAAATTAGGGAAGGAAAGTTTTATTTCTTACAGTTCTTGGAGGTTTCAGTGTGTACTCAGCTGGCTGCAAGGCAGGGTGGCATGGCGGGGCTGACTTTCATGGCCATCACGGACAGCAATCATAAACACTCGATTTGGTCCCATCCATAATTCCATGAGGCTTGAGGGCCACTGACATAAACCATGACATTCAGTGTCTGTTGATAAGCAGCCTTCTCAAAGCACCCAAAAAGACTCTGAAAAGTCAGATGTATTTCAGGTCCCAGAGTGTCAGCACAGTGGTATACTGACTGGGTCCTGTGGTCTTTTGCCCCATCATTTAAAGGTAATATCTGTACCTAGGATTGTGTGTCCCTGTGGGTTGTGATGGGATGGTAGCTAACATATTATTTCTTGCATTTTCATGATACTGCACTAATAAATGTTGAGAGTGTTTTAATAAGTCCCGTGGCCATTGTCATAGTTATGATTGCTGGTTGACAACAAGGATGTCAGCTAGATGTCCTTGGAGGTTGGCACTAGCGCATGTGCTGTGTGTGTGTGTGTGTACACACGTGTGTTTGATTTATGAACCACTGAGCCCACAATGAAATACTAAGGTGAAAATCACCTATGTCAACAACCAAATAAATAAATAAGTAAATAAAATGTCACCATCAGTTCCAGGACAGACTTACAAACCTAGAGCTAACAGCCAATGGTTTATGGCATAAATTTCTATAACCTTTTTAGGCAAAACCGTATCCCATCTGGAAGCATACACATTGATAGCTAAGAAAAAAAAAAACTGAGAGTTTTGTCCAAGAGCTGGATAAAAATTCCCATTTGTAAAACCAGTCTTCTGAGGATTTCTGAAGGGAAATCTTTTTGTTCGTGGTACAATGAAGAATAAGGAAACCTGCAGATATTTTATTCTATCTCAGCTAAGAAGGGAAAAGACTGCAAAGCCTTCACCTACAGGGCATCTACATTACATATGGATTGGGGAACCTGTTCTGCATTCAAAAATAAGAGTCACAAAACAGGATTCGCAGTGTAGCAGTAGACCCATATTAGAGAGACAGATGAAAAGAAAGATACAGAGATACATGGCACATTGAGGGCAGTAATCTAGGTTATAACTCAGACACCAACAGAAGGAAACTGCTATATAAAACAGGGTATTTTTAACTAACCTTGTCCTAACCTCCAACATTTAAAAATTAGAGAGCTTCAGCTTGACCCCAAACAGACCACATGGAGATCAATTTCACCAAATTTGAGCTTTTATTAAGATATCTGTGGGATGGAGGTTAACAGTCCCGGCCAGCTTGCCGTTTGAAAATGCTGAATGCATGGCTTCTGAAAGTGACTGTAGAGCATTTGACAGTGATGAATGTGAAATAGTAATGAATAACTTCATAATGGAGCAGAGATGCCATGGCTTTGCGTTCTAGTCACTGGACAAAAAGAGGGGCCCAAAGCTTCGACACTGATCATAGGATCTACCCTTCTGCAATGGGGTCAGTCCCAGGCAAACAGCAAGCTGAGCCAGTGAAGAACATTCCTGTGGGGTTAGGACCAGTAGTGGAACAAAGCCAGAGAAGAGAAATAACCTAAAGTCAGGGCCAGTGGTGGTGCAGTTCCTTCCACACAGCCCATCCATGGCAACATAATCAGACGGCCGTGATGAGTGTGATGTTTATGATCATGATACCAAAACTGCAAACTGTTCTGGTGACCTGGTTTCCTTTCTTCACTGCAAAGTCTTAGAAACTTGGCTGACTTTGACATGCTTGGTTGTTCAGTTTTCTCTTATTTCTTCTCCCTTTCTTTAATTAAGGCATCCTCACAACTCAAGGATCTAAACCTCCTGCCTTTTCTAGCCACTACTTTGATCTTTTTGCCCCAGTTTCTTTACTCTTGTGTCACTGTCAGAAGAGGTCATTGTTCAACCTGCAGTCTTGCAGAGGTATGCCATACCTCTTAGAATTTATCAGGGACTGTGCGCGAGACTGTGTGCTGTCTTTCATACCTCTCTCGTGTATGTTTCTAAAGTTGATTCTGAGATTTAGGATTTTGTTAGTTTATCAAAATTTTATCACCTAGGATTGGCTCTGTTTTCCAACAGCAAAGGGAAGAAGTAGTGGTTTAAACCATATCTTATGGGGCTGGGATATAGTTCAGCAGCATAGGCACCTGCCTGGCAAGTGCAAGATCCTGAGTTCGATTCCTGGTACCAAACAAACAACAAAACCCATATCTTACGGAGCAGAGTTCCAAGAGGAGCTGTCAGAACTTGGAGCCCTATGAAGGCATCACTATCCTAAGTCCACCCTAAGACTGTCTCCCAGGTTAGCATTACTGCTGCATTTTTGTTGCCACAACAATGCCCTAGGCAAGAAGAAGGCTAAAGTGGGCACACTTCTCTGAGTTAGTTTCTCGTAAGGAGCCTTCTTAAAACTTCCATATAACCCTTCTACATAAATATACTTATCCAATAGTTAGTTCCCTGGCCACTCCTATCTGCAGTGGGGGCTGAGAAATATAATCATTTATCTGGCAAGTTCCTTGAAGAAATTGAATTTCTTTTTCTAAAGAGGAAAGATAGAATGGATGTTGCACAGGTAGGTAGAAGTCTGGTGGGATCTTATGATACATTTGATTAATTTTAATTACTTCATTTCTTTCATGGCATCAGAAAATATTCCAGATAGTAGGATCACAGAACACAAGAGAATCATGGTAGATTTCAGGAGTACAGAAGACACACGCAAATCATGACCAGGCGTTTGATGCTAGGAATTGGATATCAGAGGTTGAAACTATGATTCAGTGGAAGATTATATTTCCTAGGGTGGGTTCAGTTAAACCTAATCTTATAACTTTGGAAGAATGTCTCTTCTCTTTACCATAGTTGTTCCTTACTACCTTTTGTTGGATTGAAATAGCAAAACTTCCCCATAATTTCTACTGAAGAGTTACCACTTATAACATCTTATACATGTCTGATGAGCAAGTAATTACAGGCCAGACGTTCTCTTTTATGGAATAACAACACTCTTGGTTACAGGAACATTTTGCAGAACCTCCTTTGACTGCCCATTGTGTCTAGGTCCATCACCTTGTTAGAGCCTCTTAAGACCCTCTAAAGCAAGGGGTAGTGTCTCACCTAGGGGAACACATCCTAGTGCAGCTGAATCCCCTCTGCAACCCCAATGCCTAGAACAGTGCTTGGCACATAGTTCATAGAATAGTTCTTCCCACTTTCCTGTAGAACCTGTATGCTCAGGGATATAAGGGGTAATACATGGCCTCTACTCTCAGGACTGCTGCCTACAGATGAGAAGGTGGTAGATTGGTAGGTAATCTGAAGACATTTTATTCAGCAGCATTGGCAAAATTTATATGTAGTTCTCAAATCCTGATGAATCTATTTGAGCTAGGATCCTAATATTAAGGGTGCTGGAGTTGGGGAGAAGGAAGAGATTGCATCTTAGCTGATCACCTGTCATCTGCCAGACTCTTTGCCTTGTAATATATGAAACTTACAAGGTACTATTCTAACTAATGGTACCAAACTTTCGAGGCAATGCTTTTTATTCTCACATTAAGGATGGAGAAACTGAGTCTGAGAGATGTGGGGAGGTGCTCAATGTCACACATCTAGTGAGCAGCTAAACGAGATATTAAAATCCATATTTTCCACTATGCCATGTAGCTTCTCCAAGGAAAAATATCAGTGTGAAAAACTTAAACTTTACAGTGAAAAATAGAAGCAAAGCACGGGCCACAGATTGGGCAATGGCCTGGAAGTTAGAATTACTGAATTCTGTCTCTTTCTGATGCTGCCTTGGGACTTTGCTTTCTCATCGCAGGCTGTGTGGTAAAATTGCTTTATAAAGAACGGAGCCCTATACAAATGATATTTCATCTGAATAGTAACAGTGATGTCTGCATCTACATTTCTACTCTTATAGAAATGGGCCAATAATATTTTTTCCTCACTGAAGCGCTGTAATGATTAATCCTGGAAAGTGCTGAGAGATTACAAATAAGGTGCCCTTTAAGCATCACTACGTGTCAACATAGTAACTTTGTGAAGTGATTTTGTGTCTGCTAATTGAGCTGCATCACCTACATTTGGAGATCCCAAGAAGACAGTAGTAATCGTAACAATAGCAGTTCAATAGTAATTAGTAATAAACCTACTCAACCAGCTAGTAGTGGACCAAAGCTTCTACATATTTTTTGCCAAGGAGAATTTATTCCTGCTATGAAGTGTCTGATAAGGACATTAACAGAGTGAAAGCACATCTGTGAAAAGACCTTTCCAAGAGCCTTTATAAGCATCTCTCACTGAATTCCGTGGTGTACCTTCACATATGCACATGGAACTGAAAGTAATAAATGTCGTATTCCAGAGCTTGGTTCTTCTCCAGCTATTCTTGATTTCCCAGTGCAGCCAGAGTTCATAGCACTGACACATGAGCTTATAAAAGATCTTCCTTATTAAATATTTTTATCTATTGTATGGGGACCAGGAGTAGTGGTGAATGATGCCTGTAATCCCAGCACTCTGGGAGGCTGAGGCAGGAGAACTGCCAGTTCGAGTACAGCTAAGCAATTCAGTAAAATAGTGAGAGTCTGTCTCAAAAATTAAAAAGGGGGCTGGGAATATAGCTTGGTGTGAGTAGAGGGAAGAGAGAGAGAGAGAAAGAGAGAGAGAGAGAGAGAGAGGATCAGAATTACACTATCAGTCTCCAACAAGTTGCTCACACTGATCTGTTATTCACATGGTCCATGGTATGTGATTATCCAATAACAGAAAAATATAGCACATCATATATTTTCAGGGATCATTCTAAGTACATTGAAATGAAGTATTACTTTTCCTATGGCCAAAGTAGGTTTTAAAAGCATGCAAAATTATTTTTCATGGGTTTGGCATCTTGGATAGAGGAGAGGATCAGAGCAGATGTGACGGAATTCCGAAGCCCCTCACTCGAAAGTGGCAGTCATTGAGCATGGACTTGATAGGTACAAGTGGCAGTAAATAGTAAAACTTTAACTATAATTTGAGAAAATCGTGATGCATAGTTGCCGTTCTTCCTCTAAGCTGTTCTTATTTAGACTCTTCCTGGCCCTCATCTGACTCCAACAGTTTTATCTTTGAACTACTCAGATATTTTTGCAAATCATTCTATGAGCTAGATTCTCATGGCTCTGCATGAGCATATGAGGGGATTGAGACAGGGGCAGGGGTGGGCTCTTATGAGGTTCCACTCTTCTTCTGGAATAGGGTTATCTAGGCTACTTCAATTAGTGGGCTTCTAAGTAATCCGATAAAAATATTTCAGATTTTGCAAAGTTCTTTTGAGAAACCACCTGCTTTTCTCGCTTTCTTCTCTTCCCATGTCAGTGAGCAGACACTGTGTTTCCTGGTGGACAGGTACCACATAGGTAGAGGGAATTTCTGTAGAAACTTAGTCACGGAGTACCAGCACTAATAATTTTCTGACTTGAAATCTTGTTGCCTTATCTCTAAATCCTGCTAACTGATTTCCTAAATGAAACAAAAACTACTCTTTATAACTCGTGCTTTGGCAAATGTAGCATTTACATTTTCATGAGCCATAAATGCATGTGTGTAAACATATGCATGTATAATTCATAGAGTATGTATTTCAGGGTGCCAAAGAGAAAGACTAACGCTATTGTCCAAAAGTAATTTTGGCCACATTTATATTCTTGGCCTATTATGACAGTATGTTTTGCATATCTTGTGGTCTGTTAGATAGCCCTTAGCGTAGAACAGCCTTCTAATGTTTGAGATCTTAGACAAGTCATTCTCAATGACTATGGACTAGAAATGAAAGTATTTGCTAGTTTCCAAATGTAGGGTAGAAAGATAGGATTTTGTTTGCTATCGTTCTTGGGCATGTACAGATTCTTTGAGTAGAGGAATTTGGTGCATGGGATGACGCCTGAGTTTCTTAGGTACTGTGATAGCCAGGTTGTGGCTATTCGTGGAGAAATTATGTCTTGTTAGAAATAAGCCCCAGGACACGCTGCAGTTAGATGGTTTTAGAGTTTTGTTCAGATTGAAGTCTGAGAACTTAAGGATAAGATTCACAAATTGAAACAGCCACATTTCCAAGTCCACCTCCTAATATATACACAGGTACTAATTATTAAAACCACGCATGCCAAGCAGTCCATTCTAACTCCACAGTGAAGAGGGTTAGCCATTGTGATCAGTAGCACAAGTACCATTCCTTTGTATTTTAAAAATGCCTCTTGTCAGACAAAAAAAGGTATTTGTACTGCCAGATATGAGTTAAAAACTAAGAGAACCAAATCCTTCATTGAAAAATGTAGACTATAAAGTGATCCTATCACACCATAAAAATTGTACAATACAAAGAGTGTGTGCGCGTGCATGTGTGTCTGTTTGTGCGCGTGCATGTGTGTCTGTTTGTACCCTGGAGACCCAGGGTAAGCTGGAGAACCAGTTCATCAGGGTTCAACTGACTTCCCTTGCTTCCCATTTCCTGCTGCCTCCCAGAAGCAGTCATGTGGATCAGAGGACAGGCCAAGAGATAATTAAGTAGAAATAAGAACTCTCTATCTGGCCTCTCTGGGAAGAGGTAGCTAATCCTCCTAATCAATTCTGATTCCTGCTGGGTTTGTTACCTAAGGTCACCTTAAGTCATTAAAAGGGGTTGCAGCAGGCTCTGTGATCTCTATCATCTAAGGTTAAAGAATATGTCATTAAAAGGATCAATCAGAACAGAGAAGATTCTTTCTCTACTATTTATGCATTCTGCAGAAGCCCCTGGCTTCTTGCAATTCCCGTTACAAATTTCAAATCTCATGGCAGAAATATTTATTTATTAATGTTGGGCTGAATTTGAGGGAGGGTTTTGTAAAGCTCTGATAAGAATGGACAGTGGGATGGTAGGGACAGATACCCAGGCCATCCATCCTGCACTCCTCCAAAGTGGAGGAGAAAGACCAGCACATTGCACCATCTCTAGAAGAGGATTTGAAAACATCTACCTAACTAGGTGGGGCCACCACACACCTGTACCTGCTGTCGTGAAGGTTGGGCCCATGGTGGGGGTGGAGAAGAACAGAGGAACTCTTCTCCATCTCAGCATGGAATCAGGTATGGGAGGAGGAAACAAAGAGAGCAAGCTCACCACTTCATAGGAGGTTTGATGTTATAGCACACACAGTCTCATAGTCAACGAAAAACCACCCCAAGGAGGAAAACCCAAAGACTTTTTTTTTTTTTTGAGGTTCAAGATGGTGCTAAAACATTACAGAAAGGTTAGAAAACAAAGGTAAAAAAAAAAAAAACTGATGGTGCTATCCGTCAAGTATAGCAACTCATCTGATTTTTCAGTATCCTCATCAGCGTTTAGCCATTTGCATAAACATATGATACATTAAATGGCCAAAATTGGAACCTACACAATAAAATCATTAAAGCAGCATAGGAATTTTGCATGTTCCTATATTACTTTCAATGACTATTTTTAACAACTTTCTAATATTCCTCAGAAATTTAAGTGTCAGTATCTCAGAAACAGGTGAGACTGATGGTGAGTAGCATTTATTATTACCGTCAGCCTGGGGCAGATACAGATGGGAAATGAAATGACACAGTTTTTTTCCCCCCCTGCTTTGAATTCTGACAAATACTACTTGTCAGCAATGCAACAGTGAAATGAAATACATGTTCAAGTATTTGATTTTTACTTGCAGAGAGTTTGGGTGGGTTTGATCTTTCACCTGATGAACTCTCTGTATTATCAAAGTTTGGACTCTGACCACGTAAGACACTGTACAGAAGGAGAGTGCCTGGAAGGGGATTGTGTGGGTATATACGAGGGAGAAAGACTGAATCTGTCACTGAGCAAAGTATGTGTGTGTTAGGAGAACCATGGACCAAGCAGGCCAGCACAGAAGGTCAGCTCTCACTGCCAGTCTGAGGGTCACCTTTGTCTGATAGGTCAGGACTCAGGATGTGAGGATGGGCATTTGAATGAGTGCACACATATCCAAGCTTTTATAGCTCTACATAAAAAAACCTATGACTTAAACTGGATAGAGAAAAAAAATGTACAAAATCTTTTAAAAATGGCATTTCATCTTCTTAAAAAATGCTTCTAATGTAGCAAATATTTGAAATATAATCAGTACAGTGTTTGCATGTCTGTAGATCTTCCTTTGAAAGGAGATTTTAAGCTGGAGACTGGATAGTGTGTGTGTGTGTGTGTGTGTGTGTGTGTGTGTGTGTGTGTGTTTGTGATGTGTGTGGTGTGTACATACATATCCCTGAGTGTTCATTTCTATCTGCTGGCCTTTCTTACAAGAATAAGAATGCATGTGTGTATCTTTGTATACATATGAAATATAAGAGAATACAGCATTTAGATCCCATTCGTGAGGGTAAAAACATCCAGATAGACTATATCATTTATAGTTATGAAACGGCTACTGTCACAATAACATCCTATCTTGTCTGTTGCTTTATCTTTACTCTCACGAGTCTACAATAAGAAACCAGTTTCTTAGCAACTAAAACTCATTCTCAAAGAGAACATTAGGAATATATATATATTTTTAAAGAAGCCCACCAAAGAAATCACATTTGGTGTCTGGGCATTTGTGGGGAGCAAATCTGTGACACAGTGTGATGTCCTCTTGCTCTTCCTGCTGCCCTTGGCCAGTATCTTTGGCTGCCACAGCGCTTTCTCAGGGAATTGAGATGGTGAAACGAGGTAACTTACAGGATGTTTAGGCAAGATTTTGCTTTCCCTTTTCCCCTTTTCCCTTTTCCTTTCAATGTCTTTGTCTTAAAAAAAAAAAGTATCTGTACACACACACACACACACACACATTTCTTGCCTTTTGTCTTAGGCTAGAAAGTTCTATACCAACCAGTACCTAGGATCTGGAGCAGAATAGGTAAGGTTTTGGGCAGCAGAGGCAGAATGGACCTGCCCAACCCCTGTTATGCTGTCTTTAAAACATTTTGACAATTCTCCATGTGTGCTCCGTGGATGCTAAACACCCAGACTAGGTTGATGCTATTACTAACCCAGTGCTGGTGTTTCTACTCTCAGTCTTTATTCACTGGCATTTTCCAGGGGTACTTAGTTATGATACTACCCCAGGCTGACTGTAGAAAGAGAAGTGACAGTCCAACTGTATTTTATTAAGTCAGATGCAAAAATACTTAACAAATAGGTAAACCAAACCCTCTCTCCTTCCTTTTTTGTTTCAAAACTGTTATTTCTCCTTGAAAGTCAGTACTTATGTTAACAGATGTTTGTTATTTTTAAAAATAGATTGACATACATTTAAAATTTTTTAGTTTTAATTGTCAAATACAGTAAAAAAACAGATAGATACAACTTGTATAAGCAACTACTCTTCAGAGTTTTCCACTGGGGCTCAAAACCAAATGTTTGGGAACCACCGCTCCTGAAACGTGATTGTCTATGCTGTGTGATTCATGTGGTTCAATACGACTTCCTCTCCTCCAGTGCTGTGGGAGCCTTCAAAGTGACTCCACAAAACTGAGCTGCTTAGAGGAGTTGGGCAGTTTGTGTGTCAGTTTAGTTCCCTTCAGTGTTGTGCGTGTTCGCGCTCTCGGTGCTGGGATATTCATGTTGACAGAGGCTGGACTCTTAAGAAAGAGACCTACGTCTGATCACTGTTGCCTTCTGTAAGGATCAGGGCAAGTGGAGTCCCAAGTACAAGCTTCCGGTGTGTGAGTGCCACCGCACCAAAGCCTGAGAGCCGAACTGCCATTCCATTCTGGAGCCAGATTTGCGAAATAAGACATAGGAGAGAATGCAGAGTGTGCGAGGAGGAGGGGGGGAATTGTTAATTAAGCTCTATTAAATATTAATTGAAATATAAATTCAAAAGCTCACCAACTCCTGACAGTTATATAATCTAATTAAGTGATAGGGCCTGTTGCCCCACAGTGTCACTTGGTGTATTAGGGAATAAAGAGAGCTTCTGCTCATAAACACCACCAGGGCTTTATTAACCCAGGGTATTTGCCAATAAAGTAGATGGGAATGTTGGCCATAATAATCATTTTATGAACCTTGGACAAATTTTGAAGGGGTGAGTTACATGTGGGTAGAGGTCACATGAATCAGCTGAGGTAATACACATGCAGTCTTCCAGGTGTGGCCTCTGTCCTTGGGGCAGAAAAGAGGGGTCCTCTCACAGCTGCCCACTTTTTCATACCTATTTTCTGCGCCAGGGAAGTGGATATAGAATCCCTGGCATCAGCTTCAACTTTATAAACTACCTTTGAGGGGGAAAAAATAATAATGTATATGTGTGTTTTGGCATGAAAATTCCAAAAGGCTGCAGCTTGAAAGGGTTTTGAAAGATGAATTTGATTTCTTACTGGCAAACATGAGTAAGTTTGTGTTTTGAAATTTTTGTGGTGATGGGTCTGATGAGAGATTGGTCATGATGACCCAAATCCTGGAAATCCACGGAGAGAAAAGCAAGTCTTGTGCTGTTTCTTTTTTGCTCTCAAAAGTTCATGGTGGAAAGTACAAAAAGAAGAAGAGGAACTTGTTCTCTCTTTTTTTGGAAATATTTCTTAATTAGTAAAAAGTGCACAAAACGTGGGGCTCAGATTTTTTTTTTTTTTTTTTTTTGGTAGTGTAACTCAATTTTGAAAATAAAAGTGACTCTTGGTCTTTATTTTTGAAAGACAGTGCTTCACAAAAACAAGCCTGTTTGATTCTCCTTATTCTGTTATTTCTTGTTTTTGTCTCTGAAGGAAGGGGTTTGTTTTGGGTTGGTGGCCGTGGCTTCTCATTGTCCATGCAATAGTTCTTTACACCTCTCTGTCTCACCTTCCTGAGGGTACGTGGGTCCCCAGTTCACCAAATGCCATTTCAATTTTAGCAATGGAATTCCTTGCACTTTAAAAACACATTTTCCAAGAACATGTTTGTCTACACGCCATTCGCCCGGACCCCTTTGTGAGTGACACAGCTTTGCACAGGGGGTGACCTCGCTGGATCCTGGAAATGAGTTTGGCCCCTCCTCCCCTGGGTCACTGTGGCTGGCTGGCTGGACTTGGGGGAAACGTGTAATAGAAGTATGTCATGGATTGCTCTGTGCCTTCTCGTATGTTAGCAATTTTACTGTGGTCTCTTTTATTTCCTTTTCAATTTGGGTCCCGGCAGTTTCCGAAAAGAATGTGGGTAAAGGCTCTCAGTTGGGATGCAGTTCGAGAGGGTCCCTTGCGCACCCTCTGAAGGTGGCCACAGCAGCCTCGAAGGCCCCTGTGAGCGCAGGTTCCCACTGAGTGAAGCCGGGAGGGTCACTGTTCTTTGTCGTCAGAGAGCATGAATTCTCTGTGGCCGTTGCAAGGCCGAGGTGGGGAAATGCGTGTCTCAGCGAGGCTGGCTGGAGCAGGTGGGAGATGGGTACCTCCCCTGAGCTCCAGATGACAGCCCCTTCCTGCTGCCCTGTTGCCTGTGTGTCCCGCTAGCCTGCAGGTGGGAACATAGGTCCCTGTACTCGCAGGAGCAAGCAGAGACTGGGCACCTTTGAAAAACTTGGCAAAAGCTTCCCTGCTCACTTTGGAGTGTTTCTTTTCTTGAAGCCGGCACTAGATCTTGGGTCTGTGCTGCTGACGTTTTAGAACATGAGAAAGAGCCGCAGTAGGAGCCAAGTATCTGCCAGACTGTGTGGGGAGAACCTTTATCATTTCTGTCAGATACATCACAACTCGCTTGTCTTACCATACATCTTCCTAAATGTGACAGAATATTCAGCTGTTATTAATTGAATACTCTCTAATTTAACTGCTTAGCAGGAGAAAGAGTGACTGGTTTGTTTCAACACGTAAAACTGGCATCAACCTTGGTGTGGGTTTCAATGCAGTTGCTATACAGGGCCTGAAAAAGTCATTATATAAAGAAAAATGGTGACCCTACTTTTCAACAGGGGAAGTAAATTCAGATCATTGTTCTAAAACAAATAGAGGGTGTGTGTGCGAGTGACAGATAGAAGGAGTGATTAGGGTAACACATATCCGTTATAGGCATGTTATACTTCATTATTTTTTGTGATCAGTATGCACTGGAACACACTTCACTCCCTGAAGTAGTCCCTCTCCCCTAGAAGGCTAAGTGGCACAGTGAAATTTGTTCTTAATTCAAAAGCTTAAAAGAGCGAAATCGATTAGTCTGCCCATATGTTTTTTATTGATAAAACATAGAGAGCCCTACACATTTCTGTGTAAGAGGGAACCTGATGCCAAGTCTTAAAAGCCATCTTGACGAGATTATTAATTTACAGATTAAAACTTAAGAAGCTAAGGATACATTTTGAGGGTCTGAACTCAGCTTCTCTCTTCTTGGACCTTTGGTGGGAGAACAAAAGCCAATCCATTGCCATTTCTGCAGTTACTCTAGGAAAAGCAGCAGAGGAGTGCGGCTCATTGATCTAGGGAGAATCCCCTGTGGGAAGTAGACATCTAGGCAGAATTGCGTGGATTTAAACAGTGTATTTATGTATATATAATTCTGTTCTTGTAAGAAGACACAAAATGTACCTTCTTCCACAGTGTCTCTGGGTACATGCACACAATATCTTTTTTCTTTTTTTCCTTTAACAAAGCATAATAAGAAATTGAAGGGGTATATCGCTGGAATACAGCACCTTCAGCAGTGAGGTACAGTGAAACAAAGGACCGTGTCCCCAACTGCACCCTGAAAGTCAGCACAGTGTGTTGCAGCACTTTGTGAAGACAGATGAGCGTTCCAAGGCTGAAGCCAGGGAAGAGCATACCTAGAGTCCTCTGAATCACCCATCCTGGGACTATTAGCTTGAGCGTTCTGGAAAATATTATTACCCCCAGGGCGCCATGTAACTCCCTGGCTCCTGACAAGCTGCCAATGTGGCTTTTGCTGGGCTGCAAAGTTGGAGCTCCCCTGGCAGGCTGCCAGGGTTTTAAGAAGGCTCTGGGGGCCCAAGGTAGCCTCCTGGTGCCAGTCAACATTCATTGTAAAACCCAACTCAGGAGGAAGAAAACCCTCCCTCGCCTTCCCCTCTCCACAGAGCTAGCTGGCATACAAGGAACGTCTATGCTGGCACATTGCCCCTCATTTTAGGGGCCAGCTTTTGCTCTGGGATGGCATGGAGAAGGGGATTATTTGCACTGTGGCTTTTGATGTAAGCCATCATTGTCATATTGTATGAATAGCTTCGCACGGGGATGACCAAGCACAAAGGCTTGGCCCCCAGCCCTCCCTCACACAGCCCTGTGTAACCCAAGTCCTTGTCACAAAGGGACTTTCTGATTGTTTTCCTCTTCACAATCTTAAGGAAAATAGTGGCCTCAGTTAAAATCTTTAATTTTTTTTAAAACTCTATTTTAATTTGAGCGCTACAGTTTTAGTGTATGTGCTGCTGAAGGGAGCCACAGTTTGAGCATTACAGGACGTGTGAAAAATTGGAAGAGTTAATTTACACAGAAATGCTGCCCACATATGCTCACAATTATATTTATAATTACTTCCTTGGTGTGATTTTTTTTAAATGCACTTGGCTATAAGATTTTAAGACATTCTAACATTGCATATGTGCTTATAGAGGAAAAAAAAATTTCGTCATTCAGGATAAAAGCCTAAATAATGATAAGACCAGTACCATGAAATGCAATCCCTAGAGAAAACTGAGATTCCTAGTATAGTTCTTAGTGCAGCAGATTCAAAGTTCATAGGAAGATGGAGGAAGGTAATGTATTTATTATAAGCATTGGATTATCTCTGTATCTATCTATAAATAGATATATCCATATAGATAGATGCGTCATGATTTTAGGTTTGTCACAATATACGGTCATATGTATAGTGAGGCAAAGTTTAGCTTGGGACCCAGAGAATTCCTGATATGATAAAATAAGCAAAGCACATAGTTCAAATACATGGTGTAGTGTTAACATTGTCAAAGATAAAGTGTAAATCAGAATTAAAATTTGATATTCATGTAGCAATTTATTGAGGAACCTAACAATCTTACATACTGTGATATACTGGAAGTTGTAAGGCAGACAATTTGGAATCTGAGGAGCAGAAATGGTATTTAGCCATATCTGCAAGTATCTTTGCTTTTTCCTTCCTTCTTTCCTTTCTGTCTAAAGAAAAAATGCAACATATATTTACAGATATCCTTTGTTTGCATCCAGAACCAAGAATATTATACTGAACAAGACAGAGGATGCCCTGTGCCCCTGGAACCCAGATTTTTTAAATAGAGTAACCATATACAAACTATATTGGTGACAAATATATTGGAAACAAAATATGTCTCAAGGACATAATCTGATAGGAGACACTGATTTTTGGTAAGATGGCAATGACTTTCAAAGTTCAAGTTAAAGGGTATGATAAGAAAAAAATGTCAAGAAATAACATAATTAAAAAATACTTATCTTGACTCTAGGATGGTTATAAGTGAATGGTCATTGTAAGTTAGTAATATTTGATCCTGATAGTAAAGTCTTACTTCTTTACTAGAGATTCATATTTTTAACTATTGTCTGAAATTTGACCAAATAAAGAACAGAGAGCTGTTGATTAAATGAAGATAAGTAGCAGCCTCCAGAGCAACATTTTAACTTTCGAAATACTAAAAGTTTAAGAACTCAAACCATATTATCTCATCCATGCTCTTAATCATAGGAATTGCATAACTCCGTTTAACATATTTAGTCAGTGAAGTCAGCATGATCCACCTGTGGCCAATTGAGTATTGACAAGGAGCAAAAAAAGATTTCTAAAAGCATTTTCCAAGCTCACTGAAGCCTATTTTTTTTAACCTCCACGTCATGCTGTTACCGTTCTGTAGCCCAGCATGTTCCCATTAAGGTGACCATGCCAGCTCAGTTTACCAAGTAAAACTTCCCACAACCACCGGGTAGATTCAGGCTGCAACCCAAGGCCATACTTTGAATTTTTGGTGGGCTGACCAGTGCAAACCCTTGGACCTATTTACTATTCTTCACTACAACACCTTTAGTTTTACAGTTTAAAACTATTTCCTAGCTTTGGGGTTGCTTAGACTTTTGGGGGAGCAAACTGAACTACACAATGGAGAGGAATTTTCATTCGACAGCAAAGTTCAGAGCAACACCGTTACCCATTTGTATCCTTACACATAGCCAGCTCATGTTCATATGGCACTTATGTTTCACTGGTGATTTTTCTTCTGGGGTCCTATAACTTCTCTCCTCCCAAATCGGTGTCATTTGTATCCCTTACAGCATCAGAGATCTGTGAGTGTTGCCTTGTGTGTGCAAAACACTGTTGGTTATTTTTACTGCTTTAATGGTTGCTTCAGACAACTGCCGTTTTCTTGTTCATTATTGCTTAAATATATCAATGCACAGTGTCATTCATGGCTTATGGCTAGTAAAACTCCCGCACTGAGTAACTGCAGCCTGGCTTGGTGGAAAGTGACATTGTGGCTGCAGGCAGACTCTGAAGAAGCAGATCTGAGCTCTACCCTGGTGCCAGATGTTGGTCCTGGCTCTGCTGCGTGGGAGACTTGAGGAACACGATGCAAGGGTCTCTGCTTAATGGTCCCTGTCAGGGGAGGAGAGGAAGAAGACTTCCGGTGCCCATGGTCAGGTGGAAGCCTTCCTGCCCTCTCTGCTGTCTCTCTGACAAGCAGCCAAGTGCAAAACGAGAATGCAAATTACAACAGAAAATTCTACTTAGCCTCCTCAAAGTCTGCTGGTCTGAGATCTTTCTTTTCTTACTCTTTTAAGATCAACAGCCGAGAAGCTTGCTAGTAAAATGTTTCTCTCTTCAGTTAGTTGATGCCATCAACATGTCTTGAGTACCTTATGGTGCTCACTCAGCATAGTGCCCAGCAGGGAATAGGCACCATGGATATCTGGTAAATCCTTCTATGAGCAAGGGTGCCAGGACCCAGTGGGCATGATGAGGAAATGTAAGAGGAAATGAAGTTCCAAAATTACCTGTTGAGTGAGGGACCATCAAAGGGCAGGGACTTCCAGATGCTACTGCTGAGTCTCTGGAATTCCACTCTGGATACAGGCATGTGTGTACTTTAAGAAACTTCATCACACTACACAGATATGATTTGTGTGCTTTTATTTAATATATTTTATATCATAGTAAACATATTTAATAGTTTCTGTTCTTAAGTGTGTACCTGATAGTCTAATAGCATAGAAAGTGTATGTACAAACCAATAGATAGGCAACACACTTAACATTTGCCTGACCCCTTCCAAAAAATGTGCTGTGGGTGAGGGAGATGATCCATTCTGAGTTCTGTCATTATAGGTGGCATTAACATACAGTGCTGGGGCAGGGGACGAGATGGATCACCTCCAGAACTGGTGTCCCCAAATCTAACACACAAAGTCCAGATGGGTGCCCACTGAGTTATGCAGGATTCTGGGTGGCTGGCTCAGGAGCTTTGTCTGCTGGCTCCCATTTATGATTTTTTTCCTTTTTTAAAAGAAAGAAACATAAGGAAAACATTTGCTTTGACATTGAATCCACCCCCACATGAAACAGTAATTGCAGGGCTGGGAGGAGAAAAAAAAAGTATCATTCCAATTTGGGGCCAACCCGCCTTGACAACACTGTGTTAAATCTTCGGAAGAGGTAAAACCAAGGCACAGCAAGGCCACCTTGGCATAGAAGGACAGTCAGAGGGCACAGAGAGCCAGAGGCATCTCTGGGGATTTCTGGAGTCAGGAGCTGTGTGGGGCTCTCGGGAAGGTGGTACCAGCGGAGCTGGCTGTGTACCTGATACCTTGGGAGGCTTCGGCCGTGAGCTAGCTACGTGCCCAGGACCCAGCCAGACCCCTTGACCTCCTCTTGGACCAGACTAGATTCTTCCCAAAAAAGACAATCAGGAAAGCGCTGCAGAAACAGAGACCTCAGAGAAGTCCCGAAGCACAGTCACACGTTTCCTCCTCCAGTCTCCGCATGTCTGCCAAAGTTCAAATACTGAGTCAAGTTTATTGTTTCTCTCTCGTTTATTTTAAGTATAGTTTTACACTTTATTATGTGCCGTGACATCTTAAATGGAGGCTGTCACTCCATCTTGACTGCTGCTAAGGGCTAGAGCCACTTACCATGTCACCCATTTCAGCAGCCCTGATTAACGGTATCAGAACGAGCAGCTCTAACTCCACCCTCCCCCAAAAAGAGCACCCCTCATTTCCAGGAGGCAAAACACTAGAACAGCGCATCCGCATCCCCAGTGGGAGGGCCTCCGAGGGAACGGGAGGCTCTGGGGAGCATTTCTCTCTCTCCCTCTCCTTCCTTTCTTTATTCTGCTTTTTCTGAAGATGGTAAATAAATTAGAACACTTTTTTTTTCTTTCACATATTTTGTTACATGTTCCCTCTCTTCGGGAATAACATTTTGTGCAGTTAAAGCATGGCTTCACAACAATAAAACAAAACAAAACAAAACAAAACAAAACAAAAACTTTCTTTGGTCGCTCTCCTCTGCCTGGTGTTTGTAGCCCTGTCATTATGTGAGGTAGCCTAGAGTAATTTGAATATTTCATTCTCCGGGCTGCTAATGCAGCGTGCCTTACAGATGGCTGTTGCTTCATCCTTCTGGATCTGGTTCAATTATAAATGAAAGTAGGGAGCTGAGATTTGTCTTTTTGTCTCTGCTTAGTTGGAATAACACAATAAAGCTTGATGGGTAGGAATTTCTCAAACTGCCTCTCTTTCACCTTGGACGTGTCCCAGTTAGGTCTCTCTTTGGAGAACTTGGGGGTACATTAAACTCACATGTGTAATTATTTGGAGTACATATATGTATTTTTTACTCCTTCCTGGACCCAGGCAGTATTGTAAAAAGTGAGCAACCTCTTCCGCTCCACCGCCATCAGGTTTTCTTTTTAGTTTCTATTTCTCATCAGTTCCTTTGTGACTGACTGCATGATTTATTCAAGAACCTTGAGTAAAACCACTTCCCTCTTCTGTGCCCTTAAAAGTCTTGTTCCCTCGCTTTGTACTGCTCAGGGACACTTTGGTGGTCAGGGAAAAGGATTTTTTTCCCTCACAGTGAAACGTGGACCCAGCTTGCTAAATCAATATATAAAAATAGAACACATGTGTATAGCAAATTATGCAAACTTGCAAATTTCATCTTGTATGCACATATTTATTAGACTGTAGTAGTATTTTAAGTGTGTGGGGGGTATATGCGTGCATACCAAAGGGTTTGGGGTTTGGTGTGTTTTTAGATATTCTGAAAAATAAACCAAATATATTATTTTATTGAGGGATTTTTATGAACATTTTGGCAAATAGTAAGGCATGCTGTTTTCCTCAGGCTATCTATTAGGGGAATTGATGGTATATTTCTGTAAGTTTTAGTTAGTAAGATAAAGTGGTGTACACACAACTTGCCAATTTAAAGAGAAAGTGCTGGAATGTGAGGGTAAAAGGTGCAGTACCCTTGGATAGGTACCCCGGGGGTGAACAGAAGCAGCAGGACTTCGAGAACTCTTCTTTATCCATGCAAGTTACACCACATCTCAGCTCAGTGTCTGCCTTCTTTTTCCTCGTCCATTAAATAGGATTCAGCTTCACAAGAGAGCTAACAGTGAAAATTAACCCAATACTTAAAAAAAGTCCAGTTTTTCAGAAAGATGACATACTTTAAAAAATAGCATGTTTCATTTTCACATTCATTTCACATTATGGCACCTCATTTTTGTAGCTCACCTTGTTATTTCAAATTTGGTTCTGTAAGATGTTATGGGTAGGTTACTCTGAGTCCACCTTGATTCTTGAGTCTGATTCTGTTATCTAAAAGATACTAGAGGAGTAAGAAGTAAAAATTTGGAATCTAAATGGAGTTAGAAATGTTATTTTTTTCCCACCCAGCTACCATAACACCTTCATAGTAAGTATTGTAGGAACACAGCAACTGAGATTGTTTAATCACCTTTGGTCAGTTTCTTGGAACTAATTATCTTGGACTGATTTTCTGCTAATATAAAATCTTGCCTGAATAATGAAATTGGAGATTCTATTTCCAGCTAGCTTTAATTTGCCAATCATTTACCTGCCTTTCTGTGGGAATTTATAATAAACTGAAAAAATAATAGCAACCATATGAATATTGGCATAATGACTTTCAATGTACAGAGTACTTTTCAAGTAATTATCTCAATTTTGGCATTTGCAGTCACTTGGAAGGACTAGTAGTTCTATTTTTCTTAGTTTACAGGTTGGAACTTGGAAAGACAAATCCAGTGTGGATGTGTTAGGATTAGGTTAATGATGAGTGACAGAGACTCCACCCGCCCCCTTTTGCATAAGTAGAAGGCAAGAGACCGGAAGTACAGAAGTGGCTCTCCATCTGACAAAATCTCCGGCTCCTTTCTCACACTATCTTCCATGAGGTGTCGTCCTCATGATGCAAGAAGGTTCCTAGAGTTCCAGACAGCCCATCTGCAATCTAGTCATCATAATGGAGGAAGAAGGCAGAGAAGAAGGAGGGTTTTCAGTAGAGACAGGAGTGACCTTCAAGCACTAGTGTAAATTCTTGAGGATTAATTTCTGTGTCCCAGAAGAAGTTTTTTGTAGTATGAGGCCGCTAAACTCAAGTGCCAGCTTGGTGTTACTTCCCACTTAAATCATAACATAATAGTTTATAGGATTGTCAAGATTTACAGATTGTATTTTTGGTTATTCTATTCTCTGTGGCCATGGGCCCAAATGCCTCGGATTTTTTTATGAAAGAGGACTTCTTATTACCATCTTTTGTGGGGAAGAAAAGCATATCCAAGTTCCTAAGTACTCAGGGCTGTACTTAGGCTTTGTAGCCTAGATATCCCAGAAGTCGTTATCAGTGTGCTGAGAAGTAGGGCGTCTTCCTTAGAGCTGTGTTGTCTCTGTCACCTGTCCTAGCAGCTTTGGAATCACACTTAGCATGCATGTCACCTTGCAGGGGGACTGAAGACTGGTAGTTAGCTTTTACTTGTTTATATTTTTAAAGAGTGAGACAAAAATAAGAGTGCCTCTTGGTGTATGACAGCAGGCATTTTATGTTTGTGTGTTTATGTGTAAGTTTTCACATTATCTATTACTTTAGTCTCTTACTATGATTTTTTGGGTCACAGACCCATACGGAATCTCTGGCAGTGAGTTTGCTGTGACATTTTTGTTGCAGTGATGTGAGGGTGACCATACTACTTGCAGGTGAGTATGGTCACCCATACAGTATGCTGGTCTCTGCAGAATGTCAGGAAGAACTTCATGGTGTCATTTATACTGTCACACATTTTGTACTCACCCCAGATGTCTTAATTTTGTCATCTGATTTTGTTACATTTTCAGTTGCAAGTTTTTTTTTCTTTTGCTTATCTTCCTTGACAATATTATTGGAATTTATTTAAATTGGGAGAAAAAAAAAACCCTATTATTTGTTTTAACTTCTGTCCCCAAATCTATATAATACAATTCGGAATGCAGAGCAGGATGTCATTAGATAGGAAAACATTTGCAAAATCTTATATGAGATCCTTAGGTGAGTATATCTCTTTGCCTTTATTGAAACAACTGCCTGTGCTTATTATAGCAACATTTGCAACAAATTCTAAAGATAACATTCTTCTCATCTAAGGCTTTAGTTTCATTTTTTAAAAGCCAGAATGACATTTTAATTCTCTGCTCATTTAGTCTTCTTTGGTGAAGAATCTCTTAGCCAAGGACAGATCTCCATAGAGTTACAGATTAAAATACTGCTCCACCCAAGGCTTTCCAGTGAGTCACTTCTGCCAACATAAATGGTTGTCAGCTCCATACGGACATTGACTTGTCCCTTAGTCAGGAGCTTCCAGAGGTGATTTCTGGACAAGAGTGGTGATCAGTCAAAAGACGTACATAGAGTCATACTAATCCTCCATGCTTGTGTTCCTGCCCAACAAGATTAAATGTTACCCTTGAAAAACTTGACCCAGTATTGCATGTGTAAGAACTGGGGTGTGATTATCTACATGTATTTGTGTAGTGCAGTGGGCCCCAACTGTCCCTTTTTCATTGAAGAAAGTGGGTGGGTTTTGTTCTGAATTGTTGTGGAAACTTGACTAAAGAAGGGGAAAATGAGCTTCATCAGTGAGGCTGATTGACTTCTCACAATGGCCCTCTCCTGAAACCAGGCTGAGGTGAGGGGAAGCAAACTGCTGTTCTGAACAAATTTCACTGAGTGAAGCAGGAAAGAAGGCTCAAGACACTTAATGGATGCATTCTGTATGCCCAGCTTTCTTCAGATGACTTTACAGGTGAAGTCCTGTAAGCCTAAAAGCAATCTTGTGAGGTAATGAGATGCTCTCTAGTTAACAGATGGGAGAAGTGAACTGATTCACCCAGGATCACAGTTAGTAGTGGCAAAAAAAATCAGAATATGAGTCAGGTCTGTGTGATTAAAAACTATTCGCCTTCCAGGATACAATAGAAACTCATGCTCCTGTGAGTCAGATATGTTCCCTCCATCAGGGTGTGAAATGTCCCTGGAAGTGCCACTGCATGAATTTAGACTCGGTGGCTTCATGCACTGGCCTCACTTATTCTTCTAACCCAACACATTCCATGCTCTGCAAAATTCTAGATGCTGTGTGAGCTGGGGGAAGGAGCAATAATGTTACCCACCCTTGGATGGGTAGCACTGGGTTGAAAGTGAAAAAGTAGTACATGGAACAACTGATGGCCATGACAAGCTTAATTAACTTGTCACTTGTCAATAGAAACTGAGGAGCTCTATGACATCATTCACCTAGGCTTTCCAGAAGCAGAGATGGGGAGATTAGCACATGTCCAGGATAGTAACAGTATGGCTGACAGAGGACCAAAGGGAGGACCGAAAAAGGACAGCTGACTGAACACTGAAGTCACTTGACCTGCAGGTTCAGGTAGAACAGCATTCACAGGATGCTTTGGCAAAGCTTGTTCATTTCCTTATCGTAAGTTTTTCTCACTTCTATTCATGAAAGTATAACTGTTTTCATTATTCTTAGCCCACCTTTATTTTTTTCAAATGAGCAGCACGATTTCCTGCACATACTATGCTCCGTGAGGGACTGTGAGGAGGTGAGTGACAGGGCTGAGAGGGAAGAAGGAGCAGGACACTGTTCAGAGTCACACAGCCTGTGAGAAGCAGGGACATGGTCTTCTGCTTCTCCATGTTTGTGTAACAAGGAAGGAGTTTTTCTAGAGTTTATTAATCTATATCCATAGAATGTTGCTTCCCATTGATGAAATGTTTAGAACGGATTTGTGTTCTCCAGAAATTTTTTTTTTCCTTTTTGACTTTGTTTTTCAACCATTAAACATTTTATGAAAGTATTATAAAGCTCTATTCTGGCCCCAATTTTAGATACCTATTGTAAAATAGATAGTGTGTTTAGTGTGATGTTCAGTGATGTCTGCTCACTATTGCTAAGATAGTTCTTAATAAAAAACAATGCATTCCAAGGCAGAACTGGCTGTAGAATTTGTGGGTCCCAGCACAAAGCAAAACTGTGGACTCCTCTATTCAACAAAATATTGATTATTTCACAATGGCGTTTCTTTTTTTATTCGTATTTGCTTGCTATCCATAATAATTACATTCCCAGCACTAGCATCTCTGCCTCTGCTCCACTTCAGATCATCAGGCATTAGACTCTGATAGGGAGCACACAACCTAAATATCATGCACCTGCATGTCACAGTAGAGTTTGTGCTCTTATAAGAGTCTAATGCCCATGCTGATCCAATAGGAGACTGAGCTCAGACAGTACTGAGCAATGTGGAACCACTATAAGCACAGAGCAGGCTTCACCAGCTTGCCCCTGTTCACCTTCTACAGTATAGCCCAGTTCTTAACAGACTACAGTCCAGTTCCTCTTTATAGCCTTGTGATTGGGGTCCCCAGCTGCAGGACCCTTCTGGGTGTGCCTCGGGTCCACAAAACCAGGTCCAGCCAGAGGTTTGGTCCAGAATGCCAAAAAAGCGTTTTCTGCCTGCAGTGTTATTCATGCCCCTACCTAGGGACTAGGAAGGAGACATCTGCATGTGTGGGGCTATACACAAGCAGTGTGTGGGTCCAGTGTAGCTCTTTGCTTGTCTGCCTGTCCATCTGTTAGATACTCCTGAGTACTAGGAACATGTTAACTCTCGGTTGCATAAGGAAAGATATCTTTTTATTAGTCATTGCTAAAGAATTCTGATTTGGAGCAAAGGAAAGCACGGAGAAGTGGGAGGCAGAGCAAACATCAAAAAAATGGGCTTTCTGGACTCACTGCCAGCTTGGCTGGGGTCCATTTTCAAGTTTTTAAGTTTATTATTGTAAGTGTAGATAAGACCCATCCTGATGTAGAAGTCCCGGCACCTTCCGCATATATTTCTGGTACAGAAAAACAGATGGGATAGAAACTTACACAAAAATCACATCTGTCACTCTGGACAATTAAGCAAAACATGAAATTGCAGCTAAAAACCATGAGATATTTAAATAGAACACGATTTCAAATGAAGGACTCATCTTGTTGAACCAGAATGTGGCTTACTTAACTCGACATCTTCTGAAGGGGATGATTTTTGTTTTTTTGGTCTTTCCATACATACAGTCTTCCCCCACTTCCATCAGTAAATCCCTACTTAACAAAGAGAACTTTTCTCATTCAAGAGGAGGCTGAGCCAAAAGGTAGTGCTCTTTTGAATCAATCTATCAAAAGGAACACACAAAAAAGGAAGGAAACTGCCTAACATTTATTTCACACCAGCCATTCACTATGGATACAGTAAAGCTATAGAGAGGAGACATCACCAGGGGAGGCACAAGCCCCAAGATCTCCTCAAGTGCCTCCCAGCCTCAGCCAAGAATTGCTAGAGACTGGACTTGAATTCTAATAACACTGCTCATCCTTGGGAAACCAAGGACACAGAGAGAAGTTCCATGCCTGCAATATATTCCATGTTTACCTGGTAGGAACCTGTCGTCGTCAAGAGGGACCCCTGTTGTGAACATTCTCTGGGTCCTTGTGGAGATCAGGAACTGCCTAGTAACTTAGCTTTTGCTCCCTTAAATGTTTTTTAAATGTGACTTGGATTTAGGGCTCCCATCGCCTTTCCCTTGTGTGGAACCCACTGATTTCCAATAGGATGTTCTCAGTCACCAAGAGCAACTACCTAGTACAGAATGTAACTGGGAAATAAAACTATGGACTGAGATACCCACCACCTCTTTAACAAAAGAAAACTTTTGGGGCTGGGGAAATAGCTCAGTGGCACAAGTACCTGCCTGGCAAGGGCGAGGTCATGAGTTCAATCCCCAGGACCAAAACCAAAAAACTTCCTTGTCATCCTCTGCCTACTCCAGTGTACCTCTGATAACCACCTCAGACCCTGAGGCCTTCAGTGTGTTTGTGTAAGATAAGAACCCTTTCACTAAGGAATCCACTCAGATTGACCGAGGCCTCAGGCTATTTGCCTAAACTTGCCCATGTGGTTTGTCTCCCTTACAAATAAATGGAATGTGCTGGCTTAAGGTTTTGACAAGACTCATGAAGAATCTCACGGAAGTTGAGTGAGACACTGCGCCCAAATTATGGGTCTGCACTGGGATTTCATTTCATTTCCTGTTGTGTAGAAAGCAAAGCATCCTTTTGGGTGTCAGAGACAGCTTCATCTTTGACTGTGATCTGGAGGCAGAATGTGTGAGGAAAGAGAAGAATGAGGCCTAGATACTGTAGGTAAAGTGTGGAAAGCATTTTGCCCCCAGTAGAGGAGTCACCTGTTTTCTGTCCTTCTTTGTCATTTATTTAATGGGCCCATAGAGACAGTCCTCCAATACAAGGATGTCACAGGGTCAGATGGGGTGTTTTATTTGCCAAACAAGTATAAATGCCATCATCCTAGCCAGACTGCTTGACTTTGGGAAATTAGGAAACATGAGCCAAATGTGGGCCTTGAACCAGTTTTTATTGCTGCAGCACAGAATGAACTAGTTTATGAGAAGTTGGGACATGAGTGATGCAGTGCTGTTCCTAACCAGGACTCAGGTCCAGTAACTGCCATCAAACCTCACTCCCTTTGGTCTAGAAAACAATCCATGCCTATTCATGACCCTGTGCTATCTCTCTGCTTGCCTCTGCTTGCCTGTACCTATCTACCCCCTCAATTTTGGCCTTTGTTATCAAAATGGTAACTGGCTGGAGGCCAATCTATGCCTACACACATCCATACAACCCCCAATCCTCTGCAGTGTAGGGTGTAAGCCCAGGTAATGCAAGTAGCTCAGGCTGTGCAAAGTGTGGGGGCGCCTGCCTGTACTTCCAACCCTCGGGAAGCTGAGGCAGGTGGATTACAACTCGCGTCCCACTTGAGTAGTTCAGTGAGACGGATAATAAAGAGGGCTATCATGCGGCGTAGTGCAAAGACCTTGGTTCCAACCTCCAGAACCAAAAAGAGGAAAGAAAAAAAGAGCATGGACTGAGAAGAACTAGACTTGAGTGATCTGTGTAACTTTGGATTCATTTCAACCTCTCTGAGTTAATTTCTTAAAATATAATAGTTATCCATGGTCTTTTTCAGAAGCTTTGGTATGTGGATGGGTTTAGCCAGTTCAGGTGAGATCCCATGAGATCGCTGGGTAGAGGGTGAAGCCCCGGAGAAGAGAAGGCATCCAGAGTGCTGCTACAAGGCCACCTGACTGGGGGACACTGTGTTTTCAGATGCCTTTCCTCATAACTGAGCCCCGTGGAGCCGAGGGAGGAGTCCGCTGGGTACCATCTTTGTTTTTATGCATATGGAGAGTGACTTGCCTGAGATCACAGAGCTCAAAAGTAGCAGACCAAAGCCACGACCTCAAATGAAACTCAGTGTCATTTCCACTGTGGCTACCTAGATTGTGGTGTCTCACACCAGCACACAGTCACCACTTGAGCCCCAACTGCCTCAGCGAGGAAAAGCTAGGCACCCCCTGTTTGTGTTGTCCTTAGGTCCTAGCTCTCAGAGGAGTGCATTTCCCTCCAGGCCTCCTGAGAGTCTCTTCCGCCCTCCTCTCCCATTTTTGTCCTTCTGCCTGGAAACCTTGAGGATTTGGCATACTTCCTGCCCACATTTTCAACCAAGAGGCCATGAGGGATTTCACTGTTTATCGCTTTTTTTCTCTGGGATTGGAATGGCTCAGACCAGCTACTATTCAAAAAACACCACAGTTGTTTGGTCTTTTTGTTTTGTTTTGTTTTTTGCTTATTATCAAAAGGAGAGTAGAGTTTTCATGCAACTAAATGAGAACTTGGTATCTTTTTTGCCCTGAGGGTGTGTGTGTGTGTGTGTGTGTGTGTGTGTGTGTGTGTGTGTTGGGGGGCTGTTTAGCCTCCTATTCCTCCATGGCTGCTGGGAGCAGAGCTGATGTTCCGAAGCACATGGAGGAGGGCTGGCAGCCTCCTTAGCTTTGCCCCTGCCTTCCACTGTCCCCTCTGCCCAGTGTCCCCTTGCTGTCAACCCGTCTGTTGTCGGTGCACTGCATGGGTTTGTCTGGAACACCAAACTCCCCGCACTTGACAATCACTACAGACTTTCTGCATTTTCTCTTAAACAGCTTTTTTAAAGCCCCCAGAGACCGTTAAAAAAAAAAAAAGAAAGAAAAAAGAATGCAAATGGAAATTGCGCTGGAAGCTGAAATGAACATTGTTTCAAGTCATGAGATCCTGGCCACACTGGGACAAACTATTTTTTATTTTGGGTAATATTTCTTCTTTGGCATTTATTACACCTCTGTTAAACAGAGCTCATGTGACATGGTGTTACTCATAGGCAATCAGAGGAAAAGCTGAAAGTTGAGCCATTAGTAGGGCAGGGCAACTTATTGGTAATAGCAGCCATTAAAGCTGAAAGGAAAAATTACCCATCCGCCCTCGCCAGACCTGTCTGCGGAGACCCACGTTGGGCCTCCAGGCCGGAAGGGGGGCTGGGCAGGCCTGAGGAAGGGAGAAGGGAATGTAGAAACCTGAGACGCGGTGAGGGAAGATCGAACTGAATTCTAGTTTGGGCCTGACCCCTAGCCTACTGCAAAAAAAAAAAAACTCCGAAGAATTCAAAATTCAAACAGCTCTTTTGTGTGATCTCCCTTTCTCAGGAAATCACCTGATAGTTCTTATCCGAAGATCTGCTGCAAAATCCATTTTAGCTGCAGAGAGGGAACTTAAAAGTAATATTTGTGTAGCAGCAACACCTTGCCTATAGCTTGTAACAGGTATACTGTACCAAAATTCTTTGCCAAGAGAACTTGGGGTTCAGCAACACACATTTTTGCACCTACATTTAAGAGAATATGTGCTTTAGAATCCTTTCAGACATTTTAAATACTAACCGTGATGCAACACCAGTCACCAGCTCTGACAGGCCTCCATAAAAGTGTGCTTGCTTGATGGGACTATATAAGAAGTCAGCTAGGAAAATAAATTTGAGTGAGCTTTGCAGAGGGCATATGGATAAAACTCATACCAAGTCTGGAAGGCAAAAGGCAGTGGCCCATTTTACGGATAGTGTTAACTTATTAGTGTTAACAGTGACTGCTGTTACCAGGGTTACATAGCACATTGGAAAGCTATGCTAGATAGTAGATTTGGAGCTTGGAAGACAGCTCCTAAGCAGCACCTCCCACTCCCTGACCTACAGCCTGATACCTCCAAAGGGATAGCTTGGTGGGAGTACCGTGGAGCTGGGATTTGGTGGGTAGAGATGCCAAAATGGGTTCGTAAACCTCCATGGATGAACTCAGAGCTGGTTGGGAGTGCAGGCAAAGATGGCCATCCTTAGCACACAGACAGACAGACAGACAGATACACTTGTACATGTACACACACTGGCACCCGCTGTCCCCTTTGCATACTTGGCTTATGAGAAGTGGTCAGGCCTGTCAGAAGGCGGAGGTCCCTGCTGACTCAGACCCTCAGAGGTGTCTGACTCAGAGTATCTGATTTCTCAGATATGACCACATCTGGTTCTGGGCACCAGCCCTTGCTCGTTCCTTCGCTGTCAAAATAATGGTAAGGTCAGATCGGCTTACCTCATCACCAGGTCAAGTCTTGGTTGGTCTTGACTCCTTGTATTTTGTGGTTTGGTCCTATTCAGAGCTCTTGACCTCAGTCTGACTGTGTCAGTGACACTATTTGTTTCGACATACATGGTCCTTGATATTGTGCCTCTTTTTTATCTTCTACTCTGTACAGATTGTACCCTGATGAATGGAATTGGGTGACCTTCTAGGTTCATCTTTTCCACTTACAGACACTGCCTGTTTTTGGTGTATCTCCGTATGGGCCAACAATTGGTCTATTTGGTTGTTGTAAAAATTAATTTCAGGTGCTTATTCCTTGTTTTAGCATCTGACAGCTTGAACCTCACAATCTCCTGTCAAAGACCATGGGGTGAAAGATCACTATTAGGTTCCCGGCTTGGTGGTGGAGGCCTGTAATTCCAGTACTCTGAAAAGCTGAGGCAGGAGGAACAAAAAATTGAGCCCTACCTGTCATAAAGTAAAATAAAATAAAATAAAATAAAATGGACTTGGAATGTCTCTGAATGCAAAAGCCTGGATCTCATCTCCAGTATAACAACAACAACAAAAAAATCTCTGTTAGGGTTTGCATGCCATGACAGGGTGTGGAGGGTGGGGTGGAGGTTATATCTTAAGGGATAAGGAATGGGCTGCCACTGGCAGGACAAGTGGCCAGTGGGAGATAATTTCAGAATGCTTCACTGTGTCCACAGGCTGTGGGCCTTGGCTGCTTCCTCACCCATGGATTATCTCTAGAGGGGACTCATAGTGTCACCTCTAGCCTCCTTCTCTTTCAGAGTGCACTGGGAAGAACCAGGTGTTGGTAAGGCACTGAGAAGCAGGTGTGGGACAGAACTAGTGGAGGCCGTTTGCGTGAAGAGCCGCAGCACTGCGACACCCGGGAGCAACGGGCAGCCGAGCAGCATGTGGCAGTGGTCATGCTGCAAAGTCAGCCCCCAGTGTTAGCAGGGACAGTTTCCTGACAGATTTCAAGACAGATTCTTTGATCTTTGAGAAAAATGATAGATGGCAAGACAGATGTCAGAGAGGGCTTTATGTGGGGGAATGAAGGGGGTACTAAGGAAACTCCCACATAAGCTGGCCATGGTGGTGTGTGCCTGTCATCTGAGCGACTCAGGAGGCTGAGGTGGGTCACAAGTTCAAGGCCATGAAGGGAGACTCCTATCTTTAAACAAGCAAACAGATCCAGAGTTCCTCACAAATAAATGACTGAGAAAATAAATTTAGAATGTTTTTATTTTATGTTTTATTTTACTTTAAAGACAGAGTCTCACTAAGTCAGTAGATTACCCAGACAGAGCTCAAAAAGAACATAATTCTTTAGAAAGCTTCAAAAATTTCAGAAGTCATGATGCCTCTTGTCGTGGAGTTTACTAAGGAAAGAGATCTTTTTGCAAGCATATCATTAAATTTCTGAATCTCAGGAAGATAGGACATGTTCATCTGAGATATTTAAAAAAAATGCGGTCTCCTATTTTTTGGTTGGTCTTGGCCTCTTCAAGGTGAGAATGGATTTCTTCAAGTGAGTTGCTTTCTTCCGAGTCCTGGTATCATCCTTTGGGTTTTCTGTGCCCACTGCAGCCCCCAGGCTGCATATCCCTGGGCCAAAGCAGACACTGCCATGGACTCTCCCACAGCTGTGCCAGGGTGGATTTAACCCTGAGCTATTTTAATGAGGCTAGAAAAATCTGCTGTAATACAGTGACTTCAAAACTTTCCCAAGAGTGAGGACGTGGGCATCCACTGTAATCTAATTTTCTCCTGTAATATTTGCTTTTCCCCATTTCTCAGTTGCTCCCTCCCAGTGTAATTACCATGGCAGGCACTTCCTGTTCGTCCCCTGTAGGTAATACCACCTCTTGCCAACAACCCGAGGCCCAGCAGGAATATACAGTATCCTTTGCCAGTGTCGATCAGGGCTTGATTACACTTCACGGCTGTAATTCAAGCCTGCTAATCCTCCTCTGCGGTAGGAAAAGAGGCCTGTTCTACTAGATAAGCTGATTACTGTCTGGAGTGTGCTTCATGCCTAGCAAGAGTTGTTTATATGGGGAATTACTGCTGGTTGGGGTCTGCTTCATGACACCAAGGAAGCCTGCTCAGGGGTCCACATGTCAAGCTTCACCTTGGATCGGAAAGGGTGAGAAGTAGAGGTTGATTACAGCTGCTTTTCTCTCCATCTCAGTATTGGGGCTAAATATTTACTTTCTTTCTCAGTTAATTGAAGGAGCCAGATAAGACACTCAGTCTGAGACTTTTTTGGTCCCCACACCCACCACCATCAAAGCCACTGTTCCACACTCGCCACTTTTTGTTGTGTTGGCCATACTGGGGATTAAACCCAGGCCCTCTGCACTAAGCTGTATCTCCAGTGTCATTTATTTTTTATTTTGACAGAGCATCTCATTGCTAGGTTACCCAATTTGGGCTCAAACTTATGACTCCTGCCTCAGCCACTCAGGGTGCTGGGCTGACAGGCCTGCACTGATGAATTCTGTAGGGCAGTTTCATCTTGGGTTTTCTTGAGGGCTGAACACTGTGGGGTTAAGCTGAGTGTGTGGTGAACTCAATGGTCACAGATTCTGGAGTGCCCAACCACAGGGGAAGGGTGCCCACAGCGCCCAAGTGAGTGCTTCTCACACACACAGATGTTCACCTCAAAGCCACAGATGCTTGGAAACCGCATCCACCTCTCCCCGGCGGCCAGCGCTGGTGTGTGCAGCCTGTGGCCGGGCTGCAGTCTCCATGGCCCAGGCTGTTTGAGGAGGAGGAAGAAGTGCATTTGTTACAACTGTCAGTGACTCGAGGTTGGTATGACTGACACTGGCAGGACCCTGGGGATTTCCTACTGTTGAGTGCTATGTTTGTTCCCAGCTACAGAGCTGAGTGAGGTTCTACTCAGCAACACTTGTGAATGTCCAAGTCCTACAGAAGGCTGCAGGTTTAACAATGTTGGGATAGGGTGGGCGATTGCCAGTAGATGCCAGCTCCTGGCCTTTGTCAACCCTGTGCCAGCCAAGTCTGGGATCTGCTTTCTATTTGGCTAATATGTGGCAGCCCACACTGGAGTGAAGAGATGAGGATGAATGTCGTCCTGCACCATGGTGAGGCTGTCACAGTCAGAGGTCCTCTGGTGCCTGCACTCCTCCCCACCTCTGTTTCTTAGCTTCACTCCAGCCCCTTTAGCACAGGCATTTGGGATTTTTTCCTCTGTGTCTTCAGTATCTGGCACATAGTAAACCCTCAAGTAATGATTTTTTTTTTGATGGACTGACTGAATAAATCAATTAACTGAACTGATTTCAGGAAAGAAGGGGCCTACCCAAGAAAGAAGGCACCCCCGTTTGCCAGCTGAGTGCAGATAGAGCTTCCTTCTTGAGCTGATTGACCATGGATTGAATCATGAAACAAAATAAACTTTTCCTCCTGTAAGTTCTGGAGCTTGGGTGTTGTGTCTCAGCAATAAGAAAATAATTCCGACAACAGCCTTCATGTTGCTTTCCAGAACCTTTGGATTAGATTAGTTAGATTATCTTCTACTGGTGTCATGATTCCTTCACCCATTTTGAGCGATTTTTCAAGATGAAAAGATCAGGCTGAGATGATTCCACAGCCATATGCTTTTTATATGAAGAAGAAATAGACGTTATAAGTTCATTAAGCAATCTTGACACAAGGACTGGATGCTTTTTTCTGCCTTTTTGCATACTCTTTCAAGGAACCCATGTGTCATCTTGGTGCCTTATGAAGGTAGGGAGTTGGTCTGTAGTTTCAGTTTTCAAATTCGAAAGAAAGCCAAATGCGGGAGGATCATTCATCCTCCTGGGTAGTGCTGAATCTTAAGAACAAGGTCTAGTCTCAGCCACCCAGCTCCATTAATTACAAGCAGTAATTAATGTTTATTTGTTTTTTCTCTTCCTTTCCTTTTTGTTTTTTAGACAAAGTCTTACTATTTTACTATGTCATCCAGGCTGCCTCAAACTTGTCAGCTTCCCAAGCTGAAATTACAGGCACACACCATCGGTCTCATCTTTAACTGAGATTTTTTGATGGTGTGGTCTGCATCTGTAACTTTTTGGTTTACCTTGGGACAAAATAGGTCAGGGGACATTGAAGCTAAGAAAACCACACCTGTTATTAGTAGTTTGTACTGAAGTAGGTTAGTGAGGTGAGCAGAAAAATGAAATTCTGAAAAAGGTCACATGAAAGTTTCCACTGTCTCTTTCCATTGGCCTCTTTCCTGGGAAGACCGCCATCTGTCATCTGAGGCCTGCCCACTGGGCTGTCTTTGCTACTACCTCACCAGGACTGGGGGCAGTCAGGAGGCAGAGGAGAGTCCCATCCTGGGTGAGCTGCAGAGCTGGTTATGTGCCCTCGGGCTAGAGTAGAGAGTAGATTTCAGTGTGTTTGATGCATGAACAGACACTAAAGGTGTACTGTTGGTCCAAGCCATTTACATTTTGGGCTGACTGGGAAAATTGGCAGTTATCACTAGTCATAAGTGGATATGACCAGTCTGCAGAGTTGAGATGAGACCAAAAGGATAAGCAACTTTGGCTTCTAGGATTACGGTATGTGATCGAACCCAGGAAGCATGCACAGGCATGCATGGAAGCAATACAGGAATTCTTCTCCATTCTGCCTGGGATTCGCAGGGTGCAGAGTAGAGTGTGCCTTGGTGCCATGTTGAGCTCAGTAGTTTACTGGGGTTGAGTATAGAAGCTGACTCAGTGAAGTAGCATCCCAAGGTGCCTGAGAAGTTGGACCAGGCTCATGTCTGACTAGTGAAACAGTGTGGAGCTTTCAGAGCAGATGCATTGTGCATTGGAGAGACATTGGCCCACTCAATGAATGAGAAAACTCGACACTTCTTTGGGGAAATACGGTAGGAACCACAGTAAATAAGGCCCAGCCTCAGGGAGGCAAATCTTTAAAGAAAAATTAAGATAGCGCCTCATCTGTCTCTCTGTCAACCATTGATGTATTTAGCCAGTGCCTTGTGGTGCTAACTGCTTTTTGATGATGATGGTCTTGATGACCGCTGTATCTCCCCACAGGGGTGGGCGCCTCCAGCCTGAGAGTTCTTAGTGGGGGGCTCCATTTCCTGTGCAGAAAAAGAAGGAATGGCCCAGAGATCTTTTCTCTCCCCGACTTCTCGATTTTACCAGTGTGTTAAAGCAAGTGGAGGCAACAACAACAAAAAAAGCCCATCTGAAAATCAGAGCCTAATCGCTCCCATCTGCTCCAGCGCTGCTTCCCCTCGCTGCCTGCCAGGATGCTTGCTGCAGACGCTAAGTAGCACATTATTTTCGATAAGTTGCAATCATTTACTTGAAATGTACTTCTCCTTTAAAATGTCCCCCTGGAAACTGGAACCGGCATGTGAGAAGGCCTGCTCAGGATAGAATGTGAATGCTCGCATTCAAGTTAAAGGAAAGTTAGACTCATTTGGCCAACAGGCGCGTATGTTTTCAGGATTTCAGCCACTTGACTCTGCTGGGAGGGAGGAAGGAGCACCTGGGGAACAGTCCCCAGGCACGAAGCCACTCATTAGGTCTCAGTCCCCAGGCAAAGGGATAGCGCTGAGATGGGGGAGACAGGAAACGATGATTCCATGGACTTGTCCTCAAAGCAAAACTGTCACACGTCCATTAAGATGTCAAGTGAACATTTTTATTAGTCCCCCTGAGGTATTTTTCTCTTTTATGCAGGGACTAGACTACCGAGGATAAAAGCATGGTTTTGCATTCTGGAGCTCACGATCTCAGTCATCCTGTCCCCACCTCACCGTCTCAGCCATGATTTCTGATTTAGGGCCGCCGGTCCAGGATGAGTATCTGGACACCATTAGCATTTGGTTCTGCCGTCTCATCTTCCCTGTCAGACAATAGCTTGGGGCTTTCAGAGGCTACTTGGGAAGTTTTAAGAAGCAGGAAATACCTCTGGCTTTTCATGCAGACTGTTGACCTGCATACCCTGTGGTTCCTGGATCTGAGGATGGCATGAGTGACTCATTAGCAGCCAGGCAGGTGCTTGGGGTGGTATTGGTAATGGCTGGTGACAAGTCATCTGCACAGTCTTCCCAGAGGATCCTGCTGACCTTGTGTGCATTTGCAACATGACTGTCTGGGGTCACAGGTGTTGTTCATGGTCATAGAAAAGGGAAAACTAATTGGGATGTGCTTTGAAAGGGACCCAAATGACCGTAAGTAGACCTTGTGTCCTTCAGCTGGGAAATTCTGCTTCCACTACAGTGAATAGCTGCGATTTCTTCTGTTAAGTAGAGTGCACTGGGATCTCTCTCCCAGTTCCCTGCCTCTGACTAATTCAGCAGGCTGGGTAGGTTACAAGCCCTAGTTTTCTATAGTCAAAGAAAGCAACCTAAATCAGCTATCTGTATATAGGCCAACAAATTGCAGGCACTCACCCTAAACTAATTTGGTCTCGCATCTCTCTTCTTACGTTTGCCTCTAGGTCTACAGTTCTGTTGATCATAGCTTTCCCCTGGTAAGGAAAGTCCTTCTCTTCACTCCTACCATCATAGAGGGAGCAGAGGATGCTGGTCTCTTTTTATACCTAACCACCTCTCACTACCCAGCCCTGTATTCCTGCTCCAGACTGAACTCCTTGAGGCCACTGGATACCCTGGCCAAGCGGTGTCTTCTTGCCCTGTCCCCCCATCCACACTCCTTGGAGTGTCTCACATCTCTGATCACAGCCCTGATAGTACCCACAGGAGGCTGCCCTGATGACCGAGCCTCTTTTTGTCTGTTCTAAACTTCTCTCTTTGCTGGAAGAGGTTCTCTTCTGTGGCTATTCAAGCTTTTCTGTGACTCGCCTCTAGTTATCAAATCTGCCTCTTTCTAATTTCTTCTGTAACCTTCCAATCTTCCAGTTATATGTTTTTTTTTAAAACAATATGAATTAGGTTGAATGGTTAAACTGCCACAAGCAAACAAAACAAAGGACTTCTGAAAGTTCCAAAATAACATGCCTTAAACAACATGCAAGTTTATTTTTTCTTACTCTTGTTTAATCCAAAAATGAGCATTCAAGCTCTTCTCTAGGATGTGAGAATTTCTATCTGGTTTCTCTGCTTATGGTGTCTTGCAGTGTCTGGTTCATCTGAAGGTCAGGAGGCTGCTAGAGTATGAGTTATTTCCTATTCCAAGCATCAGAGCAAATGAGAGGAGCAATAAAATGGTGTTCTCTCTTTAAAATACATTCCTGAAAACTTTATACTTCTATTCATCCATCACTGGCTAGAATTCTGTCATGTGGTACATGAGCATGACTGCATCTAGCTGCAAGGGAAGCTGGAAAGTTTTTCTGCCCTATGGTCATGAATTCAGCTAAAAATTAAGGATTATTTCCATGAAGATAAATAAATTGGAAAGAAACTAGCAGATCAACTTTTTCCTTCATTTTTGCACCAGCATTTTGCAAGATCCTTCCCAAGGTAGTCCATTGTGTCCTGCGTCTCTATGTAAATATTAGTATAAGTCACATGCACAGTCACATAATTTTATCATCAGTAGTGGTGGTAGTTGTGGGGCTCAGTGAGTCTTGTGTTCCTGTAGTAAAACACACTATTCTTTTAGCTCCCACACATTAATGTTTCATCTTCTGATTCAAAGGAGTCATGATTCTAATGTACAGTGGAATAGAAGGACCCAGGTAAAGAAGCGGAAGCATTGCAGTGAGATAGAGCAATGCACCTTGTTCTCTGGCCTTGACACCCTTCCTTTGTCTGCCTCATCTCAGTCATGGCAAGCACTTAGCTGAAGTCTGCACTTTCACTTCATTGGAAAGTCCATCCACTCCAGCAGGGTGAAGATGGAACGTTACCAGTAGTGTTAGTCTTCTGTGATGTATTGGGTTGAAAGCAATCATCGATTGATTTAAGACTAAATTATTAGTGAACTCCATAGGGACACCTCAAGGTCAATAACTCCTTGTATAAGGAACTTTGTCTGTGAATTATTGATCAACTTTCAAAAACTAGAAGAGAAAGTTGGGTGTGGTGACATACAGCTATAATTCCAGCATTTGGGAGGCTGAGGCAGGAGAAAAATAAAAAGAGAGTCCTTTGAGAACAAAATTTATTTTTCTTTTTGGAGACAGGATCTTACTAAATTATCCAAGCTGATCTTGAATTTGCCTCACGCTCCCAAATATCTAGACTATAGGAGCTGCCCCCACAACTGGCCAAAATGATCTTTATTCAGATTTAGTTCCTATGAAATTATTTTTGAAATAGCAACCACAACAACAACAAAAAAGAATTCCTCTATGGGCATTTTTCCCCATTTCTTCATTTGTCAGTAGGAGCAGGAAAAGATTTGTTGTCCCAATGTGGCAATGATATCCACAAGATAAGATCACACATCATGAAATCACAGCAGCAACAAATTATCTCGATACTTTGAATGTTGGCATTTCTCTGTCTCATCAGGGATGGGTGATTGTGATTACTTGAATCTTTTGCCAAGCTAAAACATAAGCAAGCTTCCCTAAGCCTTTAGGTAGAAATCCAGTAAACCCTTTCCTGATTATAATTCATTTAGCTTCTAATGTAACACTGAAAAAAGCCATTAGAGGTGACTTCTAGGCTAGCTTGTGTGACAGAAGGTGAGATGGTTCAGAGCTGGGCAGATCCCAGAAGGAGTTCCAGTCTTCCAGAAGGGTTCATCAAATGACCACTCTGCCTTGTGGGAGGACCTTGATGATTTGTACCTTGGGAATACTAGGGTTAAGGGGCTCTATGTAAAGAGGTGATGGCTGAGACTTCAGAAGCTGTGGATCTTTCACATACTGGGAGAAGAATAACAAGGAAGAAGTATAAAGAGTAGGAGGTCAGGAGGGGAAAGAAGAGAAAGCAAACATGTTGAAATGTATTCCGCAGGCAGAGAATCCATTGGTTTCTTAGCCAGTGACAGTATCAGTCTGAGCTAGTCTGAAAGCACAGGTAGAGAGTATGTGTGTATGTGCACATGTGAGTGTGAGTTCACAGATGTGTGTGTCTCTTCACTGGCTTCTCCTGGCTTTATCTTAGTTACCAATTCCTGGCTTACAGAAACCAACCTATTAACTATACCTCTATCTTGTTTTTTTGATTCTCTCCAAAGAAACTTTCTTATCAGTGGAATTGATTGAGATAGAAGCAACAATAGAAAACCTAGCAGTCACCAAGCACTGGCATGCTTTTGTAAGAATACTCTTATTTAATCCTTAATAAGAATTGTGGCTTAGTTAGTGCTGTTATGAAATGTTAGTGGGAGAACTGAGCTTATAGAAGGCAGAACTCCCCAGTCTTGGACCTACCTTTTTGTACTGAGAACACACAGCCCGATTCAGGTCCCTTGCCAGGCCACTCTGTGGGCAAAGGGAAATGTCCTCCTAGTTTGCTGGGTGTCCAAACACAAGAGGGGAGGGGTTCAGTCATTCTCTTGCAAAGAACCAGGGTGTGAGGTGCCCTGTGAAGACTGCAGGCAACTGAGTATTGCAAAATCTCACCTGTTTTCTGTAGTTCCTTCTTTAGGAAGTAGCGTTTTAGAGGAACATTTTAATTTCCAGGGAATGCATAACAAACTGCCAACCAGTGGTTCCATGTTACCCATGCTTTTTACATCTAACAGAGCAGAAGAGCATTCCCTGAATCCTGGTTGCTATGCCCAGTCCAGGTCTCACATCCCTTGTGCCGGCCCTCGTGATGGTCTTTGCTTTCCTTTTACCTATATCAGCCCAAAGTCAGCACCCAGGCAAGTCACCCCTGCTCCAACTTCTGCAGTTTCTCTGGAGGCAAAGGGGTTTCCCCAGCAGCAGTACAAGCTTCAGCTATTAAGGACCAAAGCCCCTCGCCCAGGCAGCCGGCACCCATCCAGAAACGCAGGGGCCTGTTGCCCAGTGCATTAGCTTTCTTTCTGCCAGCTGGCCCGGGGAGGCCCAGTGTGCCAAGCAGGGAACGTGTGAATGGGATCCCTGCCCATGCATCCCCTGAGAAGTAGAAAATACATGTGACCAGAACCGCCAAAACCTAGCTCAGAAAAAGAGATGACAGGAAAAACTTGGTACGTTTGTCTACAGAAAACCCCAGAGCATAAATAAACAAACAAAAAATGGAAACCCATCTCAAGAGCATCTCATATTTGGTTTCATCCCCTGCTTTAAATCTTCACACAGAGCTTTGTGTGCAGTGACCGTTGGCTAAATGGGAAGAAATGAGTGGCTCTTCCTGCAATTTGCAAGGTCACACTTATTTTGAAAGTCAGCACAGTGACGGCTCCCTGTAGGAAATGCTCAATAAAAATTTGTGGGAAGAAACTCCTGAGGACCTTAGGATCTTACAGATGTTTGACTAAAGCCCTCAAGTCCCCTGCTGTTGGTTAAGTTCTGTTTATATACCTGCTTAACAAACCAAAGTAAAGAACTGATAGGTCACAAAGACATTTAACCTTTAAATCAAATCCTCCAGGAGCAGCAAATCTGATAGACACCTTTGATCTAGTCAAAGGTTCCCCTTGGTGTCTCTGAGATTCACCAGGATAAGAGACACCAGGCACCCAAAGGAGGTTATACCCGTAGGAAGTCCGCAGTGGGAAGATCATAGGAAATGGGTGTTCCAGGTCAGCTGTGCGAGAAAGTTCTCCCTGTGGGGCTGGAGGGTCTGAACTCAGGCCAACACCGGCTCTCCTGGGCCACCCAGCAGCACGGACTGGCAGCTGTCCATGTACTGTGATTGAATAATATGATGAATGCTTAAATTAAAATTCATTACAGTCAAAGACACATTGCCATTAATCCCCCCCAAAACACATACCTTTGCTTTAAAACATACACACACCCCACTGTTCTTACCACTTTCTAGAGCAGTTCTGGAAATCCTCTTCAGTGCATGTCTTTAGCTGCACGCTTGTGGCTGCCTCGATGTCCTAAATCCATTCAAAATGTTTTCCTTTCTTGGTCATTTTGACTTTGGGGCAGAATCAGCAGTTGTACAATGCCGGTTTGAGTGAATGAAGAGGATGAGGGTGCACTACTGTGCTTTTACCAGCCTACCTTTCCACTGGATTGCAGTTTCGATGGCTTTCACTCACCATGCTTTTATCACACCTCGTAAAGATGCTCGTGAAAAAAGGTCTTCCCAGAGCAGCTGCAGGAAGTTGCAAGAATGCTGAAATGTGCCCCAAGGATTGTGAGGGGGGATAAGTGACAGTGTGTCTTTCACTTTTTTAAAAATATAAACAGTCATTGTATATTTTGATCGCTCCTTTTACAATGCTCAGCTGAAAAACTCAGGAAATCTTACAGTGAGGCATTTCCATTCATGTGATACACAACTGGAAAAATCTCCC